>JAQQAC010011420.1:48069684-48223294 GCA_029783875.1 Phataginus tricuspis | reverse complement strand
GGCAGCCTCCTACCTAAACTAGAAAAGGGGTTAGATAAAGTCCTAGGAAGCTGAACCCATACATGTCCTCTACTAAAATCAAGTTTTGATAGTAGGCAGATGCGAAGTACCTTTACTCTGACCAGTGTCTTGCTCCTATCTATAAAATTTCACCAATTACAAGTTACAATAATTCAAATATCTTTAACATATGTACTAGATTTGCTTGCTATAATTTCTAGTCTATTTCCAAGGCAAAAATTTACTCTTTCTAAAGTGGTTCTATCAACCAATACTAGACTGAGTAATTTGAATGGGGTCTAGCAAGTTTCTTAATACACTGTTAAGTATTGCCTCTTGCTTTATATTCTATCCGTCTGCTAATTTGGTTTCTTGCTTGCCTTTTTTGCTGCAGCTGTGCACCGGGTTAACTGTTTCAATGGTTTTCCTACAATAACCCACAAATTTTTTCCTGATCAGTGTGCTGTATGATTGGTTCTTTGTTCCTAAGATAATTATTTTACATTTGTCTATACTGAACTGCATTTGCCATCTGCTGGCCCAATCACCTAAACAATCCAAATCTTTTTGAATCTGATTGCATTGTTCCTCATTATTTCCTCCAGCTCCAATTTTAGGATCATCTGCAAACTCCGAGATCTTTTCTTTAAAGCTTGGACACATTTTATTTTAATATAGAGTTTTTTTTTTCAAGTGACCCATTAGACACTCCAGCTGAAATCTTCTTCCAACTTGAAAAGTTTCCATAAAGCTTAGCCAAGGATACCTCTTCCAATTATTCAGTCAAAATGCTGCTTGGAACAAGTGAACCAGAACCCATTCTATTTCATCTTCCCTTACACTACCATGTTTTAAAAAGTATTATCATCTGAAGTTCTCGTCATCTAAGTTCTCTTCAAAGTACAAATATTTTTAGGACTGCAAACATTCTGTTTTCTAATATATATATTCATGGAAATCTTTTTGCAGTACCTTTCATACATGTGGTAAAGTTGTTAACAACTTCCCACACATAATGCATTTTCTCAAACAATATATGAGCACTGGTTAGTAATGAGCATTAGGTATACTGCAGTCTTACAACATTGACCCAATTATTTATGTCCCAAAACATCAGTATCCTACTAACAAGAAGTTAAGTTCTAAAGGCGTAAAGACCTCTAGCATGATGAATTACCTTTTATCTAAAGAATACCATACTAGACCCATCATATCTAATCTAAATATACTTATTTAGCAAAATTCATCCTTCAAATTAGATTTACTTAACAAATCTGAACATAGTAAATCTTTACTAATTATTTATAATGTAGGGGACCAGGTATATCTTTAGTTTGAGGAATTATTAGCTCCACAAACTTCAGTGATTTCTTAGTATAACCACATTTTCACAAAAGCCCTACCTCTACAACCCACTAAAGTTATAAAAATTGCACTGATATTATTTGCTGCCATATTGCTATTTCAGGTTGTACATGCAGGAGACAAATTGAATTTAGGAGCTATTTTCATTTATTCATTCTAAAGTCAGTAAATGTTATAAGACTATAAGAATAAATTAAGATAGTACTTGCCCTTGGGAAGTTTGGGGTAAGACATAAAGAGCTATAAGGTATCATAAAAGAGGTATAGTCACATGGAAGTTAGGAAAAATGAGAATTTACTTCCAGCTTCTGGATGAGAAACTTTGAAAAGGGGATGAATTCTGTCAGATATTATGTCTTTTAAAAATGAATCTAGTAAACTGTGAATATTACCACAGAAAAGGCAAATAAAAAATGCTAAACATTCAAAGTGAAAAAGGAAAAAAGACCTCAAAAAGGAAAGGGGTTTGCTGGTCATTTCTGTGTGACAGGATGTGTGTTTTTTGTTTTTCAATTTTTCTGTAATGAACACATATTGTTCTTATAATAAAAAAGACACAGTAAAATATTTTCTATTAAATTTTTAAAGCCTACTTTGACCAATAACTAACACTATTATATGAAATGCTAAGTCAAAAAAACTCTTAGAAAACTTAAGTCAATAACAAGGGTTTTATTTACATATTAAATAATACATAAAGGATCTAAAGGATACACTAAGAATTCCTAATTTGTTAAGCCCTTATTTTTTAAAGAAATACTGATTTTGGATGGGATGTCTTTCCTTATAACATAGGCTTTGAAAATCCATTAAGAACACTTATTTGCAACTAATAATTACTAGGTCAGGTCTTCAGGTTGTGGAAGAAACTTCCAACAACTGAGTCTCAATTTTTTTTCCAACACTTATGAAATGACTCTGAAATTGTCTTCAGGGGTATTTTATTTGAATTTTGAGTAACCTAAAATCCTTTAATAAAACCATCAACAAACAAGCCTACCTTATAAGGAAAGACATACCATCCAAAATCAGTATTTCTTTCAAAAATAAGGGCTTAACATATCAGGAATTCTAACGTTTATTTCAAACAGTTTCCCACTCACTAAAACTTTGTCATTGGGATAATACTCCATATAAATAAAGGCTTTCGACTAATTGTGTTAAGTTCCATTAGAAGTCACAATATCCAAATATTTAATTCTACCTGTAATCTGATAAAGGCATTTCAAGGAAAAGCTACATGTATCTTAAATCTCTACGTGATTCACAGCACAGGAAAAAAAGAAATGTGTGAACAGAGAAAGGGGGAAATAAAAGGATTTATTACCAAAGGCACATTAAGAGAGAGTTTCAATAAACATCTACATATTTTAACACATGCTTCAATTTTTAAGATTCTACTTAGACCTTTTTATTTGTCGATTTTATGCTCTATGCTATCAACTGTATTTAAATTGGTAGCACCCTATGACATCTTGAAATCCAAGCTCAACTAAAACTCATCTGAGGTACATCATGAACAATACAAGATTACTAAAATAATAAACAAACGTTTCATCATGGCTGTCAATCTCTCTAAAGGATGAAATTTCACTGATATTATGGTATTAATACTACTGCATAGACTCTTACTAGTTTTCAAATGGATAAAGTTAGAAAGGAAACCTCCCAGTTAAAACAAATTCTACCAAAGGCAATATGCAAAGGTCACACACTGGCATTCCCCAGCCACACACACCCAGGGGCAAACAATTCACCCTGATAAATTGCCAAGATTTAAAACTTTGGACATTTCACATAAAAATCTGGATTTTTAACATCTCTCAAAACAAAAATCACTAGACCTAAGCAATCTGGACCTGATTCTGGAAAAGTACTCCAGTTGCCCAGGTTCCCACTCACCCGCTTTGCTCCCCACCTTTCTCTTGCTTACCAAGCAACAGACTATCGAGACTAGGGCTTGTAGAGGCAGGCAGTCAGATCTTGATTCAAATTCCAGCACCTCCACCTCCAAGCTGCTTAAGCCAGAACAAGTGTTTTAACCTCTTTAAACTTCAATTACCTCATCATAACAGAGAATAATGATTTAATTATGCAAGGGTTAAAAGTGAAATAATGTATATAATACCAAACACACAACTAAATGTTCAATAAATGATAGTTATTATTAAACTATTTAGATTGAAATTCCAAACCTAATTAAGATTTACCATAAACACTTCCCTTCTTCTATAGGCTCTAAAGAAAAAATAAAATCACTCTGAACTTATCACTACAGAAGGGTCCTTTGTGAGTTATAGTTGTTGTACTAAAATTAGTTAATATATATAAAATGCTTAGAATAGTAGTACATAGCACATACTAAGCTCTAAAAAAGAATGTTATAACTAATAGTAGTAATAATTATTGTTCTTCGCAGGCACACATGAGCTTAATAAATATTTATGAGAAATAAGTTAGTGAGTAAAAATGTGAATGATGAATTCAAGACAGTTATCAAGATCATTTCTTTGTATATAGTCTTAAGAATCCTTTCAAATATCCCATTTTTTATGTTAAAGCTGAAAATCTCAGTGAAAACCAAAGTTAATCTAATGTATAAACAAACAATGTTCTCGACTTAAACATAAGTAATTATTAAACTCTTACAGAAACAAAAGCGCTGACCATAATTCGAAGCATGGAGCACACACATTATAAGATGTCCATAATTTTTTTTAAAGGAGTTTTAAGAGTAGCCCTCCTACTCAATGACTGCTAGAACCACACCAGTCTAAGCTAAGCTTTCTTTCAAGTTCTTTTATGCCATCAATTATCTCAGCAGCTGAGTTTAGGACCAGTGCAGAGAGGGACCTCACTACCTTTTAGAGCTTTGAGTTTCAAAGCTTCAGCCATTGGACATAAAGAACAATGAAAAAAGGTCTGGTCAAACAGCAGCAGAGGTTCTCTATTAAATGGTATCATATCAAAAACATGACTGGATCTTTAGCATACTAATTATCTCAGTAGAAGTAGTTTTTAATTAGTCTGGGAATAATAAAGAAGCTCAATTCTTCAAGTATTTAATTTAACAAAAGATAAAGATAGTCTCCCCTGGCTAAAGTGGTATGTACATTCCAGATTCCCTGACATGTTACAGAAATCCTTTCATAGCAAACAAAACAATGAGAAAAAGCAACAAAACTGACTTAAAAAGAGTAATTTCCGTTCCAACCTAAATAAACTTTACACAAACTTGCCTCTGATAATTGACTAAACAAGCCGCACTACCAGCATCAAGGGAGGGTGTGTGGGTATCTAGCAGGTGCTGCAGTTTATCACAAAACCGTCTAAAATAATTGGAAGTGACAACCAGCACTACCACAAATGATTTATTAGTCTTTCACTCAGCTTTTCAGCTTCCTCAGGGCCAGAATAAATAATTTACCAACTCTGTGTCTTCCAATCATTAATTCTTCCCTATGCATCCAAACTACATTTAACTCTACTAGGTTCAATGGAATAAAACACACAACAGGAATATTTTTCCCAAATACAGAATTATCTGACCGTATGTAAAGGCAGATTTGTTAATCAAGATGTACAATCCAAAAGCAGAAGAATTTGAGCTCAAAGTCAGCAACGGCAGTTGAGTTTGAAGGAATAGAATCAAGTGAAGAGGAAATGAAAGCAGAGTCTACCAAACAGCTCTGTCATAGATGAGAAAAGGTTCCAGACACTGTGGACACAAAACGTAAGGGACAGCCCAAGGTTCCTTCACTAATTGTCTCCCCTAAAAGTTTCCTGTCACTTATAAAAAATATACAGTACAATCCTTCTTCAAAATAAGGTAGCAACTTTAAAACATGAACATACAGGAATTTAGGAATTTTTTTCTATGCAATATAGACAAAATAGGGCAAGAAAAGGCTTCTTTAAAACATTTTACTATTTTGAATGGGTTTATGAGACAACTACATGCTCCTGGGTATTCAAAAAATAAAATACATGTAAAAATCAAAGAAGTAAATACTCTAAAATATTTTGACACTGATGTTAAAAGATACATTTATTAATTATGTAGGAAAAACACACAGAAAGCAAAAAAAAAATCACCTCCTAAATCCACTTCTGATGTAAGCTAATGTCTTGTCTCATTAAATCAGCATCTATGATTAAAACAGATATCATTTTTGGTACATAATGTATTGCATTGCTATAGCAGCATCTGTTTATTATACAGCATAAACATTTTTCAGCTTTCTGAAACTGATACAGAAGAAATTATCCAGACCTAGCAATTTATGTAATCTTTTGTATTTCAAAAAGAAATACTTAAATGAGTTAATACAATTAATATTCTAACACTCAGCATTCTAGGAAGCAGCTTCAAGCTTTAGCTTCTTTGAGCACACAAAGAATGTCATAAATTGACAGCTTTCTGTTCAATGCTTTGAGAGTGCATCACAATCCAAATATTAAGCATAATGTATGTTTAAGTATAATTTTAAATATGACTTCTACCAAATTTTAAATATAAAATGCATTGAAATAAAATAATCCTGACTAGTGAAAATTATAACATAAATCTGAACTCAAAGAATGCAATTTAATTATAAAATTTTCAAATAGCCTCTAAAGTATTCCAAAATGTTCACAAATAAGACTGTATCATTTTCAATACTCAGTATTTCACAGTTATTAACAGACACAGTTATATCACCTGGACACAAAAATCCTATTGTTCATATTAACCAAAACCATGTCTTATTTATGCACAGACCCAGTGCACCTGTTGTTATGGCAAAATTAACTCCCAAACAGCATAGGTTCTAGCCTTCAACAGGTTAAAAAAAATACATATATATGGAAAATGTAAGAAAAGGCATCATTTCCAAACACATAGAAAAAAAAGAGACTTTATGTTTGTTTATACTGTGGGAGCAGAGGATAGAAGGATGTTTTTTTAAAAAGCACCATGACAAGGTTGTCTGCAGGCTTTCTGTGATTGGCTTTTAATGGCAGAGGAACCTCAGCAGGAAAAGATAAGGCAACACACAGCTCTAGTTGCACCAAACTGCCTGAAGATGCTGCCTAATGACAGAACCTGGACACAACACTGCAAAAACATTCAATGGTAATGAACACATGAATATACTAGTAGTCTAAAAACATGAAAGAACATAAACCAATTTCAGAATGGTGGCTATCTCTGGGAAAGGAAAGACTTTAAAATGTTTTTTAAAAATACATATGGCAAATATTAACACACTGATTCTGTATGGAAAATACAAAGTTGCTTTATTTATCCTATGTACTTTTGTAAAAATTTGAAATACTTATTAAATATTTTAAATCTAAGCTATGATATAAATAATCTTCATCTGAAAAAATTAAAAAGATTTTACAGTATCCTTACCTGAAACATGAGGGTCTACCTTCTCAAAAATCATTGGTTTGGCTAGTCTTTACATTCTAAAATGTTAAATTCCAATCTAAGAAACCAAAAATTCTCCCCTCTTCTTCAAATGATTTGACTTAGTAACAATTTCAAATCATGTTCTCAAGAGACATCATGGTTTTATTTCAAAACTGAACTGAGGGATTCCACCAGGTAGACCTCTTAAATCAAGTTAGAAACATTCTAAGCAGGGGCTTTTAAACAAACTGGTTCTACCATGTGTTGTCAGAACAAACAAGCTTGAGAGCCTGACTCCTATTCTTTGGCTCCAAACTTCCCTGGGGAACCTGTCACTTCATTCATTGATATGTTCTTCTTCATTTTCTTTGGTTTTGTTTTCTACTTATTAAAAAAACAAAAAAAAAAAGAAAATTGCTAGTGAGGCTTTAGATCTCTCTAATGAAAACTTACTCTACTTTTCTTATATTAAAATTTTCAGCAAATTTCTTTTACGCTCAGCCTCATTTCTTTACAGGCCTTTGGAAATTTGACAGATCACCTAGAGATAATTAAAACAAGATGTCTCCCATTTATAATCACACTTGTACGCTAAAACAAAAGTAACACACTTTTTGTCAACATGAAGAAAATATAAAAGTTAGTGTTAATTTTCACCAAAACTGATAAATATTCTCTCAAAGTAGCAACTATCTGATGGAAAGAATTACTGGCTTGTTATCTTAAACAAGAAACCATATTAAACTTATATTGATGTTTTCTATCTGAAGCGTGTCATGCAATATTGTAATTTATCTCATAAATCTACTAGAGTGTGATCAAATCCTATCAACTCTGATTGGCATAAATTTGAAACAATGAAGCAATCACATCTGTTAAGGAGTTTTCAATTGCTACACAACATTTAAAAAGTTTATACAATAACATAATTATATTTTTTCTACAGAAGACCTTTATGCATCTGATTTGAGCTTTTCACAAAGAATTTCATAAAATTTTTTGTGTGTACTGGGTTCAGTATAACCTAATATCTAAAGTGAGATACATAATGAAAGGTAAGAAAAGGAGAAGGAGAAAGTGGGGGAGATGGAGTGATAAAGATGGTATATAAGTGGGAACTTGGGACACTCAGAATATTTTAATGAAACTCCAAATTAATTATAAGGTCTCTGAATGAATTACATGATAGGAGAAAATGAAGTAATTTGAATGAAAAAATATAGTATATCTAACTCTATCCTGAACCTACTGCTGAAAAAATATGAATGTTGAATTTAAATAAAAACACATGAGCGTAAAACAAAGAATTCAAACCATGCTTTCTGAAGCAAAAGATATCTGCACACCAAAAAGACCACCTACTTTTTCTGGTGCAAAATCCCTAATATCTGAAACTTGAATGATTTTATAAAAAATTATAACAACATGTACATGAGTTAATAAATTTAAAATGCAATATTCCAAAAATAATAGGGATTGTATATAATTCTATATAATTTTAGGAGCAGTTCTAATTAACAAACTCAAGGATAAACTGACTAGGCCCTAAAGATACTGGGTCTATAGTCTAAAATGAGAGCTAAATATTATAAAGAAAATTTAGAACACTATGAAGTAACATCACCAAGTTATTGATCCTTACTGCTTTATATACAACATGCCTAAGATATAAGAAAATATGAATATTCTAAAGATAGCTAAATTACTATAAATCCCATCTAGGCCATTCCCTTGTAATTAATCTTATACAATTTTGAGGCATTTCTCATTCTTTGTACCTGCCACTCTTACTTGCATGTATCTTCTTAAGAGAGAACACCTTCTCAAAAGTGAATACCTGATCTTCAATTTCCCTTTATACCAACCAGGTCCTTGTATGTCTTCAATATATATTTGCTGACTGATTTAACCTATTATGAAAAAATGAATCATGAGTCATATCATTTAAATTAACACAATTTTATTTCCTATCATTTAAGTTAAAATTAGTAAACAAAACAGCATTATGATCAAAAGAAAACTTCTGCAGAAAAAGGCAACAGGTAATTCTGATGATAAAACCTGAACTCAAGAGACAAAATATCTTTTAACAATCATGCTAATTTAGATGTTTTCCTTTTATCTGTGATGGAAAGTTTTCATAAAATAAATATATTCTATTACCTTAGAATTTTCAATTTTACTTGGAATTATTAATGCTGCTTACCAAAGAAGACATGACTTTTTCTCCATTCTTGCCTCCTTTCTATGATTTTGTTACACTCTCTTTAATACATAAAACTGTTTACCTGTTATCTGTTTTTCTTAATATCTTATAGCTTAATTCTTGATTAAATACATTAAGAAAGAGGCTCCTTTACATTGAAATTCTCATGACTACATTGTAAATTGGCTTCAATATAGACATCTTTGATTATCATAGGAAAACAATAGTTTAATATTTTAATAAAAGTAAATCTCCACTGTTTTGTTTTATTCATCCAACATTAACTGAGTAGGATTAAAATAAGAAATAAGTATAATTCCCCTGACAAAACGGTACTGTTGCTACCTATTACCTACTTCATTTCTTTATTTTCTTATATTTTCATTCAAGATAATACTATTTTGCAGAGAACTGGTAAAAAATAAGACAACTCCTGTTCTTATTACAAAGATAAGCAATAAACTAATAATTACACTGAGGTATAAGTGCTCTACAAAGGTTTGTAAAAGATGAGGTGATGTCACTGAGGAATCAGGGAACACTTTCAAGAACTTCATGTTGCAGGATGAGTTATCCAGGAAAAGAGGCAGGGAGTGAATACCACATAAAAAAGATGGGTTCAACAGAGATTAACTATGGGCTTCTTTCTTCTCCCTCCTAAAACCTGAAGGAAATCACAAGAAATCACAAATTATTGAAAAATATAGAACTACTGTAACAAAGGAAGTAACTCATAAGAGAACTTACCAAAAAAGAGACTGAGGAGCAGCAAACCATTTTGCCCACAATCAGCAACATTTGAACTCACATAGCCCACCTCCCCTACCCTAGTGGCCAATTTCCAACTAAAAGAAGGAGAAAAACTAACTTAACTAACACACAAGTGGGTTAGAAAATAATTTAAGGTAACTTCCCCAAACTGAAGGACACCTGCTTCCAAAATGAAAGGGTCCTCTGAAGATTCAGTATAATGAATAAAATCTATACCAAGATATCATAATAAAAATTCACAGATAAAGATTATAAAAGCATCCAAAATTATAAAAACAGGTCATGTACAACAGAAAATATGGAGAAGAAAAGAAAAAAGCAATAGACTTCTTAGTTGCAACACTAAATAAATGCTGTAAAACAAAGTATTTGAAATTCCAAAAGAAAATTATCTGCAATCTAGAATTCTATATCCAACCAAACTATAAATCAAGTCTGAGAGTAAAACAGAGACAGTGTAACTCTTCCTAAGATCTGTTTCTACATAATGAGGAAGCTGAACCAGAAAAAAGATGATGAGTTGAGAGCCACAGATGAGGAACAGAGCAAAGCTAACCAACCTTTGCAGATATCAAATCTTTGACTTTCTAGATCACATCAACACATTCCAGTTTAACTCTGAATGAAAACGACAGTAGCAGCTAGGGAAACAGTAACCACAATAAATAATATCACTGAAGTAATTAGAAGCAAGTATCCTTTGGGCAAAAATGCCATTGAGATTGGAGGGAAACCCAATGACAAGGGCTGCCAGTCTTCAGATGAAAACCTCTACATTAAACTATTACTAAATGACTGCCAAACTGTTATACATTCATCTCTAGTTACCCTCACATGCATTACAAACAATGTCACTTTGAAGACAAACAAAACCATGTATATACAAAAATGAATGTGTGCACACACGTTTTCACTGATAGTTTAACTGGATTATTTTATAATCGGATTTCATTGAAAAAACCAATAACAAAATATACAGTATAGTTTCTATAAAACAATGGAATGATTTAGAGATACGAACAACAGTTCAAAATGCTCATCAATGATTACATCAGTTACAATTTCGGAGTTGTTCCCCCCCCCCGCCAAAAAAAATGATTAGCATTGGTTTGTTATTTTTTCAAATTTTAAGTGAAAATCTGTGCCCACTCTATCTGGGTGCCTATTTGAATAATATAAAATCTCAAGTTTCAACCCCATTTTTATGTATATTTCATATGCAATTTTCATTTATAAAATATCAAAGAAATCAAAGTAAGCCCCTATATTCCTAATTACAAGAGTGTTTAGGCTGAAATATTTAATTCTACATGAATTGTTGCTGCAATATTTTTTTAATCCATATAAGATGCTCCAATTTAATCTAGAAGTATCCTTTAAGCACAAAAGTTGGAAGATCAATATAAAATAAGTACACTTTTCTAGAACAATGATTCTCAATCCCACCAGATCTGATGCCCCTTTCATTCCCTGTACTACTCTAAAATGAAATTCAGAGATAATAAAATCTAACTACACATAGAATTTTTTAAAAATCAGTATTAATTCCCTAGCCATAATATTAATGAAAAATAAAAATAATTTATAATATTTGTTTCATTGTATAAGTAGTTAAGCATATCTACTTAAGAATAAAATAGTCACATATTTGGATCTCTATATAATAAGTTTGGATCTAACAGAAAAAAGATCACAAGTCATTCTCTGTAAGTAGTATAAGAAAATAAAAGAGAGGTATAGAAGAACTCTAGAATAAAAATCTTTAACCAATCCTTATTAACTAAAATTCAGTGAAACCCATTAATTTAAAATCTAGTTTGTTAAGAGTCTTAAATATTCTGTTACATATTTGCAATCAGTGTTAATGAGCTTCCAGTTAACTGCATTACTGAACTGAAAACTTTTCAACTAAATATCTAGTTAGAAATGCTATAAATCAGGAAGTGGAAAGAATGTGTGGAGTAAATTACATGTAATTTTGAGAGGATTTCTTTATTCTACTTAAGCTTCCCCTCCACACAAAGCAGAAGGTAGATACTTCCCCTAATATATCAGATTCTGTGTAACATCTTATCTTATGAAAATTTGTCAGTATTATTATACACTGAAGTATTACTGCTTTTTCTCGGAAGAGACCTTAAGCAAGCAGGCATTTAAAAGTTATGTGGTACTGAGTACCATTTGTTTGTAGTCTGAAACTGTCCCATGCATCATAGGACACCCAGCATCCCTAATCCCCATCCATTAAATGCCAAAAACACTCCCACAAGCATTATGACAAGTAAAAACACCCCTAATGATTTCCAAAATTCCCCACAGGGGCAGCACCTCCCTTGTTTGGAAATTACTACTCTAGAAGTTCTATGGTAAAAAGCGTTCTATGGCAGAGAAAACAATAGAAAAAATGTATTTCAAAACCAGAAAGAAAAAGACCCTTTAATCATTTATACTAAAAATTATAACTTGTCGATTTTATGCTCTTCCAAACATCCTCCCTTGGCCTATACACTTTGGTATTTGTATACTAAGGATACTTAGAGAGATTTGATAACCACTCAGAACATATGTGTATTTTCTTTACATAAGATTTTAATAAAAAGGCTTTCCTATATATGACCATTTTAATATTCCAACTTTTACTCAGTCAAATTAAAATTTAATATACAATCCAATCAATAGATTGTATATGTATATAGGCATGCCATGCTTACATAATTTCATTTGTGTGATTTTATTTTGTTTTTGTTCATATTGCTGTTATTTGGTGTTTCATTGAGTAACATCAATACTAAGATGGTCAATACTAAGACACTGCACTTAGTCAGTAGACTATTCAGTATTATTAAAGACTCTTATATTCAGTATTATTAAAGACAGTATTATTTACCACCCTAAGAAATCCTGGTACTATGAGTCCCCTTTCTTATTTTGCAAACTCTAAATTTAATAAGATTCTATTTAATTAGTTCAGGATTCAAATACACATTCATGCCAAATTTTACAACCACATGGGAGGTAGGGGAAAAGATATTTGAAACACTTCCATGGGCTGCTCTCTTAAAATATCAGTGCAGGGACCAAAACTACTTCACATTCTATCCACGAAACACAAGAGGTGTGAAAGAAATTTTGTGTTTAATGTGACCTTTGGCTGTACTTTTACTTGTCATTATAATAAAGGAGCTACTCTCAGAGCCAATACAGAAGCTATGTTATTACTTTTACAACTATAGTAGTATTTCATGAAGTACTTCATACTGTGACAAACCCTGGGCAGAATATATGGAAGCTCTTACCTTTGTTACCAGGCATAATAGGCCTTTCTGAACAAAGAGAATTCTGATAATATACATATGAATGGATGAGAATTATTGTGTAAGAATTTTTCTTTTACTGTACATTAAAATACAAATATGCTAGTGTGGTTTCCTAGTTCAACTTAACAAATCATCTATACTTTAAATGCAAAGCAACTAGAGATTTAAATTTAATGATTTAATTATGACTTTAATAATAATATGCCATATTAGATAAATACATGTCAAGAGGGAATTTTTTTAAACTATACAAAAAACCTTAAGCAACTCTTTTCTAGCGATTCCTATTTTCCCAAACAGAATTTCACAAGCAAAATGTTTTAATAAATGTTTTGGTAAGACTGCCAACTTATCAATATGACATGTAAGGTTTTTTAAAGGAAAAAAAAAAGTGGGCCACTGAATCACCGAACATAAAATTATAAATTCTGAAGGTATAAACAAACAGGATTAGTTTTCAGTAAAATGTCAAATTTGCCATCAGTTAGAATATTTACAAGGCAAGATAAGCACAAAAAAATCCTGTACCGTCAGATGTGAAGAAAAACTTTGGAGTCATCTACTATATTATGACCAACTTTGTCGTACTTATTCTTCTATTCCCAATAGTAATACCTCTTTACTTTCACCTTGAAAATAAGCTCCAAAAGCTGTAAAATATCAGAGTCACACTTTATATTTATTCCTTAGTTGGCTTCCTTAGTTGGCTAACAGAAACACAAACACTGGCCATAACAGAAATCAGTGTTATTATAAAACATTTTTAAAGATAGTGCATGTGAGTTAAGAGTTCTCTTAAATATACATTATATAAGACCATTGGAAATTACTCATAGGAATTTGAGGTATCCCTAGGGTGACCGTAAGTCCCAATTTTCCCAAAAAAGTCTGGCCATGCTTTCTCCTCAGAAGCTAGTTCCAAGTCCTAATCACCACCACGGTGTTACTTTCCTATGGCAACGTGCACACAGACAGAACAGCACTCTTAGGAAGAGTCCCTAGGCTTCTTCTAAAGGTTCTTGAAACAGGTACAGTTAACACTGATTTATACCCATTGTCCTGGCATATTACAGTTCACCCCCAAAACTGTCCTGAGTTGAAAGATAAATTATATGATCATCTTAGTTATTATAGCATTTCATATTACCTAAATCATGAGTTTTGATGACTTTATGCTGTAACATTAATTATTTACTAGAAAAATCTAACTTAAAACGTTGAGTGATTCACACAGTACCCTGCCATTCATACCAATGCAGTTACCTACAGCACTCATACCAACATCACCCAAATTCTGTTGCTGTCTCTAACTCTGACTTTCAAAGCCAGTACAGAGGCTTCCCTTTGTCTTCAGGTAGCAAACAGGGTTGGAAAGATCCTTTTCACTTAGACTCGTACCAAATTCATTTTGCCTTACTCCACAAGGCTCCCCAGAATCCTTGAAATAATTACACTGAAGTGTTATATAACATGACAATTGGTTACTTTTTCATCTTTTCTATGCAAATGTTAAAATGCTTAACTGTGTGTTAAACACTTTATTTTGAGTTAATAGTATGTCTGTGGTCATTTGTATAAAAGCTTAGGCATCAGACACTTAATCATTCTTTTAACAATATGCATGTAGCTAACCTTGATAATAACACATTATTTTTTGTATAACACACAAACTGTTAATGGGGTAAGGAAGAACGTTCAGAGTAAGATTAAATGAGTCCTAATCCCAGTGCCATCACTTGCTGTCTGTTTCTTAGCATCTGTTTCCTCATTCATAAAATGAAGATAATAACTGTTCTTACCTCATTGTGAAGAGTAACAAATAATTCATGTAAAAGATATAAGTACTACGCCTCACATAATATGTGCTCAATAAATGTTACCTATTATTATGGTAATCTCCATTAGTGTCTATTTTCAAAAACAGGTCCTAAAAAATGTTGATGTCAGGAGAAAATTTCACACATAAGTGCATGTGCATACGTGTATCTTCTAATGAAAGATCACTTGGATGAAATAGCTATTACTACACAAATACTTGTTTAATAGTGTGGGGTGGATATAGTATCATGCATGACAACTAAATCATTGATCTTATTCAACATTGGATAAGGCAGCTTTTTACTTCAAAAGAAGTCCACATAGGCAAACCAAAGTACATTTTAAAACAGAAGTCCATATCTAACAGTATTCTGTGGTTGTTTATCTCCAAAACAGAAAAGTGACAAATATGCACAATACACACATTTTAAATCTGTGTGCATGTGTGTACATATATATTAAATGAAATAATTTCCTTTAAGACAAGCATATGAAGATACTAAAGCTATAATCCAATTAAATATTCATATATTTAACATTTTATAAGAAATTTAGGTATACATATGTATAATTTACAATTCTACAGTGAAACCTGTCTACAGAGGCCATTTTAACTGTATTTCACCAGCATTCTAACTTGCAATGTACAATGCTGCTTCTCTCTGAAACGTTAAAAACTGTAAAGTACATAGTAATTCACTGTAAGCAAACACAGAAGGAAGACTAAGTTGTGCACATAACAATCTTTTACCCAGTTACTTTAACCTATCCATTAAACCCATTCAGCAAAAGAGCCCTAACAACTGAACTACCTTATGAAACAGAGTCAGAGGAAAGAATATCCTATTTGGTTAACAATAGAAACTTTACATAAGAGAAATTTAGCTTAAGTTTGAAAACTGTATCTTCACTTATAATGACCCTCTGTTTTAGTTCATTAAAACAAAGTGATATAAAACTTTCCATAAGAAACATCACTATGACTGATATAAAAATCTATATAAACATCATGCTGTTTTCAAATACACCTTCAATGGGGATTTAAAAAACAAAAGCTACATCAAATTTATATCTCAGGAATCCAAGTCTAAGTTGGACTTTACTTCTTTCAACTTCCCTAAAAATATTCCAGTAGTAAAACAGATTTGCAGGTAAAATAAAATAACTAAGATTCCATTATTTATTCTAAACCAAATAGGAAATACAGACCTGCCCTTCAGAGATACACAAAGGATAATGTGGACTGAGGTATACATGTTCAATTTCAGTTTACAAACTATAGGCTATACCATTAATTTGTGACTCTATAGTATGCACACAACACACATTCTATCACTGGTAAACCTAAACAGGTAAATTTTTACAGCATAACAGAACAAAGCATAACTGAAATTTCATCTCTACCATCAATTACTAAATTAAAAAAAAAAAAAGGAGAAAAAGATAAAATCCTTGGGTATTGCAATGAATATACTTTTGCCTTAGAGCAAATACTTTAATTTTAAAGAACCACAAAGAAAAAAAATCAAAACTAGTCAGTAACAATGCAGCATCTAAAAGCAATAAACTCAAAATTAAGTTATAAATAATTTAAAGCATGTCATGAAGATATATTAATAATTCATCAGATAAATAATTTACTAAATAATCAAATAAATAAATAATGAAATACATAAATAAATCAGCAAATAAATAATTCTTCAAAATAACCTAAACAATAAGTCACCCAAACAAATCACAAACCTACAAAACTACAATGATCTTCTGGATTCTGATAGTTTTAAATAAGCAAATTTACATAAAGTAGATCAATCCTTGTTAGAATTAGAAATATTTTTCAATGTTATTGGTAAAATCTTCATCTCAACACAGAACACATTTTCAAATTTTAGAAGACTACACAGGATTAGTTCTTATAAATTATTAACATGATCATAAAATATCGTCCTCTGTATTTTACATATAATATCTTTGCCTAACATATTTTTTCCCCAATTGGATACTTAAAATATTCTTAACTTATACTTCTTTTTCAAAGCAATACTTACAGCATAACAGCTACAGTCTTTCTGACAGTTTTCCTATCTTCACCAGGTCTTTGGAAATTTCTATAGGGGAAGAATAAGAATAACCTTAATTATTACAGATGGCATTTCATTCACTAGTGAACAATGTTTTATCCTACAAAGAAGCAACAGGAAATGGACAACTGTAAACTATGTCAAGTTTTTAGAAGTCTTTAGTGGACTAAGTACAAGCCAGCTTCCTCTATTGGAGCTGACACACAGGCTGCTACAATTGGCGAGATTTCAGATGTGAAGACAAAAACTTCAAAGGACAAAGTGATTGGCTGACATCAAATGCTGTCCTCAATTTGAGGAGCTTGTTCTTTCCAAAGTCATTGAAAGAACATATGAGATCATTTAACTGTTACGACCTGAATGTAGCAACAATTTGGAGTACAACAGAGTCAAAAACATAAATAAATCAGTTTTCATTTAACATTTGTTTAAAGTTTCCATCTACCCACATTATAGTACTCTTGAAATCCATAAATAGTAGGACCCAAACTATGACAGCCTTTCCCAAAGAAATAAGAATTTTGTAATAGGTTTTTGACACATTTAAGGGTGGAAGTCCAAATATAGCACATTTGAAGAGAAGGAAACTAAAATCAAAGTATTTTATATAACTTATTTCAATGAATTCTCAAAACAACCTTTCAAGTTAGGTAATGTTTTACCTACTTTACAGTCAAGGAAACTGAGGCTTACTATATGTATGCTGCTAAGGTCCCCAAGAGGCAGGGAAGAGTCTAACTTCATATACACAACTTCTGCGTGAAGGTCCATTGAACTATAGACCCCTTAAACTTGAGCCCAACCTAAAAAACACAGCTATTCCTAAATGTCAAAACTGGTTAGAACAATGGTTCAAAGTTGGGTGTGATCTGCCTCCTTGGCAGATGTCTGGGGACATGTTTGGTTGTCACGACTAGGGAGTATTATTGGCAGGTGGTGGGCAGAGATGAGGGGTGCTGCTAAATCCTTAAATGCACAGGATAGCGCCCCACAACAAAGAATTACCTGGCCTAAAATGTTAATAGTGCTGAAGATGGGAAACCCTGGGTTAGAGTAAAATAAGTATTAGTAGTATGTACATTTCCTATTATAAAATAATACTTATTTGGTTCAAGGATGAAAAATTCTTTTTTCATGTGTATAATATTGCATGCAGTGGAAAACCCTAAATAAAAATGTGTAAATTTGGGAGAATGAATATATGGATACTCTGTACTTTCTGGTCAGTTTTTCTATAAACCTAAAACCACTCAAAAAAAAAAAGTTTATTCTTTTTTTCCTGTGTATCCTTTCACTTACTTCTTAGAATAATTACTAAAAAAAAAGTCTACAATTATAAAAAATTTTTTTTTAACTTTATCACAAATCTTCTAATAAAGTTAATATGAGAACATTAAAAGGCACATTTTTGAGCTGACCTTGTCAAAGGGACAAGCCAAACTTTAATAATACTAAAAACTTACAGGGTTTGAAGGGATTATTCTGGTACAGTACAATATATAATCCTCAATGGTTTGTGGTTGTTTTTTATGTTTTGGGTTTTGTTTTTGACTAAAGGCTATGGAGTGTTTTCTGAAATAATATTTGTTATAATTATTAAAAGCACTTCAAAATAAAAGTTAGCAAATATTATCAAACAGATCCAGAAATTATATATCATTTTAAGTGTTCTCCTTCCATTACCCCCCCACAACCCCATTACAGTCACTGTCCATCAGTGTAGTGAGATGCTATAGAGTCACTACGTGTCTTCTCTGAGTTGTACAGCCCTCCCCGTGCCCCCCCAACATTACATCTGCTAATCGTAATGCCCCTCTTTCCCCCTTGTACCTCGCTTCCCACCCATCCTCCCCAGTCCCTTTCCCTTTGGTAACTATTTTTTTTATATACTTTATTAAAATACTGAGTTTTATTTCACATGTATATTTTTGTCTCCCCACCATTTCGATTTGTCTGACCACCAATACTACTATGTCCTATCATAACATTTCATACATACTGAAACCCAAGCAAAGGCTGGTGTTCCATCTTTAAAAAGTAAACAGGCATTTTGGACAACACATTCTTGGCAATGGAAACGGGACAACATTTATCAGACATGGTAGGGAAAGTTCTCACTCTGCATTATAAAAAGGACAGCCAGATATCAACAGTTACAGAAACGAAATAAGACGGAAAATTTTAACAAACTGTTTAAACTATTTTCTTAAAGAGACTTCCTCCACTGCCAGAGATCTTGAATAGCCTCCTGGTCAGTCATCTGGAAGCAATTCTTCATGTAATTGATGAACTTGGCTTCCACTTTGGGAAGAGAACCACCTTTTGCTATACTTGCTTGCATTTTTGCTTTAACGTCTTTTCTTGGGTCAGTCCATTCTTGGGTTCTGTGAGTCTGCTGCTGTTTTGTTCCTTCAGTTTTTTTCTTTGTTCTTATACTCCACATATGAGTGAAATCACTTGATACCTGTCTTTTTTGGCTTAGCTTATTTCACTGAGCATAATACCCTCTACCTCCATCCATGTTGCTGAAAATGGTAGGATTTGTTTTCTTCCAATGGCTGAATAATATTCCATTGTGTACATGTACCACTTCTTCTTTAGCCATTCATCTACTGATGGACACTTACGTTGCTTCAATTTCTTGGCTACTGTAAATAGTGTTGCGATAAACATAGGGGTGCATATGTCTTTTTCAAACTGCACTGTTGCACTCTTAGGGTAAATTCCTAGGAGTGGGATTCCTGGGTCAAATGGTATTTCTATTTTGAGTTTTTTGAGGAACCTCCATACTGCTTTCCACAATGGTTGAACTAATTGCATTCCCACCAGCAGTGTAGGAGGGTTCCCTTTTCTCCACATCCTTGTCAACATTTGTTGTTGTTTGTGTTTTGGATGTTGACCATCCTCACTGGTGTGAGGTCATATCTCATTGTGGTTTTAATATGCATTTCTCTAATAATTAGTGATGTGCAGCATCGTTTCATGTGCCTGTTGGTCATCTGAGTTTCTTCTTTCAAGTGTCTATTCATGTCCTCTGCCCATTTCTTAATTGGATTATTTACTTTATGTTTGTTGAGGTGTGTGAGTTCTTCATATATTTTGGATGTCAAACCCCTATCAGATATGTCATTTATGAATTTATTCTCCCATACTGTAGGATGTATTTTTGTTCTACTGATGGTGTCCTTTGCTGTTCAGAAGATTTTCAACTTGATATAGTCCTACTTGTTCATTTTTGCTTTTGTTTCCCTGGCTTGGGGAGGTATGTTCATAAAGAATGCGCTCATGTTTATGTCCAAGAAACTTTTGCCTATGTTTTTTTCTAAGAGTTTTATGATATCATGACTTACATTCAGGTCTTTGATCCACCTTGAGATTACCTTTGTGTATGGGGTTAGACAGTAGTCCAGTTTCATTCTCTTACATATAGCTGTCCAGTTTTTCCAACACCAGCTGCTGAAGAGGCTGTCATCTCCCCATTATATATCCAAGGCTCCTTTAACATATATTAATTGATTGTATATGTTTGAGTTAATGTTTGGATTTTCTATTCTGTTCCACTGGTCTGTGGGTCTGTTTTTGTGCCAATTCCAAATTGTCTTGGTTACTGTGGCTTTGTAGTAGAGCTTGAAGTCAGGGAGCATAATTCCCCCTGTTTGATTCCTCGTTCTCAGGATTGCTTTGGCTATTCGGGGTCTTTTGTGGTTCCATATGAATTTAGAATTATTTGTTCCAGTTCACTGAAGAAAGCTGTTGATATTTTGATAGGGATTGTGTTGAATCTGTAGATTGCTTTAGGTAGTATAGCCATTTTGACAATATTTATTCTACCTAGCCAAGAGCATGGGATGAATTTCCATTTCTTAGTGTCCTCTTCAATTTCTCTTAGGAGTGTCTTGTAGTTTTCAGAGTATAGGTCTTTCACTTCCTTTGTTAGGTTTACTCCTAGGTATTTTATTCTTTTTGGTAGAATTGTGAATGGAATTGTTTTTCTGATTTCTCTTTCTGTTAGCTCATCGTTAGTGTATAGGAAAGCAACAGATTTCTGTGTGTTAATTTTTTATCCTGCAACTTTGCTGAATTCAGATATTAGTTCTAGTAGTTTTGGAGTGGAGTCTTTAGGGTTTTTTATGTACAATATCATGTCATCTGCAAATAGTGACAATTTGACTTCTTCTTTACAAATCTGGATGCCTTGTATTTCTTTGTTTTGTCTGATTACCGTGGCTAGGACCTCCAGTACTATGCTGAATAACAGTGGAGAGAGTGGGCATCCCAGTCTTGTTCCCAATCTTAGATGAAAAGCTTTCAGCTTCTCACTGTTAAGTATGATGTTACCTGTGGGTTTGTCATATATGGCCTTTATGATGTTGAGGTACTTGGCATCTATACCCATTTTGTTGAGAGTTTTAATCATGAATGGATGCTGAATTTTGTCAAATGCTTTTTCAGCATCTATGGAGATGATCGTGTGGTTTTTGTTCTTCTTTTTGTTGATGTGGTGGATGATGATGATGGATTTTCGAATGTTGTACCATCCTTGCATCCCTTGGATGAATCTCTCTTGGTCATGGTGAATGATCCTCTTGATGTATTTTTGAATTCGGTTTGCTAATATTTGTTGAGTATTTTTGCATCTCCGTTCATCAGGGATATTGTCTGTAATTTTCTTTTTTGGTGAGGTCTTTGCCCTGTTTTGGCATTAGAGTGATGCTGGCTTCATAGAATGAGTTTGAAGTATTCCCTCCTTTTCCATTTTTTGAAAAAGTTTAACGAGAGTGGGTGTTATTTCTTCTCTATATGTCTGGTAGAATTCAGTGGTTTTGTTCTTGGGTAGTTTTTTGATAACCACTGGTGATTGGTCTGTTTAGTTTTTCTGTTTCTTGCTTGGTCAGTTTTGGAAGGTTGTATTTTTCTAAGCAGTTTTCCATTTCTTCTAGGTTTTTTTTAGCTTGTTAGCATATAGATGCTCATAATATTCTCTTATAATTCTTTGTATTTCTGTGGGATCCGTCATTATTTTTCCTTTCTCATTTCTGAATCTGTTTATGTGTGTAGATTCTCTTTTCCTCTTAATAAATCTGGCTAGGGGTTTATCTATTTTGTTTATTTTTTCAAAGAACCAGCTCTTGGTTTCATTGATTTTTTCTATTGTTTTATTCTTCTCTATTTTATTTATTTATTCTCTGATCTTTATTATGTCCCTCCTTCTGTTGACTTTGGGCCTCCTTTGTTCTTCTTTTTCCAATTTCAGTAATTGTGTCTTTAGACTATTCATTTGGGAATGTTCTTCCTTCTTTAAATAGGCCTAGATTGCAATATACTTTCCTCTTACAACTGTCTTTGCTGCGTCCCACAGAAGTTGTGGCTTTGTGTTGTTGTTGTCATTAGTCTCCATATATTCTTTGATTTCTGTTTTGATTTGGTCATTAACCCATTGATTAATTAGGAGAATGTTGTTAAGTCTCCATGTATTTGTGAGCCTTTTTGTTTTCTTTCTAAAATTTATTTCTAGTTTTATACCTTTGTGATATGAGAAGTTGGCTGGTAGAATTTCAATATTTTTTAATTTACTGAGGTTCTTTTTGTGGCCTAGTATGTGGTCTATTCTGGAATATGTTCCATGTGCACTTGAGAAGAATGTGTATACTGTTGCTTTTGGGTGTAGAGTTCTGTAGATGACTGTTAGTCCATCTGTTCTAGTGTGTTGGTTCAGTGCCTCTGTGTCTTTACTTATTTTCTGTTTGGTTCATCTGTCCGTTGGAGTGAGTGGTGTGTTGAAGTCTCCTAAAATGAATACATTGCTGTCTATTTCCTCCTTTAATTCTGTTAGCATTTGTTTCACATATGTCGGCGCTCCCATGTTGGGTGCATATATATTTATAATGGTTATATCAAGACAAAAATATTTTTAATAAAAATAATACAATTACTTAGACAGGAGAAGAAAAAACAAAGGTAAACAATTTCTCCTGTGTAAATGTGCAAAAGTAAACAATCAAAGGCTGATGTGGCAGCTCCATAACACCAGGGACCCAAGTTCCTTCCACCTTTTTGCTCTACCATATATCGTCTCTATTCAGAGTTGCCTCATACTCAAGAAGGTTCTAGCAACTCCTGCTAACGCACCTACATTGCAGGCAGCAGAAAGAAGAAAGGGCAAAGAAAGGCCAACTCTGTTCTTCTACCTCTCATACTTCAGCTGACAGTGTGTAAACCATAATTCAGCCCTTTGGCCACTAGGGGGGATAGGAAATGTAGTCTCCAACATTGGTGCTGCTCCCCAGCTATAAAGTTAGAGTTGTTTTACTAAAGAAGACAGGTAAAATGAATTCTGAGAGACAAATTATAAGAGGCAGACTGCAGTGGAGTTACAACCCTTCAAGAAAATGGGAGATGTACTCAAATTTTTCACTAGAGTGGGTTATTCTAAATTAAATGTGTATGTATGTGTGCGTGTGTGTGTAGATATATGTGAAAGAAAACCTAAATGTTTTAACAATACAGAAATGATTAAATAAATTTGGGGATAATCTCAGAGCAGAATATTACATAGTCGCAAAATATCACATTTAAGAATTGTAGGCGGTTCAGGGAAAAGATGGTGGAGTAGGAAGGCAAGGTGAAAACCTCCTCCCACATACACACCAAGGAGGCAACTACAGCAAATACAGCTCACCCTGACCATGACCAAAGACTCCAAGACAGACCATCTACACCTGGTGAAGAAGAGACGCCCACACAGAGAAGGGCAAAGTGGCAAATCAAATGGGACCCTGGCCCTTTCCCCGTCCCAGCCCACAAGCGGGAGGAGGAGGAACGGAGCAGGGTCATAGGTGCCCAGGAGCTCTGCACACCTAGCCCTGGACATCTGCTCTGGGACAGAAGTCCACATTGATTTGGGCTTTCATGATTAAGGAAGCTGGACACCGGGGAGAGGTGGAGCACTCTAGGAGGCTGAGACTCTGCTGCTTGTGGAGGACAGGCATGCTCCATCAGTCCCACTGAGACCCAACACAGAAGCACTAGTTTGAAAGATTTACTAATGGCAGGAAGGGTGCTAGAGGGGCAGGAGTTAACGGAGTTCTCTCTGCAAGAGAAAAGGCAGGTGGATGACACTTCCCCAACCCTTCCACAGTCCAACTGGTCAGGTGTACAAGAGCCACCACAAACTCCATCCCCCTCTCTGGCAACTCAGCCCTGAGGTGCTTCCCTGTGCACCGGCCCACCCTCCTGCCCTCCCAGCCCACTCAGCAGTCGGACTCTGCTTCCTGGCAGACAGAAGGAGGCTTTCCCAGCTTTCCCACTGTCTCTCAGCCCAACTGGGGAGAAGCCTGTGGGACGCAGCCCCCAATTCTCTTTCCTCCTACTTGGTGGCCCAGCCCCACACCACACTCTCTTGCACACCCGTCCTGGCCACTTCATTAGCCCAGCAGCACCATCCCTGCACAGCAGGCAAAGGGTGGCCCCACGCACAACAAGCCCAGCAGAGACACCGCTCGGTGTTCAGTTCACAAACAGCTGCCTGAGGCAAGCTGCCAGCCATGGTAGACTGAGATTGGCCACTGCTGGCAGACAGCAGAGCAGTGCCCTGCCCACGAGGATCCCAGCAGAAGCACCAATGCCCAGCCAACAAAGGGCCTCTGCTGACACGGATCATCTACTGCCAGCAGACATGCAGAGAGGCAGTTCTACCCACAGCCCACAAATTACAACTGCACCTCCACCTGAGAACCAGGCACAGGTGAGCAAAAAGTCTTGAACTTCTGGGCACCACAGGACACCTTCTTCATAAAGCCATCACTCCACAGACCAGGAGGCACAGCAGATTCATCTAATACAATGGAAAAACACAAAAACCCTGACAAAATGAGGAGGCAGAGGAATATGTTTCAAACAAAATAACAGGATAAAACACCACAAAGAGGACTAAATGAAATGGTGATCACCAGTTTTCTTGATAATGATTTCAAAATAACAGTAATAAATATGCTCATTGATCTATGGTAAAGTATTAACCATCTCAGGGAAAATTTCAACAAAGAGATAAGAGCTGAAAAAGAACCACTCAGAGCTGAAGAGTACAGTAACTAAAATGAAATACACAATGGAGGGAATGAATAATAGATTGCTGAAGGGGACACAATCAATAAGATGGAAATTAGAGAAGAGGAAAACAATGAAGCTGAAGAACAAAGAGAAAAAGGATTCTGTAGAAGCAAGAGGATGCTAAGAGAACTGTGTGACCAATCCAAATGAAACAATATTCATATAATAGGGGTACCAAAAGGAGAAGAGAACGACAAAGGAGTAGAAAGTCTCTTTGAAGAAATAATTCATGAAGATTTCCTCAATCTGGGGAAGGAAACAGCCACCCAGGAACTGGAAGTGCAGGGAACCCCTAACAAAAGAAACTGCAGAAAGACAACACCAAGACACATAATAATTAAAATGATAAAGATTAAGGATAATGAGAGGGTACTGAGAGCAGTTAGTGAAAGGCAAAAGATTACTTATAAGGGTAACCCCATAAGGCAACCAGCAGATTTCTCAGCAGAAATTTTACACAAGGAAAGTGGCACAAAATACTTAAAGTATTGAATCAGAAGAAACTTCAACCAAGAATCCTCTAACCAGCAAAATTATCATTAGGAATTGAAGGAGAGATTAAAAGTTTCCAAGATAAATAAAAATGAAAAGAATTCACTACCACTAAGCCAGCCTTACAGGATATGTTAAAGGGACTTCTGTACATGGAAATGTTCTTAAGGCTAAATGTTCTGCATCAGTGAAAATAAGTTTACAATAAAGACAGTAGAGCAATTACTTAGTAAGCAAGTTATGAAGTTAAAAATAAAAGTAGTAAAATCAACTATACACAAAGTCAATCAAGGGATACATAAAAAAATGCAGATTAACATCTAAAACATAAAGTATAGAGGAGGAAAAAGAATTAAAGTACTTTTAGACTGTGTTCAAATACAGCAACCAAATATAGACAGCTATATATTTAGGAAACTATCTATGAACCTTATGGTAATCACGAGCCTAAAGCTTATAAAAGACACACAAAAATTTTTTAAAGAAGAAATCCAACCATAACACTAAAGAAAACCACCAAATAACAGGAGAAAAGTATAAGAAAGGAAGAAAGGGTCAGAGAGAAACTACAAAAACAACCAGAAAACAATTAATAAAATGGCAAAAAGTACATATCTATCAATAATTACCTTAAATGTACAAGGACTTAATGCACCAATCAAAAGACATAGGGTAGCAGAATAGATAAGGAAACAAGACCTATCTATATGCTGCCTACAAGAGACTCATTTCAGATCTAAATACATACACAAACTGAAACTGTATGGATGAAAATGAAGGGATGGAAATACATATTTCATGCAAATAAGAGGAAGAAAAAAGCAGGAATAGCAGTACTTGTTATCAGACAAAATAGACTTCAAAACAAAGAAAGTAATATGAGACAAAGAAGGACATTACATAATGATAAATGGATTAGTCCAACAAGAGGATATAACAATTACAAATATCTATGCACCCAACATAGGACCTAAATATGTAAAACAAATACTAACAGACTTAAAGGGAAAAATAGATTGCAACTCAATCATATTATGGGACTTTAACATACCACATACATCAATGGACAGATCAACCAGACAGAAAATAAATGAGCAAACAGTAGCATTGAACAATACATTAGATTAGATGTACTCAGACATCTACAGAACATTTCACCCAAAAGCAGCAGCATACACATTTTTCTCAAGTGCACATGGACCATTCTCCAGAATAAATCACCTCTTAGACACAAAAAGAGCCTCAATAAATTCAAAAGATTGGAACTGTATCAAGCATCTTTTCAGATCACAATAGTATGAAATTAGAAATAAATTACACAAAGAAAAAAAAAGCCTACAAACACATGGAGGCTAAACATACTTTTAAATAATCAATTAATCAATGAACAAATCAAAGAAGAAAAACAATACATGGAGATAAATGAAAGCAAAAATACATCAGTTCAAAGTATATGGGACACCACAAAATCAGTACTAAGAGGGAAATACACAGCAATAAAAGCCTACCTCAAGAAACAAGAAAAATCCCTAATAAACAGTCTAAACTAACAATAAAAGAAACTGGAAAAGAAGAACAAATGAAACACAAAGTTAGTAGAAGGACGGACATTATAAAAATCAAACAGAAATAAATTAAGAACAAAAAAAAAAATAGAAAAAATTCAATGAAACCGAGAGTAAGTTCTTTGAAAGAACAATAGACAAACAAACAAAACAGACAAACCAAACTTACCAAAAAAGAGAGGACACAAAATTAGGGCTGAAAAGGGAATAATAACAACACCAAAGAAATACAAAGAATTATTAGAGAATTCTATGAAAAATTATATGCCAATAAATTGTACAACATAGAAGGAATGGAAAAATTCCTAGAAAAAGTATAATTTTCAAAGACAGACCAAGAAGAAACAGAAAATCTGAACGGAACAATTACCAGTAACAAAATAAAACTGGTAATCACAAACCTCCAGGACTTCCGGGAAGATGGCGGCATAAGCAGAGTGGCAGAAATCTCCTCACAACACTATATATATCTATGGAAATAAAGCAAATACAACTATTCCTAAAAGAGAGACCAGAATACACAGGAAAACGCACACCATGCAGCTACACCCAAGAGGACTCGGCACCCCACGAGGCGGGTAAAATATGGAGCCGCGACCCGGAGGGACCAGAGCACTCCCCCACCCCAGTGCACTGGTGGGAGGAGAGGATTCAGAGCCGGGAGGGAGTGGAAGTGAAGGTCCGCGAAATGACCAGCCCCGGTGAACTGCGCAGGGAGCGCTGACACACATCGCGCGATGTAGCGGAGACTGGAGAGACAGAGGGTGCAGGATCTGAGTGGGGAATGCGCCAGGGTGCTTGCAGCCAGATCCCAGGAAGGAAAAAAAAAAGAAGAGCGCTCGCTTTTTTCAGCGGTCTTAAAGAGAAAGGAGCCCAGCGGAGTAGCCAGATCGCCCTGGCAAACTCAGCCCAGCAGGCTGGGAGTCCTGGGGAGTTTCGGACACCTTAGCTGGAGACTGGGAAAGGGTGGCCGGACGTAGACTTCCCGCAGAGATCAACAGCCTCACATTCATTCCCACCCTGGCCAGAGCTATAAAGGGCCCTGCAGAGCGGCGCGGCCATGGCTGCGGAATAGTAGACCAACAGCGCCACCTACAGGATCCCCATAGAATCCACTCACGGTGGGCGTTTTTTTGTTTATTGTTTTTTCTTCTCTTTCTTTTTTCTTTTCCTTTTTTCTTTTTTTTCTTTCATTCTTTCTTTTTTCTTTTTTTTTTTTCTCTTTTTAAAGTCTTAAAGAGCCCAGCACACATACGTGGCAACTACCAGCGACCACTTCTATAGCCATGAAAAGACAGAGGAATATGATCCAGGCTAAGATCAACCAGACAACCCCAGAGAAGGAGCCTGAGGGACGGAAATACACAGTCTTCCTGAAAAAGAATTCAGAATAAAAGTCATAACCATGCTGACAGATGTACAGAGAAATGTGCAAGAGCTGAGGGAGGAAGTGAGGAAAGGGAGGAAAGACAATGCAGAAATCAGACAAGCGATCGACGGGCTTAACAGCAGACTGGAAGAGATGCAAGAGACTGTTAATGAAATAAAAATCAGAGAACACAGAGAAGCTGAGGCAGAGAGAGATAAAAGGATCTCTAGGAATGAAAGAATATTAAGAGAACTGTGTGACCAATCCAAACGAAACAATATTCACATTATAGGAGTACCAGAGGAAGAAGAGAGAGAAAAAGGGATAGAAAGTGTCTTGGAAGAAAGAATTGCTGAAAACTTTCCCATGCTGGGGAAAGAAATAGTCTCACAGACCATGGAAGCCCACAGATCTCCCAACACAAAGGACCCAAGGAAGACAACACCAAGACACATAATAACTAAAATGGCAAAGATCAAAGATAAAGAAAGAGTATTAAAGGCAGCTAGAGAGAGAAAAAAGATAACCTACAAAGGAAAACCCATCAGACTATCATCAGACTTCACAAAAGAAACCTTACAGGCCAGAAGAGAACCATGATATGTTTAACATAATGAAACAGAAGGGCCTAGAACCAAGAATATTGTATCCAGCACGATTATCATTTAAATATGATGGAGGGATTAAACAACTTCCAGACAAGCGAAAGTTGAGAGAATTTGCCTCTCATAAACCACCACTACAGGATATCTTAAATGGACTGCACCAGAGGGAAGCACCACTAAGGCTAAAAAGATGTCACCAGAGAAAACAAAATCATAGCAAAGAAAGCAGACCATCCAAATACTAACTAAAGGCAAAGAATAAAACCCCTAATACATAAAGAATGGAGGAGGAAGAATAAGAAGGGAGAGATAAAGAAACATCAGACGGTGTTCACAATAACTTAAGAACAAAGTTAAGTTAGGTTCTTAGATAGTAAAGAAGCAACCCTTGAACCTTTGGTAACCATGAATCTAAAGCCAGCAATGGCAATAAGCACATATCTATCAATAAACACCCTAAATGTAAATGGACTGAATGCACCAATCAAAAGACAGAGGGTACAAGTGACTCACCTCAACCCAAAGATATATACAGACTAAAAGTGAAGGGATAGAAAAAGATATTTCATGCAAACAAGGAGAAAAAAGCAGGTGTTGCAGTTCTTGTATCAGACAAAATAGACTTCAAAACGAAGAAAGTAGCAAGAGATAAAGAAGGACATTACATAATGATAAAGGGGTCAGTCCAACAAGAAGATATAACCATTATAAATATATATGCACCCAACACAGGAGCGCCAGCATATGTGAAACAAATAATAACAGAATTAAAGGAGGAAATAGAGAGCAATGCATTCATTTTAGGAGACTTCAACACACCATTCACTCCAAAGGACAGATCAACCAGACAAAGAATAAGACACAGAGGCACTGAACAACACACTAGAACAGATGGACCTAACAGACATCTACAGAACTCTACACATAAAAGCAACAGGATACACATTCTTCTCAAGTGCACATGGAACATTTTCCAGAACAGACCACATACTAGGTCACAAAAAGAACTTCAGTAAATTCAAAAATATTGAAATTCTACCAACCAACTTCTCAGATCATAAAGGTATAAAACTAGAATTAAATTTTAGAAAGAAAACAAAAGGGCTCACAAATATATGGAGACTTAACAACATTCTCCTAATTAATCAATGGGTTAATGACCAAATCAAAAGAGAAATCAAAGAATATATGGAGACTAATGACAACAACACAGCACAGGCAGCTGGGACACAGCACAGGCAGTTCTAAGAGGAAAGTATATTGCAATCCAGGCCTATTTAAAGAAGGAAGAACATTCCCAAATGAATAGTCTAAAGACACAATTATTGAAATTGGAAAAAGAAGAACAAATGAGACCCAAAGTCACCAGAAGGAGGGACATAATAAAGATCAGAGAAAAAATAAATAAAATTGAGAAGAATAAAACAATAGAAAAAAATCAATGAAACCACGAGATGGTTCTTTGAAAAAATAAACAAAATGGATAAACCCCTAGCCAGACTCATTAAGAGAAAAAGAGAATCTACACACATAAACAGAATCAGAAATGAGAAAGGAAAAATAACGATGGACCCCACAGATATACAAAGAATTATAGGAGAATATTATGAGAATCTATATGCTAACAAGCTGAAAAGCTAGAAGAAATGGACAACTGCTTAGAAAAATACAACCTTCCAGAACTGTCCAAGCAAGAAACAGAAAAACTAAACACACCAATCACCAGCAATGAAATTGAAGTGGTTATCAAAAAACTACCCAAGAACAAAATCCCCGGACCAGATGGATTCACCTCTGAATTCTACCAGACATTTAGATAAGAAATAACACCCATTCTCCTTAATGTTTTTCAAAAAATGGAAGAAGAGGAAATACTTCCAAACTCATTCTATGAAGCCAGCATCACTCTAATACCAAAACCGGGCAAAGACCTCACCAAAAAAGAAAATTACAGACCTATATCCCTGATGAACGGAGATGCAAAAATACTCAACAAAATATTAGCAAACTGAATTCAAAAATACATCAAGAGGATCATACACCATGATCAACTGGGATTCATCCCAGGGACGCGAGGATGGTACAACATTCGAAAATCCATCAACATCACTCACCACATCAACAAAAAGAAGAACAAAAACCACATGATCATCTCCATAGATGCTGAAAAAGTATTTGACAAAATTCAGTATCCATTCATGATTAAAACTCTCAACAAAATGGGTATACATGCCAAGTACCTCAACATCATAAAGGCCATATATGACAAACCCACAGCTAACATCATACTTAACAGCGAGAAGCTGAAAGCTTTTCATCTAAGATTGGGAACAAGACTGGGATGCCCACTCTCTCCACTGTTATTCAACATAGTACTGGAGGTCCTAGCCACGGCAATCAGACAAAACAAAGACATACAAGGCATCCAGATTAGTAAAGAAGAAGTCAGATTGTCACTATTTGCAGATGACATGATACGTTACATAAAAAACCCTAAAGACTCCACTCCAAAACTACTAGAACTAATATCTGAATTCAGCAAAGTTGCAGGATACAAAATTAACACACAGAAATCTGTTGCTCTCCTGTACACTAAATTTGAACCAACAGAAAGAGAAATCAGAAAAACAATTCCATTCACAATTGCATCAAAAAGAATAAAATACCTAGGAGTAAACCTAACAAAGGAAGTGAAAGACCTATACTCTGAAAACTACAAGACACTCCTAGGAGAATTAAAGAGGATACCACCAAATGGAAATGTATCCCATGCTCTTGGCTAGGAAGAACAAATACTGTCAGAATGGCTTTACTACCTAAAGCAATCAAAAGATTCAACACAATCCCTATCAAACTACCAACAGCTTTCTTCAATGAACTGGAACAAATAATTCTAAAATTCATATGGAACCACAAAAGACCCCGAATAGCCAAAGCAATCCTGAGAAGGAGGAATCAAACAGGGGCAATTACTTTCCTTGACTTCAAGCTCTATTACAAAGCCACAGTAATCAAGACAATTTGGTATTGGCACAAAAACAGACCCACAGACCAGTGGAACAGAATAGAAAATCCAAACATTAACTCAAACATATACAATCAATTAATATATGTTAAAGGAGCCTTGGATATATAATGGGGAGATGACAGCCTCTTCAGCAGCTGGTGTTGGAAAAACTGGACAGCTATATGTAAGAGAATGAAACTGGACTACTGTCTAACCCCATACACAAAGGTAATCTCAAGGTGGATCAAAGACCTGAATGTAAGTCATGATATCATAAAACTCTTAGAAAAAAACATAGGCAAAAGTTTCTTGGACATAAACATGAGCGCATTCTTTATGAACATACCTCCCCAAGCCAGGGAAACAAAAGCAAAAATGAACAAGTAGGACTATATCAAGTTGAAAATCTTCTGAACAGCAAAGGACACCATCAGTAGAGCAAAACGACATCCTACAGTATGGGAGAATATATTCACAAATGATGTATCCGATAAGGGGTTGACATCCAAAATATATAAACAACTCACGCACCTTAACAAACAAAAAGCAAATAATCCAATTAAGAAATGGGCAGAGGACATGAACAGACACTTCTCCAAAGAAGAAATTCAGATGGCTAACAGGCACATAAAAAGATGCTCCACATCGCTAAACATCAGAGAAATGCAGATTAAAACCACAATGAGATATCACCTCACACCAGTGAGGATGGCCAACATCCGAAACAGAAACAACTACAAATGTTGGCAAGGATGTGGAGAAAAGGGAACCCTCCTACACTGCTGGTGGAAATGCAAATTAGTTCAACCATTGTGGAAAGCAGTATGGAGGTTCCTCAAAAAACTCAAAATAGAAATACCATTTCACCCAGGAATTCCACTCCTAGGAATTTACCCTAAGAATGCAGCAGCCCAGTTTGAAAAAGACATATGCACCCCTATGTTTATTGCAGCACTATTTACAATAGCCAAGAAATGGAAGCAACCTAAGTGCCCATCAGTAGATGAATGGATTAAGAAGAGGTGGTACATATACACAATGGAATATTATTCAGCCATAAGAAGAAAACAAATCCTACCATTTGCAACAAAATGGATGGAGCTAGAGGGTATTATGCTCAGTGAAATAAGCCAAGCTGAAAAAGACAAGTATCAAATGATTTCACTCACATGTGGAGTATAAGAACAAAGAAAAAAACTGAAAGAACAAAACAGCAGCAGACTCACAGAACCCAGGAACGGACTAATAGTTACCAAAGGGAAACGGACTGGGGAAGATGGGTGGGAAGGGAGGGATAAGAGGGAAAAAGGGGCATTAGCAGAAGTAATGTTGTGGGGGCATGGAGAGGGCTGTACAACTCAGAGAAGACAAGTAGTGATTCTATAGCATCTCACTACGCTGAGACAGTGACTGTAATGGAGTTGGTGGGGGGGACCTGATGAAGGGGGTAGTTTAATAACCATAATATTGCACATGTAATTATAGATTAATGATACCAAAATAAACTATAAATAAATTAAATAATAAATAATAAATGAATAAATAAATGAATATAAATAAATGAATGAATGAATGAATAAGTAAATAAATAAATAAATAAAAATAATCAAAAAAAATCCTCCCAAAAAACAAAAGTCCATGACTACATGGCTTCACAGCTTCACAGCTGAATTTTATCAAACATTTAAAGAGGCGCTTTTATCCATCGTTGTTAAATTTTCCAAAAAGTAGAAGAGGAGGGAATACTTCCAAACTCATTCCATCAGACCAGCATCACTATAATACCAAAACCAAAGACACCACAAAAAAAGAATATTATAGACCAATATCCTTAATGAACAGAGATGCAGAAATCATCAACAATATATTAGCAAGTGGGATTTATTCCAGGGATGCAACGATGGTACAATATTCAAAAATCAATCAATGTGATACACCACATTAACAAAAAGGATAAAAACCACACAATCATCTCAATAGATGCTGAAAAAGCATTTGACAAAATTCAACATCCATTCATGATAAAAACTCTCAACAAAGTGGGTGTAGAGGAAAAACACCTCAACATAATAGAGGCTATATATGACAAACCCACAGCTAACTTAATACTCAATAGAGAAAAGCTAAAAACTTTTCCTCTAAGATCACAAGACAAGGATGTCCACTCTCACCACTTTCATTCAACATAGTACTGGAGGTCCTAGCCACGGCAATCAGACAAGACAGACAGATAAAAGGTATCCAAATTAGTAAGGAAGAAGTAAAACTGTTCCTATTTGTAGATGACATGATACCATATATAGAAAACCCTAAAGACTCCACGAAAAAACTATTAGAATAACTGGATTAGAAAAGTTGCAGGATACAAAATTAATACACAGCAATCTATTGCGTTCCTATATACTAACAACAAATGAGCAGAAAGAGTAATCAGGAAAACAACTCCATTTGCACCTAAATCAAAAAGAATAAAATACCTAGGAATAAACCTTACTAAGGAGGTACAAGACCTTACCTGTACTCTGAAAACTATGAGACACTGATGAGAGAAATTGAAGAAGACACAAATAAATGGAAACCTATTCTACACTCATGGACAGGAAGAATTAATATTGTCAAAATGGCCATCCTGCCCTAAGTAATTTATAGTCAATGCAATTCCTATCAAAATAGCAATGACATTTTTCAGTGAACTAAACAAAGAATCCTAATAGTTATATGGAACCACAAGGAACCCCCAAAGCCAAAGCAATCCCAAAAGAGAAGAACAAAGCTGGGGATTTTACACTCCCTGCCTTCAAGCTATACTATAAAGCTACAGTAATCAAAACAGTATGGTACTGGCACAAGAACAAACCCATAGATCAATTGGACAGAACAGAGAGTCCAGATATAAACCCACAAATGTATGGTCAATATATGATAAAGGAGCCATGAATATACAAATGGGAAAAGACAGTCTCTTCAATAACTGGTGTTGGGAATACTGGATATCTACATGCAAGAGAATGAAATTGGATTACTGCCTAACTACACACACAAAAGTAAACTCAAGATGGATTAAAGACCTAAATATAATTAAACTGTAAAACTCTTAGAATAAAACAGGTAAAAATCTCTTGAAAATAAGCATGAGCAATTTTTTTCTGGACACGTCTCCCTGGGCAAGGCAAACAAAAGCAAAAATAAACAACTGGGTCCACATCAAACTAAAAATATTCTGTACAATAAAGGACACCATCAACAAAACAAAAAAGGCAACCTACAGTGTGGAAGAATATATTCATAAATGATTTATCTGATAAGGGGTTAACATCCAAAATATATAAAGAACTCATATGCCTCAAGACCAAAAAAACAAATAACCCAATTAAAAAATGCGCAGAGGACCTGAGCAGACATTTTTCCAAAGAAGAAATACAGATGGCCAACAGGTACATGAAAATATGCTCCGAATCACTAATCATCAGAAAAATACAAATAAAAACCACAATGAGATATCAACTCACACTAATCAGAATGGCACCATCAAAAAGACAAGAAATAACAAGTATTGGTGAGGATGTGGAGAAATGGGAACCCTCCTACACTAGTGGTAGGAATTGGTAGAGCCACTATGGAAAGCGGTACTGAGGTTCCTAAAAATAAAAATAGAAATATCATTATGACCCAGTAATTCCACTTCTAGGAATTTACCCAAAGAAAAGAAAATCCCTGATTTGAAGATATATGCACCCCTATGTTTATTGCTGCATTATTTACAATAGCCAAGATACAGAAGCAACCAAAATGTCCACTGCTAGATGAACAGATAAAGATGATGTTGTACATATATACAATGGAATATTATTCAGCCAGGAAAAAAAATTCTGCCATTGATAACAACTTGGATAGACCTAGAGGGCATTATGCTAAGTGAAATAAGCCAGGAGAAGAAAGACAAATACCATATGATTTCACTTATTTGTGGAATCTAGAAAACACAACAAAACAAAACAAAACAAAATGACTAGACTCACAGACACTGAGAAGTGACTGATGGTTACCATGCAGGAGGTGTTTGAATGGGTCGGTGAGGAGGGTGAGGGTGAGGGGGATAAAGCAGCACAAAAATTCTCAATCATAATATGTAGTACCACATGGAGAATACAGCCAGTAACATCTTTCTGTGTTGACAGATAGTAACTGCCCTAGTTGGGGTGAGGATTTAATAATGTGGGTAAGTGGTAAAAAAAAAAAAAAAGAATTGCACTGATATAGAAAAATATTCATAATATTAAATGAAAAAGAACAGGCTATACAACATTTCATATAAAATATTTCATGTAAATATGTATACATATATGTACATACACAGTATACATTTATACGTACATATAGGCACATTATATATATGGAGAGACCTTGAGAACACCTAAAAAAATTAAGAGAATGGAGTTATCCTAAATGATCTTAGTAGTTTAGCCTTTGGGAACTGTAAGTTTTATTTTCCCCATGCTTTTAATTACTTACTAATTTTTCTACAATGAATATATATTATGCTTATGATTATGTTTCACAAGGATTTTGGCAAGTGAAGAAAAGTACCTTATAAAAATAGTTAAATTCAAGTTTTCAACCTTCAAATTAATTTTGTTACTTGGAATTTGCTGATTTAAAAAATACAAAGGTGGGGGGAAATTTCTAACTGAGTTCCCTCTTTCCTAACTGGGACAAAACACATGTTTCTTTTTAGTTGGTACTAAGAATCTAACCTCTGTGCCCAACTTGTTTTCAACTTACTAATATTCACATTTCACATTTGTCAGCTTTACACAAGTCACTTCTGACCAGATGCTACATCCATCATTCCTAACAATTTACCCTGACATATTGATTACTTTGCTCATCTCACTCTGTAGAACTAATCATTCATACTTCATGCTTCTACAAATCCTTCCACTTTCTAAATTTCTCAGTCTATTTTTTTTTACTACTCTATTGCACATTTTTCTAGTTACTATAAAATAGATACATTTAACAGAAATTACTTCTTTTTTAATATCTTTACAACTATCTTGCACTGTCTTTAATTTCCCAGTTATTGCTGGGTATACACAGTGTTGTTATATCTATGATGTCTATTATTAATTCTATTTATCTGCAAGTCTCATAATTACCATTAATAGTCTCATAGACTGGAATACTTCAAACTACCTCAAAGTTCTCCACATTTTCTAGAACAATTAAATTTCCTAAATGCCCTTAGTACTATATAAAAAATGGAAAATGAAATAGAGCAAGCAATTTATATGCTTAAAAGTACTAACAAATGTATGGAATTGACCAAAATTTCAAACAAACAGAAAAGTAAAATCCTTTACCTTTAAAAGGTCCCCACATCCTCTAGAACTTGAAGAAATAAATTCCTCCCCTTCCCCCACCCCCCACACACAGCAAGGGCAGGGAGGGAAGAAGGAAAAAAAATTCAAACCAAATGTAAGAAGGGGCAAGTGTATAATCCAGACAATACATACTACAGAAAATCCAGAAGACAAAAACCACAGGCAGATATATCAGAGATGGCTCTTCAACTGAGATCAAATTCATATAGGACTAGAATAGTGGTTCTCAACCATGAGGGGTACTGACCCCCAAAGGACATTTGGCAATGTCTATAAACACTTTGGGTTGTCACAAAAGGAAGGTACTATTTGCATCTAGTGGGTAGAGACCCGGGATGCTGCTAATAAACTACAATGCACAGGATAACCCCCAACAAAAATGAATTATTCAGCCCAAAATGTCAGAAGTGCTAGAAGAATCAGTTGGAGTCAAAAGAAGAGATAGCATTTAAACACGATGGAAGGACATGAGTAAAAGAATGGTAACTGCAGTACATGAGGCCTTTAATAAGTCATAACATAGCTATTGGAAAAAAAGTGGGAAACAAGATTAGAAAACATAATGGATATAGATTGTGATAGGCCTGCACAAGACTGAGACACCAAAGAGATAAAGAAAAATTGCTATTTTAATAACAAAGATATAAGAGCTGAGACATAAAATAGCAACATACTTGATAAGACTAAAGTATAAATCAAAGGGATAACTGATTTCCAGCAGTATGGCAGACTTGATATATTGACACTGTTAAATACAACTTTTAATAGTGAGAAAATATGAATTGCTTAACTAGCAAGAAAGTACATATCCACATTAGCTATGAACAAAATAAAAGTAAAATAACCAAACCCAAAGCCAGCTTTTATCCTGAGAGTATATGCCTAGCACTGGAGAAATTAAGCTTACATTTTGTGGGCATACAAGGCTTAGGAGATAGACTGAAAAGCCTTTCAAGAGGAAACACCTACAGAAAGCTATTACTCCAAAGGGCTACATACATATCTAGTTAACAGCAAAAAAGCCCCACAAAGATCTCCCACCTGTTAACTCTTATGGTCATATCCACCCCTCACCCCCACCATTCTTAACCCCGAGAAACAATTAATCTGTGTTCTGTCTCTTGAATTTTGTCATTTCAAGAAAGATTTATCGATTCTCTTAACACTGTAACCACAAAGTGGAACCTTTAAAGGTTTTCAAACTACTTTCACACTACTTGTATAATCCAATAAAATGCATATGAAGATGTCATTTAAAGTTCTCTTAAACTGTTAGCACTCCACAACCCCCACTCCCCTGCATCTGGGAGAAGCAAAGGCAAATTCGCGGTGAAAGAAAATCCAAACCTCAAAGAATCCAACTTTCCAAAAACGTCTACTCAAATCAAATCAAAAAATAAAATAAAACCATACAAGAATACCAGACACATGAATGAGAGCCAACACAAACAAAAGACATTATTAAACAAATTCTTCAATTATTGGAAAGATTATACAATAAGGATGTTTCAAGCAATAGAAAGACTATATAAATTTACACGTGTGTGTATATACGTGTATATATGAATTGAATAAAACCTCAAGAAATAAAAAACATAGGTAAAATTTTTAATTCAGTGTAAAAATTAAATAGAGTCAATAAAAATAAAGAATTAGTAAATGGAAAAAGACATTTAAAACCTGTTTAAAAATGCAGTTCAGAGAGACAAAGAAAAGAAATATTTAACAGCAATTAAGACATACAAAAAATAGAATGAGAAGGTCTAACAAAATATTTCTGAAACTATCTGTGATGAAGGATCATTTTTTAAACTGCCAATACATTGCAAATCCAACTGCAAACAAAAACTTCAGTAAAATGCAATGAAGGTAAATTTCTTTTTTAAAAAACCATGTGCTTTAGATGTCATGGTAGTATCAAGTTGCCATTAAAAGTTTCTAAATGCTTACTTTAAATTTATGTTCTTAATTCATCATAGACCAATAAATCAGTTTGCAGAGCAGCATTGATCTGAAGACCACACTTTGAGAAGCAAAATCTAAAACACAAATAAATCAAGATTAGAAAAGAACATAAAAGAAAAAAGGGAGTATATGTACTATTCAAACATACAACATATAAGTTTTTCCAGACTAACTGAAGACAGAGATGGACAGTCTAAGGTGCAACAAAAAGGATAGTAAAGATTTAGGTAAACATGTGGTTAACTCCTTATCAGAGGAGAGGCAACATCCACCACCCTTAATGTAACAATCTCAGACCAGCATTTTCTATCATTTTTTTTTAAAAACTAGCAACTCATACTAGATGTACTCTAAATGAACAAATAAACACAATAAATATAAATGAAATTAGTAAAGAAATTTATTAGATACCACGTTTGAAGAGCTAATGATTTCCTCTCCCAGTGGAAACACCCTATCCATAATGTCATTAAACACTAAACTCTGTCCATACTGCCAGTAAAGACTAATGTATGTAGTTTATTAGAGTTACAGTCAATCCTGAAACAACATGGGGGTTAGAGGTGTCAACAGCCCCAGTCAAAAATCCATGTATAGCTTCTGACTCCCCAAAAATTTAACTACTAATAGCCTACTGTTGATCAGAAGCCTTTCCAATAATATAGCCAGGTAATCCAAATTTTGTATGTCATGTGTATTATGTACTGTATTCTTACAGTAATCTACAGAAAACATTTTTTTTCAAATTTCATGAATTTCCAAAAAATTTTCCAATATATTTATTAAAAAAAAATCCACATGTTAAGTGGACACGTGCAATTCAAACCTGTCTTGTTCAATGGTTAACTATATTTTTAATGTGTAACTTTGTGAAAAAAAATTGCAATGTTATATTAGCAGAGGCTGAATATATTTGAAATTATAGTGAAATGAACAGGATTCCAATTTCCATTAACTGTCCTTTTCAGTGTGAAGTGAGCTACATAATACTTTAGCATACTTTACCTATCAAATGCTCTAAGCATGACAGATTCTTCTATTTCTAAATGCGGTGCATTTAAAAGACACTGCTCAGACATCTACCAGAAATCAAATGTAAATTCAAACCTACTCGGCAAAACAGAAATTATGGCATCACACCTCCTGAGAAAGAATCATAACTAATATCTGTAGTAAACGGTCATTTTTCAAACATTTGACACACATCCAATTGAAGCATCACAATAACCTTACAAGATCCTGGTTTTATAGAACAGATATAATAATGGCTAAAAGCTTAGAAAGTAAAAGAATATGGTTAGCAGCATCAAAAAGAACACAAGATATGCAACTGAATGTAAAAATATAAAAAGAAAAAGATATCCAAAATCTAATCAACAGCTGCTTCCTAGCATCATTCTCCATCACACGAAATTGAACGGACAATCATTAGGCATACATAGTAAATAAATTAAATGAAATGATGTACTAACCTATTTGAATCAGTGCCATCACATTTAAGCAATTTAGCAAGATTTTTTTTAATTTAATTGCTTTTTGAATCTTATCATATCGTGCTACCTATAATAATTTGGAAAAAGACTGAAACAGAAAAAAATTGTTCTGAGTGATTAAAACTTTAGCAGGTTCAAGTAAATAAAGGCTGAGCAAGGCAAAAATTGTAATCCATACTTAACCATGAACAATCAAAAGTTCAAGACATTTTGAAAAGCTCAGGGGCAAGGTCTTTTAAGAGAAATTCTTTTCCATACTATTCCCCAGGTATATTGATTCAAAATTAATGCCTCAGCAGATAAAAGGTACAACACATCTTAACTTAGTGGTTTAGAATAAAGATGTATTTAAGCTGGAAATAAATGAAGTTTATTTAAAAACAAAATTTTAAGCTTATTTCAGCCAGACACAGGCCATGAGAATATGTGGCCTTATAATTCAAAATTTTGACAGCTCACAAGTTTAACCAATTACAAATCCATTTTGATATAAAGAAGAAAAACAAAATATCCCATGGTGCCTTTTGCATTTTTACTCAAAGTTGTAATCACATTTGTATGCACTCTTAACTGCTCAAGACTTGAGGAAAGAAAAAGGCAGGCTGTAAACACATACCTACATACATACACAGAAACATGTACAGAATATCTTCCCACAATAGTAGTTCACTGATACTTCTTGATTCCTACTTAAAACATGAAATAAGTAAATATATTTTTAAGATAACACTAAAAATTAATGTACTTTTTAAATGTATTTTAATGGCAAACTGCAAAGATTTTTTTTTTCATCCAAAAAATAAGACACAAAGTCAAAATTCTTTATTATAAACATTTACAAATGCCTTAAAATTGGGGGAAATAAAGGTTTACTCCATATCTGTCAAAAGAGGGTTTCAGCTTACTATACGGAAACGCTAATAACTAAAATAACTGATATCTGAAGATTAACATCCAAGGCCAAGGAATCACAAGCTTTCCCATCAAACACCTACAGTAAGTGCCCAAATAAACAATAAACTCATATATATATGGGAGTCTTGGAACAGCACCCAAAATTAGTAACAGTAATCATTAATTTTCTTCACCACTGAGTATTATTTAAAAATAACTGTGTTAGTTCTTTCCCATTCCATAATATCTTACTAAAATTCAACTAGAAAAGAATGCACTATGTTTATACTACTTCACATATCCAGTGCTAAAAAGGGTATGGCTCCAGGATCTCACTATTCTGCTCAACCCCAGAACTTCACGCCTTTTTGGAAGACCAAAGATTTTTACCTGAAGGAAGACTAATTCTATTAAGTTTTGAATTTAATCAGTTGTTCTTTTCCATAAACACTGAATCCACCAAAAAATCAACTTTCCCTTTTTATACACACACACCACCATGACCACCACCAACAGTAAGCTATTCTTTTAAAACTTCTTAACCAACATCTATTTCTTGAATAGTTCATCCTTAAAATTTATGACATATTATAGAAAAATAAATGGTAACCATGTTATAGAAAACTCTTTTCTCAGCAATTAAGGATTAACTTGAATTAAATTGCAAATAATAGCAAGAAAATCAAAAGGAGATAGTTCATGCCTTGTTCTCACCTAATTATGAAAATTATCTAAAAAGGTTATATGACTTATTTTAAATTCTATATAGTTAAGAGTCATAACTATTCATAATTATACATTTGAGCTTAAATTATCTTAAATTAAATATTCTGAATTTAAATTATCTTTATGAATTTTATAATTAAGTCATTCTTATAATTTGTATTAAGTCCTTTAAAAAAAATTAGATGTAATCTAAAATTTTAAGAACTGTATCTTTCTAAATAAAGTCATTAATTTTCAGTCACCTTTGGTTGGATTGACATTTACATGTAAAGAGATACAGGTTATTATTTTTGCATTTAAGTTCTCTCTAACAAAGGTAAGTAAAAATCACTAACTAAAGGTTATTTTAAGTTATTAAATTTAAATTAGTGGGTTTTTTAAACTTTGGGATAATTTTTGGTAAATGCTTTTTGTTTAAAATTATAAACTTCTATATAATTATAAATGCAATTTTAATCTATTAATTTGACATAATTTAAATTCAAAGATATCATGAATAGTTATTAAAATTTTTAATTACACTGTATTTGAGACACTTATTTTTATATCACTTTAAGAAAAAAATTACAGATCATGCACCTTCCTTAATTTTACTGTCAATACATTTTATCATATATGAAAATTGATCGTTATGTTCTGAAAAGAATATATTGGCTATAACATTACATCTATTTTTTCTCTTCAATAACATTTACTAAGATTTTCAGGTAAGTATAATATATGCAGAAATGTTAGTTAAGATTTTAAAGTACATTTTATGAGTAAAGTTCCCAGAATCACAGATAGCTAAATTTAAATTCCTGAATAGTTACTGAAAAGATTAAACAATTATAATCGAATACTTTTACAACAATAAAAAAAAGCAATGCAACAAAATGTCTAAATAGGAAAAATATTTCATGCTGAAGGCCTAGTTATTTCTATATATTCAAATACACAAAACTCAAGTAAAACAAAATACACAGTTGTTAGGAGTTCTTTTTGATGGCTGTAAATGTTGTGAATTAAGCACAAATTTAGTGATTAATGGCAGTCAATACAGCTTCTCCACAACTACATAAACTAAATAAACAATGAAAACACATGAACATAGCTACACTTCTCTCCATAGGAAGCCAAGTTAACTTCACAGACAGGAAGAATTGAAAAAGAAAGTGCATGCCCTAGTAAGTACTATGGAATCTGAATGCAGACACAGCTGAAAATGGAATTCATGGACGAGCATTTTTTTTTGAGAAATTTTATAACTACTAAAAAATATTGCAAATATCCAAGTTCCAACCAATCAGAATTTATAACAAATGGCATTCATATTATACATTCAAATTCACGTAAGTATGTAATCATATTTGCTTTACTTTATGTGTATCTAAAATAACAAAGAGAAAATTAAAGTATACTCTTAATCACCCCCAGTGTCATTCACTACCTTCTCCTTGCCTCATTAGCAGCCACTATCATGAGACTGGCATGTAGTCTCCTAATTCATTTTCTACATTTTTATTTATATATTTAAACAATAGAGCTGTGTTTTATATATTTTTTCCAATATTCATAAAAGTTATTATACCAAAAGTACTTGCTGGGTTTTCATTCAACATTATTTTTGAGGTCTATTAATATAGCTATAGCTATAGAGTTGATCTTTGAACAATACGGGTTTGAACTGCACAGATCCACATGCATGGTTTTTTTTCAATAAATATCCTGGAGAAATTTTTGGAGATTTTCAACAATTTGAGAAAATTCAGATGAACCATGTAGCCTAGAAATATCAAGAAAAAAGTAAGAAAAAGGTAGGCAGATAATGCATGAATAAAATACATGTAGATACTAGCCTACTTTATCACTTACTACCATAAAATATACAAATATATTATAAAGTTAAGATGTATCAAAACTTATGCACACACTTACAGACCATGCACGGTGCCATTCAGTCAAGAGAAATATACACCAACTCAAAAGATTTAATCAAACCTGCATAAAATTTACTGTAATACATACTTGTACTACTGCAATACTTTCATAGCCACCTCCTGTTGATATTGCAGGGAGCTCAAGTGTTGCAAGCATCCCCTTAAAACATCCAGTTACACTAATCTCCACTTGAGCAGTTCCTCTCTCCGGTAAACCACATGGTACAGCAAACAGCGATCTCTCATAGTTCTTGTGTATTTTTCATTGTGCTCAGGGCAATGGTATAAACCTTAGATAACACCACGGGACCCATTACATCGTGTCACTAGTGTGCTGGAAGTGCTCCCAAGAAACAGAGAAAAGTCATGACATCCCAAGAGAAAGCTGAATTACTCGACATGTTCTGTAGACTGAAGTCTGCAACTATGGGGCCCCCATTGCAAAATAAATTAATGCAGCGTAAGGACCACTGTAAAAAAAAAAAGAAAAGGAAACTTGTGAAGTCATTACTGCAGCTATGCCAGCAGGCATGGAAACCTTGCAACTTTTACAAAATACCTTTTTATATCATACTGAAAATGCAGCTTTTATATGGGTGCAAGACAGCTCTAAGAAAGGAATTCCTATAGACTCTAGTGTGAGTCAAAAAAAGCAAAGTAATTACATGACAAAGTAAAAGGAAAGTGAAAGATCTAAAACTGGAGAATATAATGCCAGCAAAGGATGGTTTGATAATTTCAGAAAGAGGTTTGGCTTAAAAAATTTTAAGATAACAGGAGAAGCAGCTTTGATGAGTTCCCATACACCATTAAAAAAAATCACTGAGGAGACAGTATAGCTACCTGAACAGGTTTTTAATATAGACAAAAACTGCCCTATTTTAGAAAAAAAATGCCACAGAGGACATTTATTAGTAAGGAAGAAAAGCAAGCACCAGAATTTAAGGCAGAAGGGATAACTCCGCCTTATCCCTTTAATAGAGTTAGTTGTCCTAACTCTACTGTTTGTGCAAATGCAATTAAATTTATGATCAGGCCTGCCTTTATCTAAAATGCTGCTAATCCCCAAGTCTTGAAGGGAAAAAAATACTAGCTGCCAGTCTTTTGATTATACAAGAAGAAGACCTGGACAGGAAGAACCCTTTCTCTGGATTGGTTCCATCAGTGCTTTGTCCCTTTAGTCAGGAAGTTTCTTCATATAAGGGACTGCCTTTTAAAGTTCTTTTGATATCAAACAATACCCCTGGCCACCCAGAACCCCATGAGTTCAGCAACAAAGGCATCAATATGGTTTAACCAGAGTGTGATTTGTGCCCAAACGCAGTATCTCTAATTCAGTCTCCAGATCAGAGGATCATAAATACCTTTAAGGCTCATTACACACACTGCTCTATGGAAAGGATTGTCAGCACCATGGAAGACAACCCTGACAGACAGACATCATCAAAGTGGAAAGATTTCATCAGTGAAGATGCCACCATTGGTACAGAAAAAGCCGTGAAAGCCATCAAGTCCAAAACAATAAATTCCTACTGGAGAAAACTGTGTCTGGATGTTGTACATGACTTCATAGGATTGAAAACTGAACCAATCAAGGAAATCATGAAAGACACTGTGGATATGGCAAAAAAAGGTGGGAGGTGAAAGGTTTCAAGATGTGGATCTTGGAGAAATTCAAGAGCTAATGGACACCACACCAGAGGAATTAACAACAGATGAGTTGATGGAGAGGAGTGTTTTGGACCCAGTGCCAGATGAGGAGGAAAACGTAGGAGTTTCAGTAAACAACTTGACATCAGACAATCTGACAGAAGGATTCTAATTATTCAATACTGCTTTTGACTTCTTTTACAATATGGAACCTCTATGATACAGTCCCTGAAACTAAAGCAAACAATAAAAGGAGGATTAGTATTGCATAGAAATATTTTTAGAGAAATGAAAAAACAAACAAGTCAGATATTATGATATATTTCCACAAAGTTATACAGGGTGTGCCTGCCTCTTGCCTCCCCTTCCACCTCCTCCACTCTTCCTCATCTGCCACCACTCAGACAAGACCAATCCCTCCACTCCCTTCTCCTCCCTCAGCCTACTTAACATGAAGACAGTGAGGATGAAGACCTTTATGATGATCTACTTCCTCTTAATGAATGGTGAATAATAATCCTGCAGAGTAGTTAATAAACTTAACTGCTGCTTATGTGAGCACCTTCATGTGAAAACCTAGTAACTGTACAGCAAGAACCGTAAGAGACATTTTAGTGTCATCATCATCATACCTAAGTGTTCATCCTGTAGAACATTGTGTGCAAGTGTAAGGAAGTATCCTTACACAGCAAAAGGTAAGTGATATTTAATAAAAAATGAATAATGTGCTAGTTTTTTACTGCTTTATAACTCTTGTTTTCAAAGAATTAACATTATCATCTACTATACCTCTTTCTCTTGTAATTGGAGAAACTATGTATCAGCCTATAATCACAGAGAAGTTTTTTTAAATGTAACAATGTTTCCAATACTGTATTATTAATATGACTGTAATACTGTATGCCAGCAAAGTCTTATAACCATTCACTCATTAACATATAGGCTACCATGCTACCATGAAGCAACCCTATAGATTACACTAGGTTACCATAAATCACACTCTGCTTCTTTATCACTGCATGGATCATTAATTACATCTGTTAATAAACGTGAGTTTCTTTTTTACATTATCTTCTCATTTTTGATGTCCAGTGTTAGTTTTATGTATAACATCACATCTACAGTATTTTGTATCACATAAGACAATGTTGATCTATGTACTGACAAATAACTCATTTTGTAAACATAATATAAACTTATGGTATCAATAAATACACGATAGTAATGTAAATGTATTTTTCTTATCATTTTCTTAACATTTTCTTTTTTCTGGCTTTATTGTAAGGGTACAGTATATAATACATACACATACAAAATATGTGTTAATTGGATGTTTATATTTTCAGTAAGGCTTCTGGTCAACAGTAGGCTATTAATAGTTTAGTTTTGGGGGAATCAAGTCATACATGGATTTTTGACTATGTTGGGGGGTCAGAGCCCCTAACTCCCATATGGTTCAAGGGTCAACTGTACTTCATTCCTTTTAATTATTATAAAGTACTGTATCATACATGCATACCACATTTTATTTATCCATTCCTCCAATGATGGACATTTAGGTTGTTTCTAATTTTGTACAATCAAAATGCTTTAACAAATATCCTTGAACAATTAGCTATGTTCAAAAATAAGAACATATAAACTTTGTTCTCTTTAGCAAGGTTTCTTAGCCTTGGTTCTACTGACATTTCAGACTGGGATAATTTTCTATTGTGGGGTCTGTCCTGTTAACTGTAGATCTCTACCTACTAGATGCAGTACTACTGCCAAGATGTGACAACCAAAAATATCTCCAGGTATTGCCAAATGTCCCCAGGAGGTAAAACTGCCCAGTTAGAACCACTGCTTTAAGGTCTATATGAGAGTACAATTTCTGGGTTGTATGTGTATTTTCCATTTTAATGAATACCAAATAACTGTTTTCCAAATAACTGTATCAATAGATACTCCCATCAGCATATAATACCTCTGGCTTCCAAACATCTTTGCCAGAACTTGATAATGTGTAGCAATTTAAACTTTCCAGTAAAATAATTAATTTTCTAAAAGGAGACTGCCATTGCAACTATTAACTTCAAGGATAAGTGATCCACACTTCTAAGAAATTATAATATTAACCCATAAGCTTAAAAAAGGGGAGGGATCTACATTACATTCCCTTCTCTTTATTTCACTTTGCCTTTATTCTCTTAGGTGATTTTCTTCCTGACATTGGTGCATATTAGCATTAGCATATTGAATTAATTCTAACTTATCAAACTTATTTTTCCTAGGAATTTTGAAATTATGATCCTTGGTTCACATTTCCTAAAACTTTCAAAAACATACAGAGAGTTTTAAATAACTCACTGGAAATAATTCAGTTGATACCATCACTTATGGAAGGTTCACCCTTCTACATCTAAATTGGTGGTCTCTAAATATAAGAGTAGGCTAGAGATACACAATGGAAATATCTATTATCAAACCCCCAACTGTAAAAAAAAATCTATTGAGCAAATTGATTCTAAAACTGCATCAAGATGATGAATTAAACACATATCCTAGCCTCCCTATCTCATATCAAATCCCAGAAATTAGATTTGGAATCTATAGTTCCTGATTTCCAGCTCCCAATAAAAATTTATTTTAATTCCTACTCATCAGTTCTATGAAATACTTTTGTTGATTTTTAATATAAATTCTCCTTTGGGCTAAGCAATCTTGCATAGGTTTCTGTTACTGGAATTGAAAGAACCTTGTCTAAGTCAGTGGCACACAGAAGTGATAATGATTGCACTGGAATGATTCCAGCTATAACCAGATTAGAGAACCAGAAGATGGACCAGGAACTACGAGGAATACCAGAAAGATGCAAACGAAATTTTAACTGAAAAAAAAAAAAAAGAATCTAGTACAATTGCTGCAAAATACAGGAGTTTCTCTGAGAATGACTGAAGTACAAAAAGCTGTAATATTTGAAGTTAAGGGGACTCGAAGGACTATCAAGAGCATGATTAGTAAGAACATCCAGGCAGGCTCCCCTCCCCTCCCCACATCCCAAGGCCAAGCAGCCAGTAAGGGAGGTATCTGTCCCAATAAAATGTGTAGAGAGTGCGGGCCCTTGGTTGAAACCAAACTGCAGAAAAATGGTGTCCACCTAAAGAATATGTACCTCAACATTTTATCAAGTTTCTGAGAACTGTTGGTTGTAAAATGATCAAATTGGGGTTTTAGGAAGATTAATCCAGTATCAATAAGAAGGATGAACAGAGGAGAAAGAAGGATACAGACAGGAGGCCAGAGGGAAGCAGTGCAGACATGCAAGGGCTTGAAATCCAGGCAGGGATCTCAAGCACAGAAAACACAGATTGACCTAGGTATGTTGGTAAGAATACAAAGAACGTGTTGCGTGATTCGACACTATGAAAGAGTCAAAAATAAAGACTGCTTTGTTCATTTATTTCTTCAGAAAGTACTTTGAACAAATGTTTTTTATAAGCTTTGTTTATTGCAATATTACAAATTTTATTACAATATTCCTAGCACTCAGCATTATTAAATTAGTCTGAGGACAAAAAGTCAAAAGGAACCCTAAGATTTTTGAGCATGATAAGGTAGCAGGAGGCAAATAGAAAAGTCTGGAGAGAACACTGGGTTTTGAGGGATCAGTGATTACTTCAATTTTAGAAAGTTTTTTCCTATGAATTTTATTTCTCCTAAGATTTTATATAAAAAAAAAGATATTTTTATGCCAAACATATTTATATGAGCTTTAAACTTTGTATTATGAAGTATATGATATGTGTAGAGAATTTGATTTGTGTAAAGAATATACATAATAGGGACAGGAAAAGATGGTGGCATAAGTAGGGTGGCAGAAATCTCCTACTAAAACCATATATTTTGAAAATACAGCAAACACAACTATTCCTAAAAGAGTGACCAGAAGTTAGAGTACACCAGCCAGACTACATCTGTGAGAACCCAACATCTCATGGAAAAGGGTAAGGTATAAAGCTGCAACCCGGCGGGACCTGAGCATTCCCCCACCTCAGCTCACCAGCGAGAGGAAAAGAATCAGAGCGGGAAGGGAAACAAAGCACAGGACTGATAAATAACCAGCCCTAGTAATCTGCCCCAGGAGCACAAACACACATTGCATGGTGCTCTGGATAACAGAGAAGCGAAAAAGCAAAATCCGAGACTAAGAATACGAAGAGGTTCCCACAGACGGCTGCCCTGGGACAAAACAAAAGCAGGTGCTTTGAAAGTCATAAAGGGACAAGGGTTTAACGGGTGGACAAAATCGTCCTGGCACACTCAGTCCAGCAGGCTGGTAACTTTAAGGAACTTCAGGTACCCTATCTCCCTGGTTAGCAACGCAGCTCCAAAGCCCCTCAGTGCAATAAGCAGCCTGATGTTCCTTCCTCCCCACCAACACCTACAAGCAAACCAGCTGTCCCCACCATTGCTGCAGACCAGCTGTGAGAGCAGCCCTGACTACAGCAAGCACACAGCTTAACACAGAGAGTTCTCCCTGCATGCGACTAACCGGCTCAGACAGAGAGGTTGCTCCGTGCGAGCGGTTGACCGGCACAGACAGCAGACACGAGCACAGAGACCGGGATGCACGAAGGGGCTCTGTTTTCCCAGGAGAACATGCAGCACTCACCTGCGACTGCCGCGAGAGCCCTAGGCCAACCCGAGGGCCACCCTGCACACAGCACCTCAGGGGATTAACCCAAAGGCTGCCCCCTGCGCGTGGCTGACAGGCACACACAGAGGAGATTGGTGCTTAGACATGGAGGCACGAAAGGGCTTTGTTCTCACAGTGGAACAGGCACCGTTCACCTGCAACCCCCGCCAGTGCCCTAGGCCAACCCGAGGGCCACCCCACCCACAGCAGCTTAGGGAATTAACCCAGAGGTTGCTCCCTATGGGTAGTTAACCGGCACAGACAGTGGAGACAGACAAGGCGACCAGCAAGGAGGAAGGGATTTTTGTTTTCCAAGCTGACACACGCGCCAGTAGCAGACAACCACTGGCATCACCACGAAAAGGCAGAAGAACCCTGTTCAATCCAAAATCCCTCAAATACCAGAAAGAGGGCTTGGTGAGACAGATATCACTAATCTTTCTGAAAAGAATTCAAAATAAAAATCATAAGCATGCTGATGGAGCTACAGAAAAACATTCAAGAGCTAAGGGACGAATTCAGGAGGGAGATAACAGAAATGAAACAAACAATGAAAGGATTTAAGAGCACACTGGATGAAGTGGAAGAGACTGTTAATGGAATAGAATTAGACAACAGGAATACAGAGAGCTGAGGCAGAGAGAGAAAAAAGGAACTCTAGGAATGAAAGAACATTAAGAGAACTGTTTGACCAATCCAAATGGAACAATATTCACATTATAGGGATAACAGAAGAAGACGAGAGAGAAAAAGGGTTAGAAAGCATCTTTGAAGTAACAATTGCTGAAAACTTCCCCCATCTGGGGAAATAAATAAGGCTCTCAAACCACGGAAGCCCACAGATCTCCCAACACAAGGAATCCAAGGAGGACAACACCAAGACATATTATAATTTAAATGGCAAAGATCAAAGACAAGGACAAAAGCAGCAGAAAAGAGTAAAAAGATCACCAACAAAGGAAAACCCATCAGACTATCATCAGAAACCTTACAGGTCACAAGGTAATGACATGATATATGCAATGCAATGAAACAGAAGGGCCTCGAACCAAGAATACTCCATCCAGCAAGACTATCATTTAAATTTAAAGGATGGATTAAACAATTTCCAGATAAGAAAAAGATGAGGGAATTTACCTCTGACAAACAATCTCTACAGTATATTTTAAAGGGACTGCTCCAGATGAAAGTATGCCTAAGGCTAAAGAGCAGACACAAGAGAAAATAAAACTACACCAAAAGAAGTAGACCAACTAAATAATAACTAAATGCAAAATTAATTCAGCTATCCACAGTCAGTCAAAGGAAACACAAAGCATTCAGAATAAAACACCTAACATATAAAGAGTGGAGGAGGAAGAGAAAGAAGAGAGAGAAATAAAGAATCATCAGACTGTGTTTACAATAATGTAATAAGTGAGTTAAGTTGGATGGTTAGATAGTAAAGAAACTGCCCTTAAAACTTGGATAACCACGAATCCAAAGCCTGCAATGGCGAAAATTACATATCTATGGATAATCACCATAAATGTAAATGGAATGAATGCACCAATCAAATGACACAGAGTTACAGAATGGATAAAAAAGCAAGACCCATCTATATGCTGCTTACAAGAGACTCACTTCAAACTCAAAGACATACACAGACTAAAAGTGAAGGGAAGGAAAAAGATACTTCATGTAAACAATAGGCAGAAAAAAGCAGGCATTGCAGTACTTGTATCAGACAAAATGGACTTCAAAAAAAGTAGCAAGAGACAAAGAAGGACATAACATAATGATAAAGGGGTCAGTCCAACAAGAGGATATAACCATTATAAATATCTATGCACCCAACACAGGAGCACCTACATATGTAAAACAAATAATAACAGAATTAAAGGAGGAAATAGAATGCGATGCATTCATTTTAGGAGACTTCAACACACCACTCACTCCAAAGGACACATCAATCAGACAGAAAATAAGTAAGGACACAGAGGCACTGAACAACACATTAGAACAGATAGACCTAACAGACATCTACAGAACATTCCACCCAAAAGCAGCAGGATACACATTCTTCTCAGGTGTACATGGAACGCTTTCCAGAATAGACCACAACATAGGCCACAGAAAGAGCCTCAGTAAATCCAAAATGATTGAAATTGTACAAACCAACTTCTCAATCACAAAGATATAAAACTAGAAATAAATTGTACAAAGAAAACAAATAGGCTCATGAACACATGGAGGCTTAACAACATGCTCCTAAATAATCAATGTATCAATGAGCAAATTAAAACACAGATCAAGCAATATATGGAGACGACTGAGAATAGCAGCACAATGCCAGAAATCCTGTGGGACACAGCAAAGGCAGTTCCAAGAGGGCAGTACATAACAATCCAGGCCTATTTAAAGAAGGAAGAACAATCGCAAATGAATAGTCTAAATTCACAATTATTGAAACTGGAAAAAGAAGAACAAATGAGGCCCCAAGTCAGTAGAAGGAGGGAAATAATAAAGACCAGAGAAGAAAAAATAAAACTGAGAAGAAAAAAAAACAATAGAATAAATTAATGAAACCAAAGGCTACTCCTTAAAGGAAATAAACAAAATACATAAACCCTTAGCCAAACTTATCAAGAAAAAAAGAGAATCTACACACATAAACAGAATCAGAAATGAAAATGGAAAAATCACTAACAACACCACAGAAATACAAAGAATTATTAGAGGACACTATGAAAAATTATATGCTAAAAAACTGGATAACCTAGAAGAAATGGACAACTTTCTAGAAAAATACAACCTTCTAAGACTGACTCTGCAAGAAACAGAACTAAACAGACCAATTACCAGCAATGAAATTGAATCGGAAATCAAAAAACTGTGCAAGATTAAATCATCTTTAGGTAAGACCTAATACCCATTCTCCCTAAAGTATTCCAAAAAATAGAAGAAGAGAATACATCGAAACTCATTCTATAAAGCCAGAGTCACTCTAATACCAAAACCAGGCAAAGACACCACAAAAAAAGAAAACTACAGACCAAAATCCCTGATAAACATAGATGCAAAAATACTCAACAAAATATTAGCAAACAGAATTCAAAAATACATCAAGATGATCATACACCATAATCAAGGGGGATTCATCCCAAGGATGCAAGGATGGTACAAAATTCGAAAATCCATCAACATCGTCCACCACATCACCAAAAAGTAGGACAAAAACCACATGACCATCTGCACTGATACTGAAAAAGCATTCAACAAAATTTAACATCCATTCATTATAAAAACTCTCAACAAAATGGGTATGGAGAGCAAGTACCTCAACATAATAAAGGTCTTATATGACAAACCCACAGTCAACATTATACTTAACAGCAAGACCCTGAAAACTCTTCCTTTAAGATCGGAAACAAGACAAGGATGCCCACTCTCCCCACTTTTATTCAACATAGTACTGGAGGTCCTAGCCACGGCAATCAGACAACACAAAGAAATAAAAGGCATCCAGACAGGCAAGGAAGAACTCAAACTGTCCTTGTTTGTAGATGACATGATATTGTACATAAAAAACCCTAAAGAATCCACTCCAAAACTATTAGATCTAATATCTGAATTCAGCAAAGTTGTGGGATACAAAATTAATACACAGAAATCTGTTGCATTCCTATACACTAACAATGTACTAGCAGAAAAAGAAACCAGGAAAAGAATTCCACTCACAATTGCAACAAAAAGAATAAAACACTTAGGAATAAACCTAACCAAGTAAGTGAAAGACCTATACCCTGAAAACACAAGACACTCTTAAGAGAAATTAAAGAAGACACTAATAAATGGAATTTCATCCCATGCTCTTGGCTAGGAAGAATTAATATTGTCAAAATGGCCATCCTGCCTACAGCAATCTATATATTCAATGCAATCCCTATCAAAATACCTACAGCATTCTTCAATGAACTAGAGCAAATAGTTCTAAAATTCATATGGAACCACAAAAGACCCCAAACAGGCAAAGCAATCCTGAGAAGGAAGAATAAAGCAGGGGAGATTACGCTCCGTGTCTTCAAGCTCTACTACGAAGCAACAGTAGTCAAGACAATTTGGTACTAGCACAAGAACAGACCCAAGGACCAGTGTAACAGAATAGAGAGCCCAGATATAAACCCAAGCATATATAGTCAATTAATATACAATAAAGTAGCCATGGATATACAATGGGGAACTGACAGCCTCTTCAACAGCTGGTGTTGGCAAAATTGGACAGCTACATGTAAGAGAATGAAACTGGATTACTATCAAACATCATAAACAAAGTAAACTCAAAATGCATAAAAGACATGAATGTAAGTCATGAATCAATAAAACTCTTAGAAAAAAATATAGGCAAAAATCTCTTGGACAGAAACATGAGCAACTTCTTTATGAACATATCTCCCCAGGCAAGGGAAACAAAAGCAAAAATAAATGAATGGGACTATATCAAACTAAAAAGCTCTGTACAGCAAGGGATACCATCAGTAGAACAAAATGACTTCCTAGAGTATGGGAGAATATATTCTTAAAGACATATCCGACAAGGGGTTGACATCCAAATTATATAAAGTGCTCACGCACCTCAACAAACATAAAGCAAATAAGCCAATTAAAAAACGGGCAGAGGAGATGAACAGACACTTCTCCAAAGAAGAAATTCAGATGGCCAACAGGCACATGAAAAAATGCTCCACGTTACTAGTCATCAGAGAAATGAAAATTAAAACCACAATGAGGTATCACCTCATACCAGTTAGGAAGGCTGCCATCCAAAAGACAAACAGCAACAAATATTGGTGAGGATGTGGAGAAAGGGGAACCCTCCTACAATGCTGGTGGAAATGTAAATTAGTACAAGCATTGTGGAAAGCAGTATGGAGGTTCCTCAAAAAACTCAAAATTGAAATACTATTTGACCCAGAAATTCCACTCCTGGGAATTTACCCTAAGAATGCAGCAGCCCAGTTCCAAAAAGACATATGCACCCCTATGTTTATCGCAGCACTATTTACAATAGCCAAGAAATGGAAGCAACCTAAGTGTCCATCAGTAGATGAATGGATAAAGAAGATGTGGTATATATACACATTGGAATATTATTTTGCCATAACAAGAAAACAAATCCTACCATTTGCAACAACATGGATGGAGCTAGAGGGTATTATGCTCAGTGAAATAAGCCAGGCGGAGAAAGACAAGTACCAAATGATTTCACTCATATGTGGAGTATAAGAACAAAGAAAAAACTGGAGGAACACAACAGCAGCAGACTCACAGAACCCAAGAATGAACTAACAGTTACCAAAGGGAAAGGGACTGGGGAAGATGGGTGGGAAGGGGAGGGATAAGGGGGAAAAAGGGCTATTACAACTAGCACACATAATGTAGTGGGTGTGGGGATACGGGGAAGGCAGTATAACACAGAGAAGACCAGTAGTGATTCTATAACATCCTTCTATGCTGAGGGACAGTGACTACAATGGGGTATATGGTTGGTACTTGATAATAGGGGGAGTCTAGCAACCATAATGTTGCTCATGTAATTGTATATTAATAATAGCAAAGTGAAAAAATAAGAAAAAAACACAGAGGCTTACACCTGTGTACTCGGTACAATTATTCTGACAGTGGAGACAGGCACTGCAGCCGGGAGGCAGGAAACAGCTCTTTCCTTCCTCCAATCACCAGCGCCTCTCCCCTGAAATCACCAACATCAATCCATGGGCTGAGCAGCTCCAGAGACTAGAGCTTCTGGGCACTAGAGGGTGCCACATAAAAATAAGAAACATCAAAGAAACCTGGTTCAGACCAAAGTCTCACAAACACCAGAAAAAGGCCGAAATGAAACAACTCACCAATCTTTCTGAAATAGAGTTCAAAATAAAAATCATAAACATGCTCATGAAGGTACAGAAAAATATTAAAGAACTCAAGGACGAATGTAGGACAGAGATTCAATCATTAAGAAATTCCATATCTGAAATGAAACGTACAATGGAGGGATTTGAAAGCAGATTAGACACAGTAGAGGAGATGGTAAATGGAACAGAAATTAGACATGAGGCATACAAAGAAGCTGAGGCACAGAGAGAAAAAAGGAATTGTAAGAATGAAAGAATATTGAGAGAACTGTGTGACCAATCCAAACCGAACAATACTCTCATTATAGGGGTACCAGAAGAAGAAGAGAGAGGAAAGGGTATAGAAAGTGTCTTTGAGGAGGTAACTGCTGAAAACTTCCCCAATCTCACAAAGGAGATAGTCTCTCAGGCCATGGAGGTGCATGGATCTCCCAACACAAGGGACCCAAGGAAGACAACATCAAGACATATAATAGTTAAAATGGCAAAGATCAAGGATAAGGACAGACTTATAAAAGCAGCTAGAGAGAGAAAAAAATACCACATACAAAGGAAAACCCATCACGCTATCATCAAACTTCTCAACAGAAACCTTACAGGTTAGAAGATACTGGCATGATATATTTAATGCAATGAAGCAGAAGGGCCTTGAACCAAGAATACTTTATCCAGCAATATTATCATTTAAATTTGAGGAGGGATTAAACAATTTTCAGATAAGCAAAAGCTGAGAGAATTTACCTCCCACAAACCACCTTTATAGTGTATTTTGGAGGAACTGCTATTGATGGAAGAGTTCCTAAGGCTAAATAGCTGTCACTAGGGGAAATAAAACCACATCAAAGAAAGTAGAACAATTAATTACTAAGCAGATGCAAAATCAAATCAACTACCCACAAGGTTAATCAAGGGATAGGCAAAGAGTACAGAAAATGATACCTAATATATAAAGAATGGAGGAGGAAGAAAAAGGAAAAAAAAAAAAAAGAACCACAAATCTAAAGCCTGCAATGGCAGTAAGTACACACCTATCGATAATCACCCTAAATTTAAATGGTCTGAATGCACATATCAAAAGACACAGAGACACTGAATGGATAAAAAAAACAAGACCCATGTATATGCTGCCTACAAGAGACACACTTCCAACCCAAAGACATACATAGACTAAAAGTGAAGGGAGGGCAAAAGACACTTCATGCAACAAATAGGAAGAAATAGCAGGAGTTACAGTACTTGTATCAGACAAAATGGACTTCAAAACAAAGAAAGTAACAAGAGACAAAGAAGGACATTACGTAATGATAAAGGGGCAGTCCAGCAAGAGGATATAACAATTATAAATATGTACGGAACCAAAACAGGAGCACCGACATATGTGAAACAAATAATAACAGAATTAAAAGGGAAAATACAATGCAATGCATTCATTTTAGGAGACTTCAACACACCACTCACTCCAAAGGACAGATCAGCCAGATAGAAAATAAGTAAGGAGACAGAGGCACTGAACAACAAATAAGAACACATGGACCTAACAGACATCTACAGAACACTTCATCCAAAAGCAACAGAATGCATATTCTTCTCAAGGGCACACAGAACATTTTCAAGAATAGATCATATACAAGGCCACAAAAAGAGCCTCAGTAAATTCAAAAACACTGAAATTGCACCAACCAGCTTCTCAGACCACAAAGGTATGAAACTAGAAATAAATTATGCAAAGAAATCGAGAAAACCCCCAAACACATGGAGGCTCGTGCTCCTAAACAATCAATGGATCAGTAACCAAATAAAAACAGAGATCAAGCAATATATGGAGACAAATGACAACAATAATTTAACACTGCAAAATCTGTGGGACGCAGTGAAGGCCATGCTAAGAGGGAAATATATTGCAATACAGGCCTACCTCAGGAAAGAACAATCCCATATGAACAGTCAAAACTCACAATTAACAAAACTAGAAAAAGAAGAACAAATAAGGCCCAAAGTCAGTAGAAGGGACATAATAAAGATCAGAGCAGAAATAAAAAAAAATCAAGAAGAATACAACAACAGAAAGAATCAATGAAAGCAGGAGCTGGTTCTTCGAGAAAACAAGCAAAATAGATAAACCCCTAGTGAGACTTGCCAAGAAAAAAAGAGAGTCTACACACATAAACACAATCAAAAATGATAAAGGAAAAATCACTACTGACACCACAGAAATACAAAGAACTATTAGAGAATACTATGAAAAATTATATGCTAACAAACTGGATAACCTAGAAGAAATGGACAACATTCTAGAAAAATGCAACCTTCCAAAGCTGACCCTTGAAGAAACAGAAAATCTGAATGGACCAATTGCCAGCAAAGATATTGAATTGGTAATCAAAAAACTACCTAAGAATAAAACTGCTGGACCAGATGGTTTCACTGCTGAATTTTATCAAACATTTAGTGAAGACCTAATACCCATCCTCCTTAAAGTTTTCCAAAAAGTAAAAGAGGAGGGAATACTCCCAAACTCATTCTACGAGACCAACATCACTCTAATACCGAAACCAGGCAAACACCCAACAAAAAAAGAATATTAAAGACCAATATCCCTGATGAACATAAATGCAAAAGTACTCAACAAAATATTGGCAAAGCAAATTCAAAAATACATCAAAAAGATCATCCATCATGATCAAGTGGGATTCATCCCAGGGATGCAAGGGTGGTACAACTTTCCAAATTCCATCAACGTCATCCACCACATCAAGAAAAAGGACAAAAACCACATGATCATCTTCATAGATGCTGAAAAAGCATTCGACAAAATTCAACATCCATTCATGATAAAAACTCTCAACAAAATGGGTATAGAGGGCAAGTACCTCAACATAATAAAGGCCTTATATGACAAACCCACAGCCAACATTATATTTAACAGCAAAAACCTGAAAGCTTTTCCTTTAAGATCAGGAACAAGACAAGGATGCCCACTCTTCCCACTTTTATTCAACATAGTTCTGGAGGTCCTAGCCACTGCTATCAGACAACACAAAGAAATAAAAGGCATCCAGATTGGCAAGGAAGAAGTTAAACTGTCCCTGTTGGCAGATAACATGATATTTATTGTACATAAAAAACCCTAAAGAATCCATTCCAAAACTACTAGATCTAATATCTGAATTCAGCAAAGCTGCAGGATACAAAATTAATACACAGAAATCTGTTGCTTTCCTATACACTAATGATAAACTAGCAGAAAGAGAAATCAGGAAAACAATTCCATTCACAATTGCATCAAAAATAATAAAATACCTAGGAATAAACCTAATCAAGGAAGTTAAAGACCTATACTCCGAAAACAAGACACTCATGAAAGAAATTAAAGAAGATACCAATAAATGGAAACACATGCCGGGCTCATGGATAGGAAGAATTAATATTGTCAAAATGGCCATCCTACCTAAAGCAATCTACAGATTCAAAGCAATCCCTATCAAAATACGAACCAGAGCAAATAGTTCTAAAATTCATAAGGAATCACAAAAGACCCCAAACAGCCAAAGCAATCCTGAGAAGGAAGAATAAAGAGGCAGAATTATGCTCCCTGACCTCAAGCTCTACTGCAAAGCCACAGTAATCAAGGCAATTTGGTACTGGCACAAGAACAGACCCATAGACCAATGGAATGGACTAGAGAGCCCAGATATAAACCCAAGCATATATGGTCAATTAATATACGATATAGGAGCCATGGATATACAATGGGGAAATGACAGCCTCTTCAACAGCTGGTGTTGGCAAAACCGGACAGCTTACATGCAAGAAAATGAAACTGGATTCTTATCTAACCCCATACACAAAAGTAAACTCAAAATGGATCAAAGACCTGAATGTAAGTCATGAAACCATAAAACTCTTAGATGAAAACATAGGCAAAAATCTCTTGAATATAAACACAAGCAACTTTTTCCTGAACGCATCTCCCCGGGTAAGGGAAACAAAATAAATGAACAAATGGGACTACATCATGCTAAAAAGCTTCTGTACTGCAAAGGACACCAACAGCAGAACAAAAAGGCATCCTACAGCATAAGAGAATATATCTGTAAATGACATATCCAACAAGGGGTTAATACCCAAAAAGCAAATGACCCTATTAAAAAGTTGGAGGAGGATATGAACAGACACTTCTCCAAAGAAGAAGTTCAGATGGCCAACAGGTACATGAAAAGATGCTCCACCTTGCTAATTATCAGGGAAATGCAAATTAAAAGCATAATGAGATATCATCTCACACCAGTTAGGGTGGCCAATATAGAAAAGACTAGGAACAACAAATGGTGGGGAGAATGCAGAGAAAGGCAAACCCTTCCCTACACTGCTGGTGGGAATGTAAACTAGTTTAACCATTGTGGAAAGCAGTATGGAGATTCCTCAAAAAACTCAAAATAGAAATACCATTTGACCCAGGAACTCCACTCCTAGGAATTTACCCTAAGAATGCAGGAGCCCAGTTTCAAGAAGACATATGCACCCCTATGTTTATCACAGCACTATTTACAATAGCCAAGAAACAGAAGCAACCTAAGTGTCCACCAGTAGATGAATGGATAAAGAAAATGTGGTACACATACACAATGGAATATTATTCAGCCATAAAAAGGAAACAAACCCTACCATTTGCAAAAACATGGATGGAGCTAGAGGGTATCATGCTTAGTGAAAAAAGCCAGGCAGTGAAAGACAAGTACCAAATGATGTCACTGATCTGTGGAACATAAGAACAAAGAAAAAACTGAAGGAACAAAACAGGAGCAGACTCACAGAACCCAAGAATGGACTAACAGTTACCAAAGGGAAAGGGACTGGGGGGAGGAGGGTGGGTTGGAAGGGAGGGAGAAGGGGAATAAGGGGTATTATGATTGGCACACATAACATGGGGGGGACACAGGGAAGGCAGTATAGCACAGAGAAGACAAGTAGTGACTCTATAGCAACTTACTACACTGATGGACAGTGACTGTAATGAGATATGTGGTGGGTAGATGATAATGGAGGGAATCTAGTAACCACAATCTTGCCCATGTGATTTTATATTAATGACACCAAAATTTAAAAAATAAATTAAAAGGAAATCGTGCACCCTAACCAAGTGGAATTTATCCCAAGAATGAATTCAAAGGTTCAACATAAGAAAATTACTCTATGTAATACACATTAATAGAATGAAGAGGAAAAAAACACACAGTCATATAAACTGATGCTGAAATGCATTTGACAATATGCAAACCATCCCTTTATGATTAAAAAAGAAACTGAGAAAACTAAGAACTGAAAGGAATTTCCTCAATATAATAAAAGGCCTCTTTTGAAAAATCCACATCTACCATCATACTCATGGTAAAAGACTTACCTCTCTCCCCCTAAGATCAGGAAAAAGACTAGGATGCCTATTTTTACCACCGCAACTCAACACTGTACTAGAATTTCTAACCAGAGCTGTTAGACAAGTTATCAAAAAATCAAAGGCACAAATTGGAAAGGAAGAAGTAAAACTCTCTCTTCACAAATAAAATGATCCTACATACAACAAAGCCTCAGAGAATCCACAAGAAAGCCTCTAGAGCTAACAAACTATCCCAGCAAAGTTACAGGACAAGATCAACACACAAAAATCAACTGTGTTCCTTTGTACCTGCAATGAACAACCCAAAAAAGGAAATTAAGAAAGTATTCCATTTATAATAACATCTAAAAGATAAAACACCTAGAAATAAATTTAGCCAAGGAGGTGAAAGATTTGTATACTGAAAATTATAAAAGATTGCTAGAAGAAATTAATGTTGACCTAAATAAATGGAAAAACATTCCATGTCCATGGGTAGAAAATATTGTTAAGATGTCATTACTTCTCAAAGTGATCTATAGGGTCAATGTAATCGCTATCAAAATTCCAACAGTCTTTTTGCAGAAATGCAAATGCCTAAAGCTAAGTTGTAGAGTTTATTTTGGGGGTAATGAGAAACCTCTAAAATTGATTATAATCATAGTTGTACAACTCTGTGGATACCTTAAATCCATGGAATTGTACACTTTTAAATGTGGATTGTTTGGCAGCTGAATTATATATCAAAGAACTGTTAAAAATATATACATAGTTTACCCTCACTCCCCAATATTCTCCCTCTACTCTCTTCATGGGTCTCATCCCCTAAGAAGTACTTAATTATAACCTTCTCTAGCTGGTATCTCCTAAATCTTTGTCAGCAGCCTGACCTTTCCTGACCACAGTATCTGAATTTCCCCACTTTCTGATACATGCATGACAGGAGTCAGTTCATTCTGTTTTCCTATTTCAACACAGTGTCTCAGCTAACAGGTCACAACTACCTACCCCACCCTCCACAGTCAGTCACCCATTTCTGTCAGTTCTAACTCCATAACATCTTTCTTTTTCTTTCAACTTAATGAAGTCATTATTTCAAAACAACATTGCCAATGGGTTTCAGCCCTGGACAAGCTCACTATGGATTCAGTGAGACTGAAAAAATGACAGTGGAACATTCGTGGGGTGAAAGTGTTTAAACCGAACTTTATTCCCATTGTGGCAGGTCAAGCACAAAATTCTGTTCACCTCAGTGTGAGTCTACATGCAGCAAGCTGGTCTCTGCCTCCGCAGCCATCTCATTCTCTGTCCTCAGCACTGCCACCACTCCAGCCTGTGCTCTCCAGCAGCCGTGCAGCAGCCCAGAGCACTGCGCAGAGCTCTTTATATAGAGTCAGTAACAATGTATTGCCCACATGTGTGTAGTGAGCAAGCCGACCAGGGCAGGTGAGAATCCTGGCCATAGGAATCTTCACCTTCTCCACAAATGTAATTTCCCTTTCTTTGTCAATTTCTTTTTTCTCCAATACAGCATTATATTCCCAAGTACAGGCCAAGAAATTTACAGTTTGTACCATGCTTTCCCTTCACAAAAACCCTTCAGTAGCTTCCTACTCACCACAGAATAAAATTCCTCCTCTCCACAGATTGATCTTCAAAATCTTCTGCAAGGTAGATTCAACCCACCTACCTAATGTCACTTCTTCACATGTCATTCTTGACCACTGTCAGCTTCCCAAAAGACTTATCATTCCTTTAGCAAAGCATGGCTTTCTCTCTTTTTTCTTAGGACTTTCTCTTTTTTCTTGGAACTTTTTTCACTTAACTAAATTCCTCATCCTCCAAGACTTATATGCCTGTATTATTCTCTCAAAATATACTTTATCTCAGCCCAAGACATCATAAAATTTTAAGACATCTGCCAATTTTAGAAATGTTAAAATGTGGAAAAAATAAATGCCTTAGAGTAAAATTCAGTAAGTATCTTCTTCCTCTTAATTCCCTCAATACTGTTTTGTATTTTATATAACTTATTTCTTAGGCTTTGTGTTGTGACTTAATGTCTAATTGACACCCACTAGATTGTAAGCTTCTTAAAGACAAAAATTCTGCATTGCTCATCTATGATACAGTAGAAATCCTATTATAGTTTGAGCAAGACCATCCAGACTGGAGTATGGGAGGAAGGAAGAGAGGAAGGGATGAAAGGCAGGGAGGAGGAAAAGTAGGAAAGGAAGAAAGGAATGAAAGAAAGAAAAAAAGCACAAAGAAATAAAACAGCACTAATAACACCTACCTCACATTATTATCAGGATAAATTAGAGAACATACATTAAAATCAATGTGTAAAGTGGATCTTACTCAAATGTAAGAGTTTGGTATTTTTAAAGATATATTTACTAAAATTAAATGTCACACTGAAAATCTGTCACTTTTCAATATCAGAAACTACATCAGGGAATATAGGAAACTTTTCTCAAGAAATTTCTACAGGAAATCACTGCATACCACATCACTTCAGTAACACAGCAATCACCTGGTCACAGGAGAGCACAGCACCCTTCTGGCACTCCAAAGCATACTAGATCGTGATTAGGGAATGGCTCTGTCTTGCCAATGGGTTTCAGCCCCAGGCAAGTTCACTATGGATTCAGTGAAAAGGAGAAATGATAATGGAACGTTCTTGGGGTAAAAGGACTTACTACCCAGCTTGTTCTCCCAGATTGAGCCCTAAAATTACATCTGCATCCAACAGTCTGCAGGTCTATAATCCTTTGTCTCTGCCTCCTCCCAGAGCACTGGACAGAGCTCTTTATATAGTGACTCAGTCAATAATAGCTAATTGCCTACGGGTGTGGAAGCAGTAGCCTAGCAGCAGGCCAGTTACATCATCAAGTTGTTTAGGGTCAGGTGAGGATCCTGGCCATAGGAACTTCAATTTTCCCCCCACGTCTTAGTCATTCATGTCATCTAAGTGCCTCCTAGTGCCATACTTCTCACTCCACACCACACTTTGATATGCCCTTCTTTATGTTATTGAAAATTCAAAATAAAAGCACTTTTAAAACAAGAAATGCACAAAACATTTTGTTCTCAAATTACACATGCCTCCCTGGATAGTTACTTGTTCTCCTTGAGATTTTTAGTGCTAGAAACAAAGTCACAGTTCTTGCTTTCAATAAGTAGGTGTTACTATATAAAGAGCTCCACCCAGTGCTCTGCCCTGGTGCAGAGACAGAGATGGGCTTGCATTGTGCAGACTGTCTCAGAGGTAGATGTGATTCCAGCAATCAACAAGCAACTGTGAGTACAAAGCTGGGCATAAACCTTTTCACCCGAATGTTCCATTGCTGTTATTTGGTCTCACAAATCCAGAGTGAACTTGCCTGGGAGCAAACCCCTTCAAGCCAGACAGTTCCATAACTACAAGATTGTGTTAAAACATATCCTTATCTCTAACTGATCACACATACTATTGAAATTTAAAAATCAAAAGTATCCTCTTAAAAAAAAAATCTCTTTCAGTAGTCTATGCCACAAAACCAAGAACCAAGTGTTTTCAACTTTATAGCTCATTTACCTAATACAGTGTCACTGAGTTCGAAATGCTGATGTTACTATTGGTTCTTAAGGTATCATTTCTTTCCATTCTCAAAAAAAAAAAGAACTGAGAGGGGTTTTTTGTTAGTTTCAGCTGTCTTTCCTTTTTTTTTCTTTTATCAAAGACTTCTTAATAACTAATGCTAGACAGGATTACAAGTGTATTGATGAATATTATACACTATCAACACAGTTGAGCTAGTCAGCTAAATGCTTTCAGATCCATTCCCCAGGAGGGAAGGAGAGGAAATATGCATCTGTATTATAGGTAACTGTATTTTCCAAGAACCTTAACTGGCTTCTAGGAAGATTTGGGGAGGCACTAATAAATAGAAGACAGAAGAGTGAGAAGACAGAAGAGCAAGAAGACAGAGTATTCTCCCTCCATTCTCCCTACTTCCTGACACATGCTCCGAAGAACCTTTGTCTTTTCATAGCTGCAGTTCCCTCCAGATGTTCCTGCCCTCGGATGCCCCTGCTCCCCACACACCGCCCAGGCTTCTATACTCTGCTGACAAGAGCCTTTCTCATCTTGCTCTGAGCTCTAACGCTACCACGGAGGCTCCAAGGTGTTGTTAATATCTGCTTTTTCTCAGACCTGTTTCTCAGTTCCTGGATTAACTTTCCTCTGTCAAAAGACCTACTGTAGTTACTACTTCCCAGATGGATCCTGTTTTTAAATGTCATTTAAAATAGACTGTATCAAATAATTTAACAACTCAGCATACTAGAGTATAAAACCTTTTTATCTTGAGGAAAGCTTATTACCCAAAAATATTATTCTGCATACAAATTTGGGGACAGGGGAGGGAAAAGAAACTATGAATTCTTAAAAGTAAAAATAAAGAATCTAACATTTTATTCATACCAAAGTGTTCCTTACTGGAATGAAGTCTTTCCTCAGTTGCAATGTTTGCCTGAATTAAGTCAATCACTTATAATAAAAATGTCACTTTTTAAAAACTTATTTAGTAGAGGGAAAAATTGGAAGGATTATGGGAATTGGAGTCACTGCAGGCCAAGACATCTGTTCAGAGGGGAAAAAAATGTTAAAGACCTCCTGTCAGTGACTTTTTCAAATCCACATAATCCAGTCCTTTTTCAAGACAAATCCACTAGACTAATCATTAAAAGATATACCTTTAACTATTAATCTGACTTCATAATTATTTTTAAAGATCCTAAAATGGTAAAGTTGAATTGCTTTAAGCATAAGTTCTAAGAGTACAATTTGTAAACAGTTCATTGTCAACAATTGATTATTACAGGACTTCTCAACTCCCCTTTCATATAATCATTTCATAAAACTCCTTGAATAGAACTAGTCTAATACAATTCAGTAATCGCCATCAATAAAATATTCCAGGAAATGAAACACTTCTAGAGCAGAGAGAACATCATTTGTTTTTATTCTGTGAATAAACAGTATTTCTTTATCACTGAATTAGTTTGCTCTTGATCTCCACAGAAAAACATTAGATGATTCTGAAACTAAAGTAAAAGATGAATTTAAGATTACAGACCTTAGAAGAATGAGATACACAAAGAAAGAGGGGCCTGACATTAGTAACAACAAGCATTTCCTGAGAGACTACGCACTGCTAGGCATTTTATGTAAATCACTTCATTTTACTTAAAACCCTATAAGGCAGTAGCACAGTGAGGAAATGGAAACCCAAAAAGGTGACATAATTTTTCCAAGCAGCCTAATAAGCTAACAACAAAAGTAAAATTGAGTTCAGTCCTGTCTGGCTCTAGAGTCTGGTTCTCCCTTTCTTTCTCTGGAACAATATTCACTGTGGGTCATTTCCTTTTTTTGTTTTTTTTAACACATATCTTCTTTATTCATTCATCACTGATGACACTTAGGTTGCTATTATAAATAGCAACACTTGGACACTTGGCTATTGTAAATAATGCTACAATGAACATATATCTTTTCAAGTTAGTATTTTTGTTTCTTTCAGATAAATGCCCAGAAGCGGAATTGCTAAATCATATAGTAATGATAGTTCTTAGTTTTTTAAGAAAACTTTATATTGCTTTCCACAGTGACACCACCAATTTACTTCTCCACCTTGTTCTCTATGTGGGTCATTTCAAGCTAAAAATGAACCGGACCAAAAAAAAAAAAAAAAGATAAAAGGCTGAAATGACATGCAATGTCTAGCTAGTATTTTAGATTGTTTAATATTATCAGACTTCGACACATTTTTGACATAACACTTGTATAAAAGACTGTTTACCTTGGCATTGCTATGTGTCAAGTTCTGCAAATAAACAGATTCCAAGAAGGACTTACCTCAAAAAGTTGTAATTACCAATTAATAAATATTTCTAACTGACACAAAAGCACTAAAATGAGATCTGCATCTCCAAGCCACCATCTAACCTATTCCCCTCACTCTGTATATGACTTAGCATCATATGCTGATAGAATAGCCTTGTCAGGTCTTCTTGATTAATTATTCCTCTTACTTGTCTGATTAACATCTAAAAACTCAGTGAAATCTGAGTTATTACCCTAGCTCCTCTGTGCAAATTTTGATATTTGCTTTCTAGTCACTATGTAGTCACCAACATCCTCTACACTACTCCTTTTTAAAAAGTGCCCTCTCCACTTGAAGGAATACATTTTACATCACAACTTAGTGCACATACACACGTTGTATAAGTGAAACAAAAACTTAATGATAACCATACTTACATCCACTCTGCACGATGCACTTAATATTTTCTTTTTTTTTTTTTTAATGTTTGCAGCAACCCGGTATGTCACACTATCCTCAGGATAAGCCGCTATTGTGCAATTAAAACACTGCTGGAGAGCCGGTCCCAGTAAGGAAGTGTTGGTATGTCCTAAGTACTTTCCCTTCCTCCTCCTCTACATACTGGAGTGATTTCTCAGTGAGACTCATTGTGGCATGCAGACTGCCCCAGAGGTAGATGCTATATGTCCCCAAATATTTTCCCTACAGTATGACGGTTCTTGGAATCATTTTTATTAATGGATTTATATTTTACTACTATGATAAAATATTCATAATATAAAATTTACCATTTTAACTATTTTTAATTGTATAATTTGGTAGCATTAAGTACATGCACAATGCTGTGCCACCATCACCACTATTTATTTTCAGAACTACTTCATCATTTCAAATAGAAATTCTCTACCAATTAAAAAAGTAACCCCTCATTTCCCCTCCTGGAAACCTCTGATTTTTATAATAACATTTTATAAACATATATAAAAGAACTGAAAGTAAAACAACGAATCCATATAGATACATGACCCCAACTCAACAAATCATCAAATTTTGTTATATTTATTCACCTGTCCCAAACCTCCTGCCATGTTACTCCCACTAAGAAAGATATAAAAATTACTCATAACCACATCATTATCATGGCTAGCAATATCAACAATTCCTTGGTATCATCAAATACTAAGAATTTTATAAATATAATCAACTTATTTAAAAAAATTGTTTTCACCAAATTTTTCATTGATCACCTCAATAATGCAATGATTTCTGAATAATTTCTTGTGTAAATGTTTTATAAAAGATAATTACCATTCAAGACCAAAAATACTGCAATGTTTCAAATAAAGGCTTTCTGTAAAATTCTACAGTAGTCACCCACATTGCTAAGCCATTAAGAGACTACATGGTTTTCCACTAAAAATCTAGAATGTTACTCAGTATGTAATAAAAGCAATGTTTTTCTCAACAAAACACAAAAATAACCTAGAAAAACCTAATAGCATTATTATTTCATATCAGCAATCATTACTAACTAGAAAAGTTTTGTCCACTGCTTTCTTTTAAATGGAGTACTAGAATAACTTAACAAAGAACTAGATTGTTTTTGTTTACTCTATCAGTGTTCTTAACAGTAATGTAGAATGTGAAGATATAATTGTACCTAAAAATTTCTTTGGTTCTGCAAAAAAACTCAAACTAGAACAATGAAGAGATATGAGAATAAACCTTAGCTAACAGACTACAGAAATAATTTCTATTCCTATGAGGAACTACTTTGATTTACAGTTTGCTACCATGAAATAACATCCATTTTCGAAATATTAAAGACTGGAAGAGATAAAAGAAAAACAGGGGCTCATTGAAATTTAATCTACAATTTTTCACATAGTGTAACCACTAGTTAAAAAGACATTGTCAGCCTATGGAATATAAACAATCAAAGCTTAAAATATGAAATACAAAGTTAACTGTAAACAAGAAAAAAATTTCTACACAGCTTTCAGAGTGTCTTTTCTAATCCTACACATTTTTACTAAAGCAAAATATATCAACTTAAATTTCTTTCAAGTTTGTGATTAGAAGGGATTACCCAAGATCAAAAACACATGAATACCAGTATCACATAATCTAACTGCACAAAAATTTGCTGCTACACAATTTCTGCATCACGTAAGTGTCTAAGGTAAATCAAGAAAAGTAAAATACTTGAGATGTTTAATAGGAAGCATTTGTGCATGTGTATATTTAGATCAAGTTGTGCCACTATCTTTTTCCAAATCATTTTCAAAGTATCTTTTTGGAGATCCTAGAACTTCCTGAAAGACAAGAAATGCCTGATTTATTTTGAGTTATCTTTTCTAGCCTGAATAAACTCAAAAGTTCAAACAATATATTACTATAACCAACATTCTAAAAATGATGCGAAATTCTAAAAATAAAAACTGAATTCTTCATTATGTAATTTTTTTAATTTTGCTATGATAATAAGTGAGTTTAAAAATGCAATCAGCTAATATATTCTATGTAGTTATCACTACTCAATGAGGGGAAATACCTAGATGTTGAATAAAGAATAAAAAACTAGAAAATAATTTGCAAGGTATACATATAATTCCCATCATAAAAGATTCTACTTTTTAACTATAAACAACAAAAAGCAGAGAAAGGAAAATCTAAACCTAAGTATTTTATATAAATTACATTCTTGATCCAAACAGCAAAAGAGTGCTCTGAGAGCTCTTACTCTAAATTACTGGAGGCCAAAAAATTGAACTTCTAAAAAACTAAAGTATAAAGTTTAAAGCACATACACTATGACCATTTTTTGGACTGAATTCTAAAAATACTCAGGTTTACCATAAATTATCATCATGAACTTTAAACTCAGGAAACTGAGGTCCCAGTTGAGAGACAGAGAAAGAGAGTGTATGTGTGTTGTGGCTGGCAATCTTTTTAATTTTTTTCTAAAGAAAGTCACTGATTTCACCTTGCTTTCACCTTGCTTACCTGCCATGAAGAATGAAAAGCTGCCTAACCTGTAGACAGAATACAGAGTTAATGATGCATATTTAATCACCAAACCAACAGGTAAAGCCACATTCAAATAATTTCTTAACTTCAAAAAAAAATTTATCATTACTATCATTGTCCATGACTCAACATTAAAGTATGATCAATTTGTTTATATCACTTGTACAGCAAACAATTTCAAATTGCTTGCCAGATTTAATTTATTCTTCTGTATTACTCAGTAGTAACAACTAGTTGGAAACCCATTGAGAGCCATAGACTGTACTCAGTGCTTTTTACAAACATTAACCTATTTCCCATGACACACCTGCAAGGTAGTCTTATCCTTATTTTACATATGAGAAAACTAAGTATCATAAGGTTTAAATCACTGAATCACTAAGTGGTGGAGCCACATCCTAATCCAGATCCATTTAACTAACTTCAAGGTCTGTTTGCTCTTTCTACCAATTTAGATTGACTTATGCTAATTTTGTTCATGGGTTTAAAAAAAACATCTCCCACTAGTTTTTTTCCAGAAATGTGTATTTGAGACTGGGGGATGAGAATAAAGTCATTTCCAGGAGCTATTTTTGCAAATACCAAATCACAATTTCATCCAAATTCTTCTTGGTTTGACATTTATTATTTCAAATATGAATATTAAAATTAACTATCGACACATCAAGACTTAAGGCATGCATTATTAACACAAAAGATTTCCTACAACTGTGCAGATTCTGAATAGAGCTAAGATCCAAAAGTTGGAGTAATATATTAGTAAAAGTTTTGCCAAACAGTATCTCTGTTTACTAAGTATTTCTAAGACTACTGTTTCTAAGAATGACTATGTGAAGCTCAGAATTGCTTAGTTTTATTAGAATCCTTCATTCCACATATTAGAACCAATCAGAAAATATATCTGTATGTTTTCCTCACAGAGAATAACATTTTATGATTCTGTCTGAAAATGTAATTATCCACCCTTATTCTTGAAATGCATTTTCATTGGGTATAGAATCCTAAACTGGCAATTTTTTTCCCCAGCCAATTAAGATATTTTCCCACTGTTTTCTGGCTCACATTTCTGCTCCTGAGCAGTCAGCTGCCAGTGTAACTGCCACAACTGCTTTAAAACTGTCTTTTGTTCTCTATCAGCAACAAAAGATATTCTATTTGTTGCTGGTGATCTCCATGTTACTGTGATACGTCTAGATGCATATTCCCTTGTAGCTATTCTGCTTTTAATTTTCCGAACTTCTTAAACTCATGAACTGGTATTTTTCATCCTGAAAAATTCTCAGCTATTATCTCTTCAAACATTGCCTCTTTTCCCTTTTTTCCTATTGTTTCTCCCTTCTACAATTAGAAAACTGATGAAACTGCTAGACGTTCTCATTCTATGTTCTGTATACCTTAATCTCTTTCCTTTTACCCATTTCCTTGACTTCTTGTACTATATTCTGTATAATTCCTTCTCTCCTGTGTCCAGTTCATTTATTTAGTTCCATTTAATCCACCATTAAGCCTATCCACTGAGTTTTTTATTATAATTATTGTATTTTTCTTATATCTAGAAGTTTTAAGATCTTTTTAAATCTGTAAATTTCCTGTTCCCTACAAATATTTATCATCTTTTTGTAAACATAATAAACAGATATTTTATAATCTCTGATAATTCCAAAATCTGAAGTTTTTTAAGGGCCTACTTTTGACAGTTGTTTCTGCTGCTTCTTACTCGTAATGCCTTGTTTCTTTTTGTTTGTCACATTTTGTGAGCTAATAATTCTTTGGAAAATTACAACAGGATTCCCTAGGACATAAGATGAAAATGTATTCTACCTGATATGATTTTCAATTGCCTCTGCCAGACACCTAGAACCACTTTTAAATTCACAACTTGAGGGTTTTTTCGGGGGGGTTGTTTGTTTGGGGGTCCACCCAGGTGACACTGAATTGAGCTACAAATCAAAGACAAAAAGTCTATGATTATAGCTTTTGAGGAGTAAGTATTTTTTCAGGTCCAAGGCAACTATTCTTGCAGGCTTGTAGCCTCCTATGAGCAAGAGCATGGGAAAAGTTTAATCATGGTTTACCCATACTCAGTGGGCATAGCTCTTTGGAGTCCCAGTTTCACTGGGAAGAAATTTCCTATTAGATTCTCTTTCTTGAGCCTATCTAGGCTTTAATTTCTATACCTTGTGAGGTCTTCAAAACCAAAATAAGAGTCCCTAGAATGTGACAAATGTGCTCAGAGGAAAAGCAGTTTTAATATTCTCCTTACTCCTCTGAATTCCTGTTTTCATGTAGATTTTGGCCAGGTAATTTCTTACTGCCATGTTAGCTCTCAAAGAAAACATTTTTCTAGCATTTATAATTCTTTTTAGAGAATTCCTTTGTCCATATAACCTAGTTGACCATATTATCCTATTTTCAATTTTAAAAGGTCTCATATTTTTCTATTTTAATCACTAAAAGTTTCAATTTGTGGAAAACCATAACACTGACAGTATAGAATAATTTGTCTTTATTCAGCTTGATTCACTACCACTGTCTAGGATGGAATTCTACCAAATCCCAAAACATACCAATTCCATTATGACTATTAAAAGAGATGAGCAAGATTCTGAAATTCCTTAAATACACATCTGTATAACTGCCATGCAATTCATTGTTTTACTGAATTTTTCCCCCATCAACAGTATGTATAATGTACAAAAATTCTGTATTTGAAACTACTGGCAGACTGGCCATAGTGATAAAAACAGTACAAACAAGGGAGAACTGAGTTCACTCTTGTTTCTGCCAATAAGCAGAATTGTAAAGAAAAAAGTTAATATATGGAACTACATAAAAATGTAACAATTTTTCATAAGAATTTAAAATATATATAAGCAAAGTTAAAAGACAAAACAGGTGATACCTGCAATAAATATAACAGGCAGTAAGTTAAAATCTACAATATACAAAGAGCTCTTGAAATCAATAAGAAGAAAATTAACATTGCCCCCCCCACCAAAAATAGACAAGAGGCTTAAGTGGCATTAAAAAAATAAGAATAAAAGCAATCTATCAGTTTTTGCCAATAGATGAACCAAAAGCAATGATTTACAATACCTTCTGATAGCAAGGTTATGAGAAAACGTGATTTATACCCTGTACTAACAATTGGGATATAAATTAATATCTACTAGGCAGTTTGTCAATAAGTACCAAAACCTAAATTATACATACCCTTTGATACAATAATCCCACTTCTAGAAATATAATTACAGTAATAATTTCAGTTCATGAGGACTTACAAAAGAATTAAAAAACAGAATGCCAAACTGATTAAAATTAGTAATTACATGAACAATTAAAACTTATAAAATCAAGAAACTATATGAATATTTCAGAAAAAAACATAGTTATTGGTTAAGAAGGGTAGGAATGGAAGTTACTTTTTAAAATTTCACTTTATGTTGTACTTTGATTTTTTTAAATAAATAATATGATTCTTGGGAGGTTGGAAGTACAGTCATATATTAGCGCATCCAATTATTTTTGTAGTTTTTGTTCTTGTTTAAATCAGCACACTGGATTAAAGATAGTCCCAAATTCAGTCACTTTCTCCATCCATTCAATTCTCTTCTCCTTGCATTGAATCTGGGCTGACTGTCCATTTAACCAATAGAATACAGCAAAAAATAAAGCTCATCAGTGCTAAGCCTACCTTTAAGAGGGCTGCCTGCTTCAATTTCTTAAAATACTTGTTCTTGGGACACTCATCTTGGAACCCACCAGCCATGCCCAGGCCACATGAAGAGGCCTCAGGGAGATGTTCTAATCAGTAGCCCTAGTTTATTTCCCAGACAGCAGCCAGCATCAACTGCCAGCCATATGAGTGAGCATCCTGGAAGTGGAAACTCTTAACTTCCAATGATCTGACAGAAAGTGAAACAGAGATAAACTACCCCTACCAAATCCTACACAAATTATAAAATAATAAATATTACTGTTTTCTTAAGCTACTAAGCTTTGGAATGGTTGTCACACCACAGTTAATAAATGGAACAGCTTCTTATTTACTACTACATTTTCAGCACCCAGAACAGTACCTGGCATGGGACATCTACTTTTAATAGGCACAGCATCACGAGTATGAGTAAAGATGATATACATAAACATATCTTGGCGCTCATGGAGTAGTCAAAAGACAATTATAATACACAATAAATATTATGAACTAGCACAGGGTATCTAGCCAAGGGTACAACACAGACTTAGTGGCTTAAGGAAGCTTCCTGGAGCAGTGGCATTTAAGCTGAGACCTCACAAGAGTCAGTAGATCGAGAGATAGAAAAAAATATTACAGGCTTGAAGCGAGCAAAATCATAAACAGATCCAAAAACTCAAAGATTTCAGTACTTTATAATGAAATCACGGAGTATAGGGGAGGCCGAAGGAGATACAAAACTGAGAAACAGGTAATGGAGAGTACTGAAGGTAAGAGAATCAAGTGAGAGCTTAAAAAGATCACCTGGCTCCAGGGATACCAGTCAGAAAACCTTATGGAAACAAAGGCAAGAGATGATGATCTAGAGATCAAAAGATGGTATATCTGGGCAATCAGAGTTGAAATATCAGAGAAGTAGAGGGATAAAGAGACAATGAATTCAAAAGGTAGAGCTCACAGAGTTTGATGCCTTTATGTGAGATTTGGAAAAAGTAAGTAAAATGTCTGCCAGATTTCTGGCTTAAACAACTATGGTGATGCCATCAACTGAGATAATAAACTCGGGAGGGAGAATAGGCTTTGTAAAAGAAGATGGTATATTCATTTGTAGACATACTGAATTTGAGTTTTCTGTGGGTCATCCAGTCAAGTTATCCAGTAGGCAATCAGAAACACAGGTCTAAAGCCTAGGGAAGAAACCAGGGTTGGAGCTATAATATAATAGACTTTTAAGAAGCTTTTTCTCTTTGTAACACTAATCTTTATCTCCCCTGTAGTCCTCAACCACTCAGTTACTACTGCACAATTCTCGACATTTGTCTCTTTTTCTCTGTCTGTCTATCTCTCTCCTGATCAAAGTAGAAAGGAGGCAGGAGGGCTGTTCTCTGAAAGAAAGAAAACAAGGTATATCTGGAGAATAAATAGGAAGCCAGAAAATCATTAAAAGGGCAGAGTCAAAGAGGTCCAAAATAAAAATCAGAAAGTAGAAAGAGGACAGAGGAAGAAGAGCTGACATGTCCGGTACTTCCCCGTCCCTGTCATTCCCATTCTGTCCTATCTTCACTGCATCCTGGTCTATTTATCACTTCCCAGTGGCTTCCATTACACTCTGTTTTGACAATTAGAGACTGTGGCTTGGCAAACTTTAAGCAGACCATAGCAGGACCATAGCTTGAAAAGAAAACTCACCATAAGGAGTAGAAAATTATACAAGCAGACCAGGAAATCACAGTACTGATACTGCAGACAAACAAACACAATGCTGCACAGTTTGATCTCCACAGCCTATCAGTATTCTCTTTTAATTCCTGCCAAACTACACAGAAAAAATCTTCAAGCTTTAAGGAGATAAAAATGCAAAACCTCAGAGTTATTGCTTGGGTAGTACAACTAGATGGCCACAATTATAAAGGAAGCTACAGACACTTTAGCTTAAAGTACTAGAGAGCTGTGTATATTACCAGGAGTCTTAGATCTAAAAGTGAAATCACAAAACTTCAGAGCTAGAAAGATCTTTAGAGATTGCCAATTTCAATCAGTACAACAAAACACCATAGACCTAGTGGCTTATAAACAACAGAAATTGATTTCTCACAGTTCTGAGAGCTCAAGTCTGAGATCAGGGTGCCTGCATGGTCAAATTCTGGTTGAAGGTACTCATCCAGGTTGCAGACTATGGGCTTCCCACCATATCCTCGCATGCCAGAGAGGCAAGCTCTCTGGTGACTCTTAGAAGGGCACTAATCCCATTCATGAATGCTCCACCCTCATGACCTCCTCTAATCCTAATTACCTCCCAAAAGTCTCACCACCTAATACAACACACAGGGGAAAGGGGGACCAGGGTTTCAACATATGAATGAGATGGCAGGGGCAGGGGGGACACATAATAGATCATTTGGTGCAGTGGCAGAGTTTTCCAAATATTTTAAAATCCTTTTGAGAGCTGAGTTGATCAATTTATAATGATACCATATCAAAACATATATCAAGTCACTGAAATTAAGAAAATCATTCCAGCAAAGCCTCCATAAATGAAAATTAATCATGAAAAATACCCTCACATAAAAATGGTTGGCTTCAGATGGTATACTTATCTACCTGGAAATGTAAAAGAATCAACTGAAAAGCTGCATAATAGATTCATTAAGTGACTAGTTTTAAAATAAATACAAAACAAAAAACAAAAAAACAAAAGCTCCTCTATTTACTAGCAACAGACAGAAAAAATTCACACATGCTGCACATACACACAAAGACACACAAAGGAACAGAGAAAAACTCCATTTGCAACAATAACAAATTAAATACAGTGGGACTGAAAAGAAGACCAAATGATAGCACTCCTAATATCCATGAAGGAAGAACAGATCACTAAGCGGTATTGAGAAAACTGGCTGATCAAAAGCTTAAAAATTGTCTACCTTTTACTTGACACTATACAACTAAACATGTTCTAGAATAACTGCAAATCTAAAATTTTAAATTGAAACTATTAAAATAGTTGAAAAGTATAAATTAATAGATACATAAACATAAGGTGGAAAAAGCCTGCAAGATACTAAAGAGCAAGAATTAACTACATACAATGTTCAAACTTGTAAGAAAGCAGAACAAGGAGAGAAAGCATAAAGCCAATTTACACACAAATGAAGCTGTTAAAACAAAGAAAAGATGATAATACCCAATAACAGCAAGTACAGAGCCTCTCAAACAGCTTTGCCATGAAGAATAAAGTGGTATGACCTTTCTGGTGGGCAATATGGCCACTCGTATCAAAACTATTAATCACAGGCATATCTTTTAACCCAGCAATTACATTCACAATTTTTCCTAAATAAATAATAATGCACAGGCACAAAGGGATATTAGCTACAATAATGTTCAGTATACCACCGCTTGTCACAAAGATTGAAAAGAATCTAGGTGTGCAGAATGAGAGCTATTTATAGCACATTCATACAATGAAACAGTATGGGGCCACTAATAATTATGTGGAAGAGTAACATTAATAATATAAAATAGTAAATGAAAAACAAATGCAATGAACAAAATGCCATAAATTTACTTTTAGCTTTAAAAAATAGGTGTTATCTACACATACACGTTTATCCTTTTATGATAAGGATAAAGAAATTAACTCCTAAATAAGAGAAATGAAGATTGGAGAGGGGAGGCATTTTATCCAACCCTCCTTACACCATACACATATATCTATCAAAATGAGTATTCTTACTACAAGACTCTTGGACTTCATGAAGAAAAGGAAACCTAGTTTAATGAATTTAGTAGACAAAGACAGAAACAGTGGTACCATCTGTCCACCTCCCATCAACTCCACCTTCGGCCACCCACCAGCCCCACCTGGGATAAGGGCAACCAATGCACTGTCTCACCCAGGGTGCCAAGAGGTGAAATGTTAGTAACTCTGCTTGGATTCCTGCAGAGCAGCTTCTGGGACCCTTCCAAAGGTACCTATCCTGGGAAACTGTAAAGGGGTGATGCCAATCTCCACAAGTCATCGTTGAACAACTCTGTGGCAAGGGCCGGTAACTTGCACTCAGTATTCTCAGTGTATCACCCCAACTCCAGCAGAAGGCGGGTGCATCTCCTTCTGGGTGGTTATATCTTAAATGCAGGCTTATTTCTCACTTATCTAATTATTCTGAAGATCCACTATTTATAAATGGAGACCTAATTATTTTCGGTTCAACCTTTTTATTTTAGGGACAAATGTTTAGTAACACTATGAGATAAAACATACCTGGTAACCAACATTTGTTATTCAGCTTTCTACTTGTGGTACAAATCTGTTTGTCAGCCTCTTCAAGGCAAGACAACCCTGAAGAGAAATGTAAGAGTTTCCCAACAGTGCAAGTAATTATTTTTGATCACTTATTTTTCATAAAATCTCCACAAAAGGCATTACTTTTTATAATAGGAGAAAAAAAACTTTTTCTAATGGCAGGCTAAACTTTCATACTGTAATTATTTCACCTAAGATATTCACCCACAGCAGCAACTTCCTTAAAGATATACCACAGCTAGTCTGTCAGAAATTATCACGTAAACTAAATACCATTGATTTTAAAAAGTAAATTCTTCTAAGTAAAAAGTAAATCATAAAAAAAAATAAAGTAAATCATGTAAACTTCATGACTTGTAAAAAGGTGAAGGCAAACATTCTTGTCAATATAAGTTTATGAAAATTTCAGTCACCTATAATGACTATTTCAAATCTCATAAATCTATTTTGTTTCAAAAAAAAACCCAATAATCACCTTTCCTAGGCAACTGAGTTGAGAAAAGCAATACATCTGCCGTTACTAAATATGTTCATGGAGTCAGCCATAGATAACCACATGCAGCACAGAACAATGTTTGAATGACATTATCTTTAGATGGCTTTCACCCAAACTAATGGACATTTAATGAGCACCTACAGCATGCTGGGCCGAAGAGCAAGCATGAAAGATACAAAATGCTCACACAGAGATCCTATACTCCAGTTCTCTGCCTAGTCAAGGAGAGAAGAGCTATTGTAACTGGACCTAAAGAAGTTTGAAGCTGGTCTCTAGCTCCTTGCTGGCACCAGGAGCAAGATAAGGATAACTGAACGGATAGGTCAACACTGTCTTTTGTTCCCAGAGTTTAGAGACAGAAATAGTCCAAAGACAAACCTAGGAGAGGAACTGAAAGTTACAAGACCCTTCATCAACACTCCCTGTTAGATTTGCAAAAGTAACTGCAGTTCTGCACACAGTCTTCTTAATAATTCTGCCTACAGCTTGAGAGGGAAGACAATAATTGTCCTATCTGGAGTTTGCAGGAACATCATGACCAGACCTGTGTCAACAGACTCAAGCAACCAAGGACTGGGAGTTTCATGACCCTCCTCTGACCCTCACTGATGTCTAGATGTTTGCAATTATCTGTCACCTTCTGCTCCCCATCACTGGCATAAAAGGATCTTAAAATCAACCCAGAGTTAAGGTGGGGCTCTAGGACAATAGTCCTCCCATCTTCCAACCTGCTGGCTTTTTGAATAAAACTCTTCCTCTATCTGACACTGTCTTGGTGCATTGGCTGCATCAGGCAGCAGCAGAACCAAACCCTCACAGTTATACCTCTATGAATTATAAAATATATGTATACAGACTCTAATCCTTTACCTCTGATTCCAAAAATCCAAAAAGCTCTAAAAATTAATTGTTTACTAAATTGTCAACAAACCATGGCCTAACTAATGTGAGTGTTCTTATAGTTCTTTTTTTTATTCTTGGATTAAAGATGTATAATTTTGCTGGCAAAATCAATGTGTATGATGATGGGTAAATCAAGAGGTTTCATGATATACAGCATATGCACCATATTAATTTTCTGAATTCTAAAAACTTTTTACTTTTGGGACACACAGGAAAATGCAAAGAAAGGAGGATTATTTCAAGGAACAAAGGAGTAAGCTGAGGAAGGTAAACATTATAATCAGAGTAACTTCAGAAAAATAAGGTAATTTTGTCCTAGGCTCACGACACTAGAAAATTTTAAACTAGTCATTTCATACCACTATCAAAGACAACATTATTTCTACAGCCTTACTTCCTTGTTTTAAAAGATCTGCCAAACCTTATTTAATTCTCCAAAGGTATAAGATATTACTATAACAGTTCTGTATTTTCATCCAAATAGTAGAAACTTTTGTTTTCTTGGCCTATACAGCTTTATACGAAATAAATATACAATTTCCATAAGTTTATTCAAATAGTCATTCTTGATTATATGGATATGCAGTTTATCTATAGTAGACATAATACCTAATACTTACATGATAGCTAACTATGTAACATGATAGCTGGCTTAGTGCCAGATGCTAAGCATTGTATGTATGCACTACACAAATATACTCATTTAATTCTCAAAACAACTTTGTGAGGTACTATTATTATTGACATTATAAAGATCAGAAAGATGAGGCACTGTGAGGCTAAGAAACTGGACAGCACAGCATTGTAACAGACATCACAATAAGACTATGAGCTTTGAGAAAACATGTACAACAGATTTGTTACACTGACTTCCTTCACAAATTCACTCTTACCCCAGTTAATAGAGAATTAATGCTAATGGAATCAGCCCACAGTCCCCCCACTCCCAACACTCTCCCTCCCCTATCTTTTCCCCCTCCCACAACTGCTCCCAGCCATAACCTCTCATTTCTCAAGTTCTGGTACATACACTGTATACTACTGCCATTCTAATTATTGGTCCACATTAAGAGAAATGTTTTAGACCAGGTATACAAGAACCATTCCTCAGACTGGTGCTGATATGGGACAAAGCTTTCAGTGGGCTGAGAAAAAAGGGGGTAGGGGGTAGGGGACAGATGATGTTAATTCTTTTATGAAACAAATTATTCAATTTAAAATATCCTTTATTCTGAGTTGTCCTTTTTCAGTGTCACAAAATGGTAATGCTTAAGAGTTTTTTTATAATCTTTACTGGACAAATAAAAAGTCAATAATACAGTCAATTCCCCAAAGTCCTAAATATTAGAATAACAAATACAGAATAAACCTACCACTTATGCATTAGGGAGAGGGGGGGCTGGCAGACAGGCATAGGCAGGAAATGAGGACTAAAAACCTGCAGGGTCAAACGAAAGCAGATACTACTTTCACATTTAACAGTAACAAACTCAGACAGTGACTGGTCCAGCTGTCTGGACAAAACAAAATGAAGTTTTGTAAAGGTCAATATTGTATTCAGAAAAGATTACAATTATTGAGGCAGCTCTTCATTTTAAAGTAGAATAAAATGGGGGGAATTTTTTTAAAAGATGAACAATCTGAATTTTAAAATGAAAGTGAAGCTCATAATTCTCAAAAATACTAGGAAAAGGGGATTTAAAGAGCATCATTAATTTATTTTCTTCTAAAAAGGCAAAAGATTGTTAAAAGCATGGACTTCAGAGTTAGCAAGGTGGAGTCCCAACTTCAGGCTAGCATGGGACTTTTACCTTCTCTCTGCTTCAGTTTCCTTAAAGGTTTTGTGCAGATTAAATAAGATAAAGTGTTAGTACAGTGCCTGTTACTTAGTAAGTGCTTCAAAAGTACTATCATAAATATCATTTAATAACATGAATATAATAAAGTAAATGATTATAAAAATTACAGTACTAAAAGTAGTTGTTATATTTCCATAAGGTTTTTAAAGGCACAAGCATGTGTACTTTTTATGTAAAGTATATTAGGTTATATATGACACTTTTAAACTTTTCAAATTATGTTTTTTAAAAATTACATTAGGAAAAAAATCAGAATCCAGTTAGGAATATCCACACTAGGTGGAGACCCTAAATTGTTTACAAGCTTGATTCCAAGGCTCAGGATTGCATTACTCAACTGAGGCTGCATTTGAGTGAGAAAGAGCACACATTCAATACTTTCATCAAAGAATCTTTTACCCCAGCAGTGCATTCAGACATATGCTTCATAACCTGTATGTTGATAAAGCCCAACTACTCATAACTGAGCAAGTCCTTCAGCCAGAAGTACACTGAACTTCTATGGAAAATTGCCAGGGCCAACTGATGCAGGCACCACACAGCATGAGCAACTGGTACCAGCACTCTTCCTGGTTGGGGCAGCTGCCCCAGTTCTGCTATTCACCCCGCCTACCCAACGTGGCCTGCTCACGCTATAGAAAGGATCTCCCTAAAGCAAGCTTTCTCAGTTCATCCTGACATTTGCCTCTTCCCTCAAGCCATCTCTCCCACCCTGGGAGAATTACTAAAAGGCACTTGCTCATTGACACATCATTTCATTTTTTGGCACACGAGTTACCTACATCGTTGCTACTCAGGAATAGTTCCTTGTCCAGCAGCACCTAGAATCTTATAAAAACTTCCTATTAGCAAGCTGCATTACAGAACTACTCAATCAGAGTTTGCATTTTTAAGTAACATTCCCAAGGAATTCCTCTGCACATTGAAGTTTGAGAAGCCCTACTCCATATTAGTCTTCTGCAGATAGCTGTACAAATTTTAAATGCTCCAAGTTTATTCTAGTTTAGATGTATGGTATGAAAATTCCATAACATGTAATCAGAAAAATTCATTAAGAGAAATAACCAACATATAAATGTATTTACCACTAATATTAGTCAAAAGTGTGCAAAGATTTTCAACAATGTTCACATTTAACTGTTCCAGTATTAACTATTTTGTGCAACTGCACACCACTAATATATCGTTTGGGGGGCCTAAATTTTGTTATACAAAGGAATGACTGGGTCTAGAAATCTCAGCACAGTTCAGCTCAAAGATATGCAACCTGCATGCAGAACTTTCGGGCTTCAGTCCCAATTTGGAACTGACAAATGAAACTGTTTCCAGAGAAATTATTCAGAAAAAAATCTAAAGGATGTGAACTTCAAACATAAATCATATTCCTGGAACTAAAACTATTTAATAGCAAGTACTGGACAAACTCTAGGTCATTTGTAGACCGGAGCATTGTTTTGGAGATTTGTGTTGGTTTTGCCAGAAGTCGGGGAAAGGGGATCAACTTTGTTTCTCATTATCCTGAAAAGCCTCAACTTGCTTGTTCTCACAGGTGAATACACTTAAGTCGTACTCAAACAAGGCCATGCTTTTTCCCCTCAAAGGCGAAAAGCTCCTCTACTCCAGGCTGATCTGAGACGTCTGGGGATTCGGGCCTCTTCCGGCCTGAGGAGGAAGCGTGCCGCCCACCGCCGAAAGGACAGGGAGATGCACAAGTAGGAAGTTGAGCCCTTGTCCTGCTGCCGCCGGCCAGGTCCCCAGCCTCCCGAGGGCGGGCAGGCCGGGGCCGGGGGAGCAGCGCCGGCCTCCCGCCCAGGGCTGGGGGCCTCCCCTCCCGCGCCCCGGCCCCCACTCCGCCCCCGGAGGCGCCCCGCGCGCGGCACCGCAGGCCTGCCCGGCGGCGGTGGCGCGAGGCGGGCGGAGCCGGTCCCGAGGCGGAGGGGAGGCCGGGCGGGAGCGACTGCAGGTGGGAGCTGCGCTGGAGGGAGGCGGGCGCCCAGGGGGCTCGGGCCTTTTTACGACGAGCGTCATCATGTGGTTTTACCTGTGGCGCAGAAGGGCTCCCCAGCTCCTACTCCCTGAATCCTCCTCCTCCCCTCCTCTTTTCCTCTCTCTCCCTCAGTCTCTGCCGATCGCTCGCGGAGCCGGCCGGGCCCGGCCCGACCAGAAGGAGAACAGGGCGGGCGGGAGCGGCGGCGGTGACCAGCGCCCACGTGACCACGCTCTCGCCGTAACGGGCCGCCTCCCGCCGGGCGCCCTCCCCGCGCTCCACCTCTAATAACCCCGCGGCTCGCGCGCCCGGGACGCTCGTGCGCAGGCGCCCGCCGGGGTCTGGAGGCTGCTCGGCGCACCACGCGCTCGCTGTCTGGGCCGGTCTGTGGGGCCCCGCCCGGCGGGAGGTGGAGAGTACGCCGCCCGCGGAACCCCCAACCCCGAGACTGCAGGCTGACCGAGCGCATGCGCGGCAGGGCTTCCCGCTTCCCCTCTGCCCCGTCCCCGCCCCGCCTCGCACCTTCCTCCTCCTTCACTACACCCACCACTTCCCCGGACCTCCGCACCCCAGAAGGCTGGGGACCTGTTCCTGGGACTCAGCCACTCACACTCACCACTACCTTCTCAGGGTGACACTGAGACGAAGGGGAGATGTCAACCCCTGGGACCCTCCAAATAATTTCCATTTCCTTGTTGCATGTCAATGGCCTCCCACTGGACATTTTTTTATAGCTGGGTAGACTCCTCTTTCATGCTTCAAGGCCCAGCTCAGCTGTCACTTCCTCTGAAAAGTACAGCACTCTGCTTTGGGGAAGTTACTACCATTTTGTGCACCTACTTTAGCATAACCCATAGAGAAATAATATGTAACAGTTATTTTTTAACCAATGCACAATACTAGGTGTCTTGCCAATGGGTTTCAGCCCAGGGCAAGTTCACTGTGGATTCAGTGAGACCAAGGACTGACAAGAGAACGTTTTGGGGGTGAAAGGGTTTATACCCAACTTTATTCCCATGGTGGCAGGTCAATCACTAGAATCCCATTCACTCGAAGCGAGTCTGCATACAGCAAGCCGGTCTCTGTCCTCAGTGCTGACACCACCCCAGTCTCTGCTCCCCTGCAGCTGTGCAACAGCCCAGGGCACTAGGCGGAGCTCTTTATACAGAGTCAATAGCAATGTATTGCCCACACGTGTATAGTGAGCTAGCCAACCAGGGCCAGTGAGAATCTTGGCCATAGGAACCTTCACTTTATCCACACCAGGCCTAGATTTTTTTCTTTTCCTCATAACCTGGGATGGTATATCTTTAGCATTGTACCTCAACAAAGGTCCAATGACTGTCAGAACATGAGCAACGTCTAAACTTTGTGATTGTATGCCCTCCACCTCTGCTTAATCAGGATTTAAGACTTCCCTTAACCCCAAGCACGTGGTGGAATGCTGGTGGCGTTTTCCCAGTATGAACGCTTTTGAATGGTAATGCTAATTAGAGTGGTAAATGCTTCACCTAGTAAAAAAAGATTTATGATCTTTTATTAGCCTATCTTCACAAAGAGCTCCAGAGGAAATTGATACTGTTGAGTCCAGAAAAAGGAAACCAAGGCAGAGAAAGTTCAAATTTCTAAAGGTTACCTAGCTTTAGAAGAGGTTCCCTGTGTGGGGAAACCTTTGTTCACACCCAGCACAGGGCTTCCCTCTCTGTTGGCCCTCTTTGTCGCAGAAGCTGGACACGTTAAGTTCAGGCCTTTGGCCAGATTTAATCAGGGCAAATAATTAAAATGTAAAAATTTACTCACTGGAAATTCTGACTAGACCAATCATCACTGTTAAACTAGTGAATACCAAGATGATGTTCAAGCAACAGAACTAGTTGCAAAATCCCAGAAAACACTGGGATAAATGTTAATCAAGAAACAATATTAACAGGGGCTTCTGAGAAAACAGGAAAATCACAACCCTTAAGACTACAATCTTACATGTCTGCAATACTGTGGACTCTTCCACACTTACCAAGAGTGATCCCACCCGAGAGTTTCAGCTACCACCTCGTATCTGCTAGTAGCATCCCATTCTAAATCTCCAATTCAAGGTTCAGGCTCTGTGGGAGACTGCTACTTTGGTGGCCTGCAATATGCCATGCCTCTCCAGAATTCACATCTTGTGTAATCCTCTCTCCTTGAATCTGGGCTGGACTTGTCACTGCTTTAAACAATAGAATATGACAAAAATGACTCTGCCAGTTCAAGGCCAACAGCCTTAGGAAGGCTTTGCAGAGGCAGCATTGTGCCTTACTGGAGCCTATATTTCTGGAAAACAGAATCAAGTAATCCCTCCACCTGTCTGTGTTCTGGGAATTGGCTTACCACAAAGCACCACCCTTCCGCATTTGACTTAGATAAGATTCACTGTCCATTCTTTCTCATAAGACTAAAGGGCCAAACACAGACTTTACCCTTTTGCTTAAACCTCTTAACAAGGTCAGGCACAAACCCTTCAACTTCCATTTCTTTGTCTCATGGGTGGTTAGCTGAGATTAGAACTGTTTGTGCCCTTGAAATTAGCTAGACATGGAGATAAACCTTTCCTGGCTGAGACTTCTGCTGGTTACAAAACAATACCAACTATAATCCCCCCTTAACCTGTCTACTCTTGCCTGTAAAACTATGTGGCAAAACCACTGTGTGAAGACACTCTGATTTCAAATCTGGGCACTGTCCCTGTTGTAATAACCTGAATAAAATCTATTTCCTTGCTTGTTTGTCTTCGACAGCAGCTTCCAGTTCTGCCCTTCAAGGGAAGCACCACTTAAGAAATCCCACTACTTTGAGACTACCATTCTGGGAGAAGTCTAGCCTAACCATCTCAAGAGGTCAGACAGAGGAAAACTGAGGCCCACCTGTGCTCTCTCTGAACAGCACCAACTGCCTCGTGCATGAGTGAGGTCATCTTGAAAGTGGATTCTTCTGCCCCAGTAAAGTTGCCCCAGCTGAAGCCACATGGAGCAAGGATAAGCTGCTCTACGCTGTGCCCGAACTGCAGCATTGTGGGCAAATAAATAATATCGTTGTGTTAAACCATTGAGCTTGGTGGTAGTTTGTTAGGTAGCAATAAATAATCAAAATAGACCTGTATATCCAGCCGTTTGCTAGAGATGTGTCCCCACTGTTGCCACAGGCATCTCCAATTCAGCCTGCTCAAACTGAGTTTTCAAATTCCCACCAATCTGCCCCTTATTCTATATCCTCCACCTTCGCTGATGGTGGGTTCATCTATCTAGGACCCCAAACAGAACCTGGGAGCTTTCCTGGACTTCTCTTTACCCTCCTACACCCGTCACAAAGTAATAGGCCTTTTTCTCCAGCAACGCCACCTCCTCTCAGCCCAGATCCTCATCATCTCTCTCCTGAATGACTGATGATTAGGCTTTTCCTAATTGCAAGGAAGAGCCATGCATGTTCCGAGATTACCTTAGAAGCTTCCTGTCAGGCAGGAGTGAGGATGAGACAGGGACCATGGGTGTAGTCAGAGTAGGGTGAGGGCCTCCAGAAAAAGCAGGGTGGGATATTTACAGTCAGCAATATAACAGTGGGGAAAGAAGTCCCTTTTGAAACTCTGTGTTAGGCATTATGCAAAGTCGAGGTCACAATAATCCTCTAAGAACAAGATACCAGATTAAGAATATAGACATCTTCAGTAAGGTCACTTAAAAGTCAAAAGGCCAGGAGCAACTTGGCCTAGAATGATTGAGTGGTTTTACAAATAGGGAAGGATATCACAGCATAACCCGTGACTTTACTGTAAACAATCCTAGCAAGCAGAGAACAACCCAGCCCTCCTTGAGGGCAGGGCAAGTGGTACAAGTCCACACCCCTAAGCCTTTTTTTTCATGTTCTTGAAAAATCCTCATTTGCCTATAAAAACCCCTAGACAACGCAGCACACCGGACTCTCTTGTCCCCTCCTGGCATGAGCCAGGAGCTCTGTCCTATCACTTTATTTCTAAATAAAAGCCTGTACCTTGCTCTCCTACCTTGCCTGTTTGCTAAGCTCATTCTTTGGCTTCATGAACAAGAACCCCGGCATCAAGGAGACATGGGAAACAAGCCCAGTCATCCCACATCACCTGTGCCCTGGCAGTCTCACAGCTGGGAGGCTCAGCTAGCCCTATGGAGAGCCCCAAGATGACCCCATCCTTTAGGCCACAATGGCAGCTAATAGAAATCCACCTTCTTACATCCCTAATCCACAAGAGAAACCTGAGGAGTGTATTAGTTCCAGATTGGTACAGAGCACCTTGATGGGGCTAAGAGTGCCAGCAATCTAATCTATGAAAAAGAAACTTAAGTAATAAAGTTGATGATTAATAACTCCAGAAAATATAAACATTGCATGAAAATTCATTTTGAATCATGTTTTTACGGTAGAAAAATGAACTGTGAACCAACGTCAGCATTTTTACTGAGATAATTTTGCAGCTACTTGGTTCTCTTCTTAGGCAACTATGTGCATTCTTGGTCTTGGGGCCTGGTAGAAAGTGAAGCACAAACATGCAGATGTTTTCTAGAAAGGTGGAAGCTCTCTCCTAGGTCTCTGCATCTGGGGAAACTCAGTCTGGGCCCACTCTGCCCAGGCCAATATCCACATCCCTTCTGACTCTTTTCTCCTCCATACCATTCAGCTTGCCTGGGTAAATGGGCCACCATCAGATCCTGAAATTGCCACAGTGGCCTAGACTAGCAGGATAACAAGATGCCCATCTGTAATTGGCAGTGAAATGGTATGGTGAGCATGTGCTGTGTGTGGAGCTGGCTTTGGGGAATCCTCCTCCTTTGGTACTATGTTCAGCAGCCATGGAAATGCCCTGCTCAGATCTCCGGCCTCAGAGAACACAGCTGACTTTCAGCCTCACCGCCTGCCAGATCCACCACTGTGGTTAGGCCAAGGCCACATTTTCGTGGGCTGCTCCCAGTGAATGAGTGAGCACAGCAGGGGTATTAGTGCAGGCCCTTTCTCAAGGGACACCAGGTTCCTCCAAAGGGCAGCTTCTGCTCAAGGATTCTACATAGGCCTACCCAAGACTTTCTTAGAACTGCCTGCAGTCTTAAGATCTTAGTCAATCTTCCTTTTTTCCCTCTTAGCTTTTACAGTTGTCAGGCCTGTATCATGGTCTAAAGACTTTTCCCCCTGCTCCTTCACTGGTATTCTCTCAATAAAAGTTTTGCACACCCAGTCCCATCTTGGGGTCTGCTTCTCTGGGGACCTGAACTGAAACCCACCCAAATTCTAGAACTTCCTCTGGCCTACCCTTGGCCTAGCGCTGTAGGTTACAGTTATGAATAAAATGTAAAGAAATCTAAATTCTTTAATTGTATTTTGGGTTTTGAAAAACTCTTTAATTGTCCAGAGCCATCCATTAAAATGCAGCTAAACCTGGGCAGAGATAACAACAAGCAAAAGCCTTTTAAAAACATAAGAAAGAGTGTTTGAGTCATTTTCACTATAAAGATAATTAAGACTGTAATAAATATTGTAAGACTAATAATATAAATTACTGAAAGTGTTGTGGGGTAACATGGACCATCTGGGAATCCCCTCTCCATTCTGCATTCCTGAATCAGATCGTTTGGGGTCTGATTGCCCAGCTCGTAATAAGAGCTATCTCCCACCAACCCGCAATCACCTCTCCCTTCTCCCCCCACCAAAACCATCAAGAACCTGAAACAAACAGGGCCAATCACCTTCTCTTTCTGAGAGAACTGGGAATTGGGATTCAAAGGCAGCTAGTTAGTGTTTGTGTGTGGATAGAACTTTAACAACCCAATGGAACAGGCCATTCCATCAAAGTCTGACCAGGAGATTAGGAACCACTTCAAGTATGTAGAACAAATGGAGCCTAATACAGGGAAGGAGTTACATAGGTGACAGGAGAGCTGAGAACCAAACAAGCAGTAGGTTACCCAGAGCTTAGCAACAGCAGAAAGGAGCTGTCCCCTTAGCTGAAGAGACACTAGGAAGAGAGCACAGGACTGGGGCCTCAGGGCTGGGGTCTTCAATGGAATCTATAGAATGGTAGTACCGTCTGAGCATTTGCATGCAGAGAGAAGTATGTCAGGCAACTTTCCTCAGAAGGTACGTGCAAGGTGCCCCTGTCCCCCAGAGATAACCACAAGGAGTAGGATGGTGCCAGTTTCCTAAAGAAGGGCCCAGCTATATGTCAGATGGGAAAAGCATGTTTGCCAGACAAAACAATACACTGTTCACAGCATGCCTTCTGTTAGTTAACGTAATTTCAGAATGCTTGCACCTAACATAAATCAACTATACTAACCCTGTAATTAAAGAGTATCAGGAGTTGCTCAACCAATTGATCAGTGATACTAGGCTTTGAAGTCATTTTAACTCTCAATCCAGTCATTGGAATACAAAAATATTATTATTTTATAGATAGCTTACCAAAAAAATGGTGAAACTAGAATTTGATTTCTATGTAGTGTCTACTTACCAATGTGTGATAGAATACTGGCTCCTCTTCACTTCTCAACTAATTTTTCTTTTCTCTCTTTGGCATTGGGTTTAGCTGGGCATGTGGCCACCTGTCTGAGAGTGCATTTACCAGTCTGCTTTGTGGCTGGGTGTAGCCATGTCACTGTTTTCATGTATATGTTGTCATATAAAATACAACATGTACATTTTCCACATTACTTGCTTGAAGACAATTGCTTGCCCTATACTGCCTTTTCTCTATTCATGACACCTGAAACACAGACAGGGCAGTCGCCCAGCTTCCAATGTGCAGAGCCGGCAGAGCCAGATGGAAGGACAGGCCCCTGACTTGATTCGTGGAGAGCTGTCTCCCAACTTTGGCTGCTCCACTACACCTTTAAGTGGAGACGAATAAACTTGTACCTTACTTAAGACACTAAATTCTTGAAAAGTGAAGACTCTCGTGAAAGATTAGATACATTTTTAAAACATGAGTTGATAACTTCACTCACCCTTAGAGGAAATGATGTCAACGTTTATGGGTATGAAGAATATCAAATACTTTGAAAGGGTAAGGTTCATTTTTGCACCTGTATGCTTTTTATTATCACCAGAGCACCCATGTTCAAAGTTGCCCTTCAAGATCTTGCAGCAGAGACATTAGGAAGTGCTGAAGACTAGAGGTTAAATACATAGAATCAGAGATCGAAATGCTCAAGTTCAAATCCCAGTTCTCCTCACTTGTTATCTCAAAGTTACTTGTAATCTCAAACAACAGTTACTTAACCTCTGTGGCTTCAGTTCCATCTGTGAGATGGAGATAACAATAGTCTCTAACTTAACAAGTTGTTGTGGGTAGTAATTGTGATAATCCACTATTAAGCAAATAATTCAGCACATGGTAACCAATTAAAAATAGATTATTTTTATATATTATTATACATTTTGGAGTCTTGATGAAAAGTACATTTACAGTCTGTGCAGAGAGAAACCATTCTAGATATAACAGTAATGACTGGGATTCATTGTTTGATCACACAAAATAGCAAATTCTGGACTTTAGACGTCAGAAAGACAGAGGTATTTTATGTCATACTGCCAAAACGCCTATGCTACACCCACTAATATGCCTAAATGGCCCTGCATTAAGAGTAATGTCTTAAATTTGTTCGTCTGAAAGCACTGTATCTCAAAACATTATAGGAGAAAAAACTTATAGGAAGAAGGCATAATCAGTGTGGCATTTCAACAGTTTTGTGGAAGGACAATGAAGTCATGATCACAATTATGTGAAGTCATTTCTTTGGAGTTTTGTTCTCTGTGAGAGCAATTTTTCCATCGGATTACTTATTCTCAGTCAGATATATACAGATGGTTCCTTGGCGAACACCTTTCCATAGTGATGTATTGCATATGAGACCCTGACATTTTTTTCCAGATGCAGGCTTAAAATGTTGAGCCAAGAGAAGTGTAAATAAGTAACATGGCTTATGCCATTTAGTTTGTATCCATATTATAATATTTGTCCCATTGTGTAATGACCAGCTGCTTAAACGGCTGACTTTCCCTAGACTGTGAGCTCCTCAAGGGCAAGCAGCATGTCATATCACCTCTGTATGAGCAGTATTTAAGGAAGTGCTTAACATCTCCTAGGTATGACAGGTATACTAGATATGAATAAAAGTAAATATGCATTACATCATAGAAATCACCAAATTGCTATATGTTTGAATACAAATGTAGCTGCTTAAAACACCATACATTTGTAATCTCATACATCTCTGCAGGTCCTGAGTCTGTGCCCAGCTTACCTAAGTTCTCAGCTTGAGGATCTCTCGTGTGCTAGCCCTCAGGGTGTTGGCTAAGACTGCCATTTCATCTCAGGTCTTGACTGGGGAGGGATCCATTTCAAGGTTTTCATGGTTGCTGGTAAAATTCTGTTCCTCTCCAGTTGTTGAGAACTGGGAGCCTCAGTTCCTTGTTGGCTGTCAGCTGAAGACTTCCCTGTGTTTCTTGCTAAGTGAGCCTCTTCACAGGACGACTCACCACACAGCAGCTTCCTTCATCAAAGCCAGCGAGAGACAGTTTCCAAGCAAGACAGACATTGTAGTCTTAAGTTATTACACAATCACTGAAGTGACATCCTGTCACTTTACAATTTAGAGTTTGTTAGAAGCAAGTCACATGTCCCTGAATTTGCTTAGTTCATAAGAATCTCCAGATGCTTGCTCAAATGTGCTAATGCTCCAGACACAAGGCGTATGAGGAAGACAGTTTTTCACAGAAGTCCTTACAATTTGAATGGATGAATTATAACTCATGAACAGAAAATAGTTGAACCCCAAAATCACCAGACAGTTTTGTTAGGCTGAATACCCACCTACAAATTCTTTAAATGGTGACTTAAATATGAACACTGAAGGTCTGCAACATCTCTCTGCTTAGGGAATTCACAACAAAAATGTCTCACACGGTCCTCAGCAGGGTCCAGCTGATTCCATCCATTTGAATACCCAGCCAAAAGCACTAGGCATGCACACAGGAAGACAAATGCAAGGGCACCATCAGCAACAAGAGAGGTATTGATTAGTTTTCGTTGCAACAATGGTGCAAAACAAACAACTCCAATGTCTCAGTGACTTACAAAAGCTTTTATTTCGTTCTCTCAGAGACTGCAGGCTGCCTGTGGTTCATGTGATCTCGCTAGGGCTTTTCTGGGCCAACTGGCTTAGACTGGATTCCAGACGTCGGGCTGGTTCAGGTCTGTCCACATGTCTTCTTCATTCTGGGACCAGCAGCCACACAGGGGATATTCATGTTCTGCTCATGGCAGATGACAGAAATACAGGAGGAGTGAGTAGAAACATCCAATGACTCATAGGGCTCTTACTCAACACTGGCACACTATCAGTTCTCTCCACATTCTACTGGCTAAACAAGTCAGAAGGCTAAGTCCAATGTCAACATGATGTGAAAATATACTCTGCTGACTTTAGCGGGAGGTGGTGCAAAGTCCCATAATAGAGGGCATGGTGAATAATTCCAATACAGGAGAGACTAACAAGATGGGGAGTAATGAGTAAAGCACGTACGAGGTAGCCAACCTTACAAGCTGGTCAAGTAGCTTATGACACTGTTGAGCTCCCTGACTGCTGCTCTAAAAGAACAAGCCATGCCATCACGTAACTAACAATTCAGGCTGTGAACTGGTACAACAGTGTGCGCCCTCAATATGTAATTCCCTATAAAATACAAAATCTACATTATGGTAATATAATAAAGGTAAAGATTTTACAAGCACAAGGGCCTTAAAAATTATAGTTCCCATGGCAAATATAACATAGCTTTTTGTGCCCATATACTGTGAAGACAGAAGTCCTAACTATAAACAGTAATGGGAAATCATGCATATTCAAGGATGAGGGTGATGAAAGAGTTATGGGTTCAGTTAGAAAAATTACTTTGGGAATTTTATCTTAGGGACGAAGACTCAAGAATGTACAGCATAATACAACTGAATATTTAATAGGTGACTGAATAAAGAAATTTTACTCAAAAAGGCTGCAATGTTGTAATCCAAATAAAAAGAAATATTTTTAGATATATGATGAACAGTGCCAATGTTTTATTTCTGTGTTTTTGTTTCAGATTTCAGTAGTTTTATTTAACTGATGGTTCTTTGTTGGGATATATTTCCTCATAAATACATCAGTCTCCTGAACCTGGAAAGCTGACATATTACATTTGTCTTTACTTTTTAACTCATAGAGCCTCCAAAGATCATCTGTTTTCGACTACTGTTTACCTATACAGTTAAAATGGATTAATGTAGAATAATTTGCAACTTGCTTTTTAACTTGGCTTATTTGAAGGGCATTAGATGTTATACTATATTCAATTAATTAATTAATTATTAAATTTAATTTAAATTGCATATAGAAACACCAGAAGTTGAAACTCTATCCTATCAAAAATACTTAAAAAACATAATGCTATTACTTCAAATATAATGCTATTCCTTCCAACTTCTGTAGTGTCATAATAAGTGTCACATATGTAGCCAATTCCTGATATCCAATTATCAATTCATTTATGTATGCCTGAAGACATGAACAGATGTATTCCTGAAAAGCTGGAGTAGAGCTAAATTCCATATATCAGACTATTCTCTCATTTAACTTCTATATCTTATGTTAAAAATTTGAAGGTAGACTCCTAGGGCAAAAGCCTTTAAAGGCCTGTCTACAAGATGGGTTCTAGAGATATCTGATAGGCTTGCCTTACAATTTCCTGTTAAAATGCCCATAAGAACACAGAAAAAGAGAAACACTGGCATTGGCCCTGTGGACTTACAATGAGAGGGGAGCAGTTGCTAAAGCCCAGGTGGAATTTCAACTGTGTTATTGATGATGAGGGTCTGAAAACACATCCTTAAACTACTTTCCTCAGCTCTTCCCTCTGAAACAAGATATGGTAGATATTGTCAAAAATTGCAGGAAATAAAACCTTGGCAACCATCTGCATTTAATTCTAGCATGCAGGCACTTTGCTGACCACAGACACCAGCTGAGCCAGGGAGAGCTGACGTTCTATCATTTACCTTCTCTTTCCTCCACCTAATAATCTCTGTAGCATCTCTGTCTCCCTGCATTTAGAAACACCTCCCAGAAACAGCACAGCAGAAGGAGGGCTAAGTGAGCAGAGACAGGCTATATCTTGGGAGTTTTGGTTAACCTAACAAATGGTGCTCCACATGGACAGAGACAGAAGAGGGCACAAGGAAGACTACCTGCTGGGTGAGTAGATCTTGCCCATGTGCTTGCTACACTCTCCAGATAAGAATGTAACCCTTTAAGTCAGAGACACCAACGCTGAGAACAGGAAAAAAAATGCAACAGCAGACCAGTGGAAACCTATTAATGTGTTAGAGGCCATTTCTTAGGAGCACTGTTGGTTTGGGGGAAGTGTCTTTTTTTGGGATGCACAATTGTTTTCACTGGCTCTTGGGCACTTAACTGAAATTATACCCCCTGTGTTGTAGTCATTAACATTTGTAACCAATACCCCAAATTTGGTGGCATAGAACAATAAGCATTCTGTTATGTTCACAGATTTGGGGGGGAGGAACTGGACAGGGCACGGCAAGAGTGACTTTCCTAAGCTTCACTCCATCTGGCACTCAGGTAGGAAGACTCCAAAGCCACGGGCCAAGCCAATGGCTAGCAGCTGGAATCATTGAAATGTTCCCTCAGTCCTGTGCTGGCATATTGGCTGGGAGGCCTGGAAGACTAGGACTGCTCACCAGAGCACCTAGATGGGGCCTCACCATGTGGTCTGGGTTTGTTGCTGCATGGGACATTTAAGGTCATCAGACTTACGCATGGCAGTTCAGGGCTCTGAGTTTGAGCTTGCCCGGGAACAAGGTGAAATTGGCATGGCCTATTGGGCCTTGAGTTGAAAGTCATACAGTGTGACTTCTGCTGAATTCTTGACTACAAGTGATTCTAAGCCCACTCAGATTCAAGGTCAAGGACAGACCTGGTTTTCAATGGGAAGAACTTCAAGGGAGATAGTGTGTCAGCTTTGAATCTACTTGTTATTAAGGCAATCTGTATTTATTTCTATGGCTGTCCTAACAATTCATCACAAATTTAGCTTCTTAAATGACACACAGTAGTATCTTCTAATTTTATAAGTCAGAAGTTGACACAGATTCACCAAACTAAAATCAAGGCATCAGTAGGCTGCCTTCCTTTCCATAGGCTCTAGGGGAGAGTCCATTTCCCGCTTCTCTGGGTGGATGGCAGAATTCAGTTCCTCAAGGTTGTAGAGCCAAGGTCTTCATTTTCTTGAAGGCTTTTCTCACTTTGTAGAGGCCACCCACATTTCCTGCTAGTGGTCCCTTTCCTCCATCATCAAAGCCAGAAACGGTGGCTGAGTTCTTCCCATGAAATGTCCCTCTGGCCCTTCTGTCATCATGTCTTTCTTTGACCACAGCCCAGCAAGGGAAAAAGGTTCTGTGCTTTTAAGGAGTTGTGATTAGATTGATCCCACCTGAATAATTCTGGCTAATCCCTCCATCTCAAGGTCCATAACCTTAATCACATCTGTTCCTTTTACCATTTAACCAACATATTCACAAATACCAAGGAATAGGGCGTGGATGTCTTTGGAAGGGACATTACTTTTCCTGCCTGCCACACAAACTAAACTACCTACCCACATTCTGAAATTCTCCCTTCCATCCCCAATCATCCTTGGTTAATATGCACTGTGTTAGAGATTTTGCACATTAAACTGACCTTCAGGTTTAGGTCTGAGAATAGTCAAGGACATTTGAAAACACTGGGCTCAAACAATAGTGCTCTCCAAATTCCAACATGAATAGACAGAAAAATTCAGTTGAGGGGTTTATGAAATAATGCTATAGCCTATGGGAACAGAAGCACCACCTCTTAATATTCAAAAAATCATGGCTCTGGAAAAACAAATTGTCTTTAGGAAATACATTAAAATTTTTAAATATATATGTTGGATATAATTAAAAAGATGCCCAAGGACATGGCTTCTTGTGGAAGGCACAGAAATGACAAGACTGACACAGATAGCTAAGAAAGGAAACTGAGTGAAATGAAAAGAAAAAAAGTAAGAAAATGCAAAATACAAAAACAGAATTAAAACCTACATAGAAGTGAGTAAAAAGCAAAAATAACTGCAAAATAACAAGCCAGTGATGCAGAGGACAAAATGGGAAAGCCTTCTAGAGTACATTCTAATGCATGGAGGAATTTTTTTGGTTTCAAGTAACTGGAACTCCTTTAACCTCACCAATGAATCCTCCTTTGTTCTACAAATGTTCAAATGGAATCTTCCACATGCAACCAAAATGGGTCTCAAATAATTTGAATAATATATACACCAAATTTAGTTTGAATAATATAATTATTAAGACATTTAACATACACATATCAGAATTTGTGCCTTTTTAATGGCAATAACATTCCATCAAGTATTTTTTCTTCTTATAAGAGTCAGATGGCATTAACTGATTCTGATGATCGTTATTTGGGCTCTACATATATACTTGTGCATTTTTGGTTAAATGTATTATATTTCATTGCAAACAAAAAAAAATTCCCGAAACAAAAAGGAAAAAAGAAAAACTCAACCAGAGAAACTGGGAAAAGACAGAACTATGGAATCGATAGATATAAAAACAGACTTAATAAATAAAAGATCAAATAGAGGAATTGATAAATTCATGAGGTACTTCTTTGAAAAAAGAAACAAAACATAAAGAAATTGTGTTTTTCATAAAAAGTGGATATACAAGCAAAGAAGATGGAAATTTTATTAGCAAACTACACAATTTTATGAAACTATAGTAACTTTGTTATAAAAACCTAAAATATGTAATATATAATTTTACTTATGTGATAGCATAAAAAATCACAACTGATAGAAAATGCTAATAAAGTGAATTAATCAATTAAATTAAAAGTGTGATCGTCCATGATTTAGTTGTTGTTAAGTTTGTAATGCAAAGTTGCTCTTATACTAGGAAATCATATTTATATACCATATCATTAGGGCAAACTAAAAACTTCTTCTCCTCTCAATAGAGGCTGAAAATATTGGTTAAGAAAGTGAATATTTATTCCTGATAGAAACTCTTAATGATTCAAGAATAAAATTATATATCCTTAATAACTATCTTAAACAATAGCCCAAATTATTCTTAATAATAAAATACTATAACACTGTTGCCCAAAATGTCATTGAACATTTATTCCTTTTGGGAAAATTGGCTAAATTTGGTGGTAGTCAGTGGGGATGGGAATGGGAATAGCTTAAGTTAGATTGTCATCTCACAGGATACCAAGATAACTTTTAGGAAGATTAAAAAATTAAATGTAAAATTTTAAATGTAAAAATTAAAAATTTAAATGCAGCATTGCAAATGAGAAAGGGATACTAAATTATATGCTGAATTCCCAATAAGTTTAAAAAAACTGCATACAGCTACATATATATACCACGTAACATTGATATAATACGGAAGGAAGACTAGGAGAAAACCAAAAAAATCTTTATTTTTTTATATTAAAGCCCAATATTCTTTATACTTCTTATAACTTCCAAATTTTCTACAATGAATGTATATTATTTTTATAATCAGAAAAAAAGGACATTTTAAAATCAGCTCTTCTCTGTAAGACCACAGCATTCCACCATCAAGTTATTGTGTGGCAAGTCAAAACATGAGTTTTGTACTTCCTCTCATTCTTGAGTACTTTCTTTCATTTTAGGATTATTCTAGACTACCAGATTAAGGTTCTGGCTGCTCTCTGGGTGAACTTCTTTGCAACCAGCTTCTAAAAGATTAAAACAGCAGCATTATTCACAACAGCAAAAGGTAAAGGCAATCCAAGCGTATATCTATGGAAGTATGGGTAAACAAAATGTGATATATACACATAATGGAATATTATTCAGTCTTAAAGAGGCAGGAAATTCTGTCATAAACTGCAGCATGGCTCAAACTTGAGGATATTATGCTAAGTAAAATAAGCCAGTCACAAAAAGATAAATACTGTATGATTCCACTTAGATGAGCTTCCTAGAGTGGTTAAATTCATAAGAGACTGGAAGTGGAATGGAGCTTGCTGGGGGTTGTGGGGAGGGAAAAGTGGGAAGTTCCTGTTTTAATGGGCACAGAGTTTCATTTTCAAAGACAGAAGAGTTCTGGAGATTGCATGACAGTGCAAACGTATTTAACACTATTAAAGTGTACACTTAAAAAGGAATAGGACGGATATGGAGACAAATGACAACAACAACACAAAGCCACAACTTCTGTGGCACACAGCAAAGGCAGTCCTAAGATGAAAGTATATTGAAATCTAGGCCTTTTTAAAGAAGGAAGAACATTCCCAAATGTATAGTCCAAAGACACAGTTACTGAAATGGGAAAAAGAAGAACAAATGAGGCCCAAAGTCACCAGAAGGAGGGACATAATAAAGATCAGAGAATAAATAAATAAAATTGAAAAGAATAAAACAATTAGAAAAAAATCAATGAAACCAAGAGCTGGTTCTTTGAAAAAATAAACAAAATAGATAAACCCATAGCCAGACTTACTAAGAGAAAAAGACAATCTACACACATAAACAGAATCAGAAATGAGAAAGGAAAAATCACGACAGACCCCTACAGAAATACAAAGAATTATAAGAGAATACTATGAGAATCTATATGCTAATAAGCTGAAAAACCTAGAAGAAATGGACAACTTCTTAGAAAATACAACCTTCCAAGACTGACCATGCAAAAAACAGAAAAACTAAACAGACCAATCACCAGCAACGAAATTGAAGCAGTAATCAAAAAACTACCCAAGAACAAAACACCCAGGCCAGATGGATTCACCTCTGAATTCTACCAGACATATAGAGAAGAAATAACACCCATTCTCCTTAAAGTTTTCCAAAAAATAGAAGAGGAGGAAATACTTCCAAACACATTCTATGAAGCCAGCATCACACTAATACCAAAACCAGGCAAAGACCTCACCAAAAAAGAAAATTACAGACCAATATCCCTGATGAACGTAGATGCAAAAATACTCAACAAAATATTAGCAAACCGAATTCAAAAATACATCAAGAGGATCATTCACCATGATCAAGTGGGATTCATCTCAGGGATGCAAGGATGGCACAACATTCTAAAATCCATCAACATCATTCACCACATCAACAAAAAGAAGAACAAAAACCACACGATCATCTCCATAGATGCTGAAAAAGCATTTGACAAAATTCAGCATCCATTCATCATTAAAACTCTCAACAAAATGGGTATAGATGCCAAGTACCTCAACATCATAAAGGCCATATATGACAAACCCACAGCTAACATCATACTTAACAGCGAGAAGCTGAAAGCTTTTCGTCTAAGATTGGGAACAAGACAGGGATGCCCACTCTCTCTACTGTTATTCAACATAGTACTAGAGGTCCTAGCCACAGCAATCAGACAAAACAAAGAAATACAAGGAATTCAGATTGGTAAAGAAGGAGTCATATTGTGACTATTTGCAGATGACATGGTATTGTACATAAAAAATCCTAAAGACTCCACACCAAAACTACGAGAACTAAATCTGAATTCAGCAAAGTTGCAGGATACAAAATTAACACACAGAATTCTTTTGCTTTCCTATACACTAACCATGAGCTAACAGAAAGAGAAATCAGGAAAACAATTCCATTCACAATTGCATCAAAAAGAATAAAATACCTAGGAATAAATCTAACGAAGGAAGTGAAAGACCTATACCCTGAAAACTACAAGACACTCCTAAGAGAAACTAAAGAGGACACTAACAAATGGAAATTTATCCCATGCTCTTGGCTAGGTAGAATAAATATTGTCAAAATGGCTATACTACCTAAAGCAATCTACAGATTCAACACAATCCCTATCAAAATACCAACAGCTTTCTTCAATGAACTGGAACAAATAATTCTAAAATTCATATGGAACCACAAAAGACCCCAAATAGCCAAAGCAATCCTCAGGAGGAGGAATCAAACAGGGGGAATTACACTCTCTGACTTCAAGCTCTACTACAAAGCCATAGTAATCAAGACAATTTGGAATTGGCACAAAAACAGACCGACAGACCAGTGGAACAGAATAGAAATCCAAATATTAACCCAAACATATACAGTCAATTAATATATGATAAAGGAACCTTGGATATACAATGGGGAGATGACAGCCTCTTCAGCAGCTGGTGTTGGAAAAATTGGACAGCTACATGTAAGAGAATGAAACTGGACTACTGTCTAACCCCATACACAAAAGTAAACTCAAAATGGATCAAAGACCTGAATGTAAGTCATGAAACCATAAAACTCTTAGAAAAAAACATAGGCCAAAATCTCTTGGACATAAACATGAGCGACTTCTTCATTAACATATCTCCCCGGGCAAGGGAAACAAAAGCAAAAATGAACAAGTGGAGCTACATCAAGCTGAAAAGCTTCTGTACAGCAAAGGACACCATCAGTAGAACAAAAAGACATCCTACAGTATGGGAGAATATATTCATCAATAACGTATCCGATAAGGGGTTGACATCCAAAATATATAAAGAACTCACACACCTTAACAAACAAAAAGCAAATAATCCAATTAAGAAATGGGCAGAGGACATGAATAGACACTTCTCCAAAGAAGAAATTCAGATGGCCAACAGGCACATGAAAAGATGCTCCACATCGCTAATCATCAGAGAAATGCAAATTAAAACCACAATGGGATATTACCTCACACCAGTGAGGATGGCCAACATCCAAAACACAAACAACAACAAATGTTGGAGAGGATGCGGCGAAAAGGGGACCCTCCTACGCTGCTGGTGGGAATGCAAATTAGTTCAACCATTGTGGAAAGCAGTATGGAGGTTCCTCAAAAAACTCAAAATAGAAATACCATTCGACCCAGGAATCCCACTCCTAGGAATTTACCCTAAGAATGCAGCAGCCCAGTTTCAAAAAGACAGATGCACCCCTATGTTTATCGCAGCTCTATTTACAATAGCCAAGAAATGGAAGCAACCTAAGTGTCCATCAGTAGATGAATGGATAAAGAAGAGGTGGTACATATGCACAATGGAATATTATTCAGCCATAAGAAGAAAACAAATCCTACCATTTGCAACAACATGGATGGAGCTAGAGGGTATTATGCTCAGTGAAATAAGCCAAGCCAAAAAAGACAAGTATCAAATGATTTCACTCCTATGTGGAGTATAAGAACAAAGAAAAAAACTGAAGGAACAAAACAGCAGTAGACTCGCAGAACCCAAGAACGGACTAATAGTTACCAAAGGGAAAGGGACTGGGGAATATGCGTGGGAAGGGAGGGATAAGAGGGAAAAAAGGGGCATTACGATTAGCAGACATAATGTTGGGGGGGCGCAGGGAGGGCTGTACAACTCAGAGAAGACAAGTAGTGATTCTATAGCATCTCACTATGCTGATGGACAGTGACTGTAATGGGGTTGGTGGGGGGGGACCTGATGAAGGGGATAGTTTAATAACCATAATATTGCACATGTAATTGTAGATTAATGATACCAAAATAAATTTTTAGAAAAAGGAATAGGGCGGTACACTTTGTGTCAACTATATTTTATCACACACAAACAACGATTGCAACAGAAAGATGCCGAGAACAGACAGGAAGTACAGAGAGCCCTGTGCAGCCCAGGCGAGGCATATTTCTCCAGTAGTACAACCACAGTGCTGGGCCACTGGGCCTCATCTTTGATTACTGCAAGTCTTCCTGTACTAAATCTGTTCCCTGCTTTATTAATTCTGTAAGATGAAAACTCTGCATTTCAGGTTGTCATCAATTAATGGCCACTTGAATAACTGGTAGCATGCCCACATGGAAGCCACATTCTTTCAGGGACTCATATTTGGGAGAGCAACATTGTGAAGTGACAGGTGACTGGGTTTGGGAAGTGCTTTATTTTCATGCAAAATTCTTTGTGTAGCTGAATATGTGTATTTTTATAAAAGAAGTCCTTTTTTTTCCTCAGCAGCTTTTTAAAGTTGAGAACCACTGTTACAAGGCATGTCCCTATGAGGTGTAGTCTGCTAAATTTTACCACTCACGTACTTCAGATATCTAACAATACCTCCAGAGATTCTTGGAGCTACGATTGTACAGGTACAGGTACAGATGGAGAGTTATGACCTTCACTATTGGAAGTCCATGATGTATATTTCCCTCCAGCATTAGCTTAAGCAAGAGAATGCAGAACAACACAAATGGTATAAGTTTTAGTCCAGTACATTCCAGATTCCTCTGTTTTCTGTCTATTGGTAATTTTGGTCTGCTGGTAATTTTTGTGTCCTAAACTATTCTTGTCTTCCTGCATTTGTGGTGGGATATAACTTTTTTCTCTTTTTGTTCAAGACCTTCATTGGTGAATGCTTTACCAGCTTTGCTTATGTGTTTGTTCAGTGTTCCCTTTAAAACAGTTATTTAAAAAATTTCTTGGCAGAGACCCAGAGTTAGAAATGTATTTTATAGTATAATCTGCTACCCATATACTCTCACATACATATATGGAACAAAAATGTCTCAAAATAATACCCTGACTGCATGCGAAACACTAACATTTTCTTTTCTCTTCTATTCCATTTCATTCCACTCCTTACTATTCTATTTAGTTATGAGAATCACTACTTGTAACCTAAATCAGTGGTTCTCAAGTTTGGCTATACATTAAGATCACTTAGGGAGCTTTAAAAAAGCTCCTGGATTCACCCTTCATTCCCACCCTCCAGGTCTGCCCCGACCCCCACCCCCACACCACCACCCTGCAACACCTGCAAAGATTGTGATTTAACTGGTCTAGGGAAAAACCTGGGAACTGGGATTTTAAAAAGCAAGCCCCATGATTCTAATGTGTGGCCTGGGTTGAGACAGGTGGGTTTAAATTTGGTACATCGTCTGCTGTTAGGTCTCATCCTAGGTTTGAAAAGCACTGTTTGAAATGGCATCTTTGATTATTGTTTGATGCTATAGCAATTTAAAATATTTTCATTATGTTTCTTTTCTTTTTCAAATATCTTTTTTCTCTTTATTATTTATCCAAATGCACCCCAAAATGGCTGAGGCTTGCATTGGCTCCTGTACCTCTGTACTTGGGTAGGGTCACTTATAATCATTAAGGCGTGTTGGCTGGCTCAGTGATTCTCGAACTTTAATCTCAAGATTTAAAGTGCGTAAGATTCACCTGGGATCCTTGTTATAATGAAGATTCTGATTCAGGTTGTCGGGGATGGGGCTTGAAATCTGCATTTCTCATGAGTTCCCAGGTAAAGCTGATACTTCTGGTCTGCAGAGCACACTTTGAGTTGCAAGATACTAGACAATGATGCTTTACCTCTCCTTTCTAATTGGATCCTTCTCTATTCTCTGGCCAGCTGGCTCTGTGCCCTTTCCTTTCATTATTTACAATTTTTCACAAACCTTGATGAAAATTTTGCTTTCCTTCCCATAGATAGGACAAGTGACCTCCTGATTGAGGGTCAACATGACAGGGAATCCTTCCCCCAGCACCAAATGGGCAGATACATGAACATCATGAATCTTTGGCATCAAACCAGTAAAATCTCACTTTGGTGTAACAGTTTGAATGGGTATCCCTGAGTCTATGTTCCATATAGTGCAGGCAAAACATATGGGTGTGTGTGTGTGTGTGTATCCACTTGTAATACAATAAATTTTCACATGGTAAGCATTCTTCCTAATCATTGAAACCAAGCAATGTTTTCACAGCAAGGTACTTGTATTTTTTTTTGTTCATATAATTTTTAAAAATTTTGGTATCATTAATATACAATTACATGAGCAACATTGTGGTTACTAGATTCCCCCCATTATCAAGTCCCCACCACATACCCCATTACAGTCACTGTCCATCAGCGTAGTAAGATGCTATAGAGTCACTACTTGTCTTCTATGTGCTATACTGCCTTCCCTGTGCCCCGCCTATGTGTGCTAATCGTAATGCCCCTTATTCCCCTTCTCCCTCCCTTGCTTCCCACCCACCCCAATCCCTTTCCCTTTGGCAACTGTTAGTCCATTCTTGGGTTCTTTGAATCTGCTGCTGTTTTGTTCCTTCAGTTTTTGCTTTGTTCTTATGCTTCCCAGATGAGTGAAATCATTTGGTACTTGTCTTTTTCCACCTGGCTTATTTCACTGAACATAATACCCTCTAACTCCATCCATGTTGTTGCAAATGGTAGGATTTGTTTTCTTCTTATGGCTGAATAATATTCCATTGTGTATATGTACCACCTCTTCTTAATCCATTCATCTACTGATGGACCCTTAGGTTGCTTCCATTTCTTGGCTATTGTAAATAGTGCTGCAATAAACATAGGGGTGCATCTGTCTTTTTGAAACTGGGCTGCTGCATTCTTAGGGTAAATTCCTAGGAGTGGGATTTCTGGGTCAAATGGTATTTCTATTTTGAGTTTTTTTGAGGAACCTCCATACTGCTTTCCACCATGGTTGAACTAGTTTCTTGCACTTGTATATAATACTACTTTACATTAAGGTTATCTGTTGACAAGTCTGTCTCTTACTAGCGTATATGCACTTTGAGGTCAGGGACTATGCCTGACTCATGCTTGCATAATCAAAGAGTCTACTTGCATTCAATAAATGTTTGTTAATTGAATAATGGTAAAGGACTTATTAATTACCATGACAATGCTTACTGGCTTAAACTAACCAGCATTTATTTAGCTCATTATTAGTCTATGGTTCAGCAATGTAAGCTGGGGTTTGTAGGTAGTTCAGCTGATCCAGACTGGACTCACTGTTGTGTTAGATGGTTCACTACTGCTAGGTGGCAGGAGTGACTGGACATTTGTCTCTCATCCACCAGCAGGCTACCTGACTCAGTTTCTCATGGTTGTGGCAGAAGTGCAAGAGTGCACATTGAAACAGTAAGTGCTTTTCAAGCTTCTGCTTGCACGTTATTATTTGGTAATATCCCATTGGCCCAAGCAAGTTACTTGGCCAAGCCAGAGTCAGACTGAGAGGGCACTACAAACCGGTATGGCAAAAGATGGTGAAGAATTGGAGCTGTTTTGGCTGTTAATCTACTACAGTGGTTTTCCTTTCCTCCCCCATCTTATATCATCCCCCAAGCCTAAAATTCCTGCCATATATGGGAACAGAATCATGATACTGAAGTCCTTCCTGCTTTTAATTTTGAAACCACTAGTTAGTTCTGCCATAATAGAGGCTTGATCTGAAGTGATTTAGTCAAAGCCATGAAGATCCTGATTTGTACTGGAGTGCAGCCTGGGCTTCATTACAGTCCATTCTCATGTCAGGTGTATCAGCCACAATCCCATCCACCTGCTGGTGCACAAGCCTTCCAGGCACTGCGCCAATATGCAGGGAAGCAGACAGCCGTGTGCTTTAATCAGCATCTGTACCTTGATTTTTTGGGGGTTGCTCTTTGAGCCATGTTAAACAAAAACATAAAAATTACCTTAAAAGCACCTTGATGAAAAGACAGTATTATCAACTTTCTCATCAGATGGGAGGAAAATACTGAACATGGGGTAAGTGGCCAACATCAGTGACTTCGCTGAACCTAAAATAAAAAAACTAATAAATGCCTAGTTTAACAAAACGATCATAAAGAAACCATTGATTGTAATAACAAGAAAAACTGAATAACCAACGTCATTCTCAGTGTCCCCTTACTCTTCTACCACAAGGAGATATATTGCATGAAACATATGCACATAATTGAGAGGCAGATAGAATTGCTTAAAAAGAGGTACTCAACTGGCAGCAATAAAATTTAGACCAAATATCAAAAAACTATTAAGCCTCGCAGTAACATTAATTAGAGCTCTATTTTCTTATTTGGTTAGTCCTAGGAGGACCACTGAGTTGCTGTCTTAACTGGTGGAAAGGTAAACTAATCTCGTTTAATGGGCAGAAGATGCAGAAGCTGTGCTTCCTCTCTTCATTGTTAGGGATGGATCAGGGTAGTGGAACAGCAATAAGATTATTGGGTTCAGCACATTATTTATTTCCTGGAAAGTTAGAGACTTGTAGAAATACATACCTCAGCTCAGTGAAAAAAATAATTCAATTGCCCCCAAGTAAAATCATGAAGTAGGTCCATTGTATCCTCAGAGCCCAGCCTCAGCCCTTTCCTTCAGTTGCAAACCATCATTCAAGATCCTAAAGGGAGGCCTCTGGTTTTTCTCCTTATCTGAAAAACCAAAAACTCACTTGCACGTCAATGTTAATGATGGCTAATGAGCCAAAGTATTTTGTTTTTCTCCAAAAAGGGAATAAAGTTCCTGCAGAAAGATTTTATTGGTAAAAGTGTATACACTATTTCTGCCCTTAAATGACATCAAGGCAGCTGTCCTTTTTACAAGGCAGGTTGCTGAAGGTTAGAGTTCTTTGGCATGTGCAGAACTAAGAAATGAAAGCTTAGGGGCCTCTGTTTAAATATAGCAGGTTGAAGATCTCTGACAGTTTTCCCTTTCTAAAATTCCACTGAAAGACTGGCCAGACATAAACCCAAGTGGGAACAACCGTAAGAACAGAGACAATGGCAGTTGAAGACTGTTAGTATTTTGAAGACCGAAAGCAGGTGGACACATGGTAACCGCTTTGGATCAGCTTTCTCTGCTCTGCCGAGTTTTGGGGGTATGGGCATGGTGCTGATGGAGTGGTGGTGGTTCATGCCCTCTTCCTGCCACACTGAACTGCTTGTGAGCAGAGGGTGCTCACCTTGGGTGCACTGGACGTGTCCATGAGAACTGGGTGAGCTGTAGTTTCACAGTAGTCTGTTGAATGAATGGAAGGTTCTCTCACAAACTTTGAAGAATCTGAGATTTGACCCCACTTGTAAGCAAATACTCACAGCACAACAAGCGGCATGAGCTTTATATTCCCATAGGGTCCTCTGGCCCCCAAGTCCCATGATAGTGATAGACAAGAGACCAGCCAGATGCCTCTGCAGGTGGTTTGTGCCACAGCTGAGGAAACACAGCTTAGGAAACCCCAGTCTATTATAATCTTCTCCTTCATGCTTCCTGGAAGCCAGCTTTTTCAACCTTTGCCTTATTATATTGGACAGCAAACAAACCAGAGAGAGGTGGTCTCTATCTTCCAAAGCTATTTGTTTCATGAAAATTCTTAAAAAATTAGTGGATCACAAAATTGTCAATGCTCCCACTCATAAGACATGCCGAAATGCAAGAGACCCATGGAGACTCGACTCTCAACCTGTCTCCTGAGAGGCTGGCATCCCACCATGCTACCTCACTCCCCACCCAATCAACTGTCTGAGTGCCTGTTGCACTAGCCCCAGAACCTCACTCCCGTTATCTTCCAGCCCCATCTCTTTAGCCCACCTGGCTGTGCCCCCTTCTTAGAGAGTTGAGCAAACATCAGATCCATGGAGGGTTACTTCCTATCCTATAACCCCACCGAACTTTTAGGTTCTAGTCACACCATCTCTCTCTACGGGTTTTTTCAGCCCTAGAGGTGGTAGCTTTTCTTGGTGTTTTCTCTAGGCTACCTCAACATTCCACTTTCAACCTTTCAGTGCCTGGGTATCACGTCTCTGTATAAAGTACCTCTGTCTGAAATACTGAGCATGTTTGCCTCTCGAGTGGACTCCAGCCGATACGCTACCCATAATTAGAAATGATTTCATATTCTAATCCAGTGTTTAGATTTTCATTTCCTTTTAAATTTAACTTTTATCTCTATCAAAGAATATAGTTCAAAATATCAAATAGCCCAATAGGCTCTTGACCAGTGACATGTTGGTTAATGTTTAACAATCAGCTCTTGGGAGGAAAAAAGGCCTTCATTTGCAGGTACACTGATTTCCACTGCATACTCCACCTACCGCCAATTGCAGGCTACCAAGTGTGACATCACTGTTCCGTCTCCATTTTTCCTCACCTCCAGGGTGAACATTTTCAACTCTGTCAACCAGCATTTTTGTTACTGACTTCCATATTCCCACCTAAAGATAACTAAAGGATGTAACCTCTTATTCCCAATGCAGGTTCAGAAAATAGTTGGCATTTACTGATCACACTCTTTATCCTTAGTTAACTCCTTCTCCCCATGCCTTACTTTTAATGGCATTTCCTGAGAGAGGTCTTCCCTGACCACCCAATTTAAATTAGGTCTTACCACTGTTTTCTTTAACTTTCGGGCACACATTCAAGTCTGTAATTATATTTATGTTCACTCACTTATTGTCTATCTCTTCCACTAGTTTTTTGGGGGCCATAAAGCTAGGAACTTCATATATTTTGTTCCTCACTGAATGCTTGAATCGTACTTGGAAAGCACTTGGAAGAGTGCTTAGCACATTGTAGGTGTTGAATACATAGTTGTAGAATGAATGAAGGGATGAAGGGATAATGAAAAGAATGAATACCTAATACATGGGAGGTACTCTTCTGAATTACTTCATACTTGTTATTTCATTTATTTCTGACATCACTCCTACCAGTTATCTATCGCTGCCTCCATTATGCTAATGAGGAAATTGTCTCAACAAGGTTAAGAAACAGTCTTCGAAGTCATATAGGTAGTATTGGAACTTGAACTAAAAATTATTTTGGTCTTTGGCTCAAAACCCTGTGTGTACTGCATTATTGTTGAGTTAATTTTCAGCTTCATGACTCTATTTAAGCCTAAATTGCAACCTATTCTATGTTCTCACATATTTTGATTGGCAGACCTTGCCCTGACCAAAAAATATGACCCTTAATTATCCTTTTGGCCTAATATTCAACCACTTCTCATTCTTGGTTCCTCTTGATAATTTAAAATATCATTAAGTGGCTATGGTTCCAATCCTCCCATACAAGAGTGAAATTGGGCAAGATAAGAGGAGTTGGCTATTGCAGGCCAGACTAAGGAATGTGAACTTCATCCTCTAAGCAACATCAAGCTATTTTAGCAATCAAAGGGACGGATGCTTTAGTGAAAGATTTTCAGGAGAATGGAGATGGTAGCAGAATATGGGATAGGTTTAGAGTGTTACAGGGCCTTTATCTCAGAGTCTCATGCTTGAATCCAGGTTTGAGAAGAAGACCTGAGGTAGGATTGTATTAGTGGAGACAGAGATGAAGGGATGAAAATAAGGGACCTAAAAAGAACAATAACAGAGTTCAGGACAAAGTGGCATGCTTTGTGGAAGGAGTACAGGGTTTACAGACAGCAGACCTGGATTCTGGTCTCTATTCAGCCACTTATTGGTCCTGTGCCTCTTGGCCTCAGCTTCCTAATCTGGAAAGAAGGAGGCAGGTCTAGGTGATCTGCTAGGTCTTTTCCAACCTGAAAACTTTGTGATGAGAAGAATAAAAATTTACACAAAGGTTTCAGAACTTGTGGTTCCCACTTACAGAAACGAGGGAAGCAGGCCATACCTAGCTGTGCTGGTGTGTGTGTGTGTGTGTGCTCACGTGAGCACAGGAGTGCAAGTAAAAGGAAGAGCAGGAACCAGTATAAATCAGGACTCTTCACATGGTAGCTGCTGATCATAATGAAAATATACCAGCGTGGTTGTCAGCTTGCTCTGCCTCTGTCCCTAAACTTAGTGAACCTTCATGTACTGCAGAGGCTGGAAATCTAAAAACTACAACCTGGATTCTGGCTGCAGATTGGACTCTGTCAATTCAATGCACATGCCCTAGCTTTGGAAGGCAGAAATGAGGCGAAGGCCACTTTCTTCTCTTGAAGAGCAAAGTCATGGAGACAGGAATATAAAGGGAGCCTAGGTGGCCACATTTGGTAATTCAGTGTCTATCACCAGATCGGTGGGTGCTGAGATACAGGGCTGTTAGGGGTGTTCTGACCCCCGGATCAGGATCCTCATGCCTAATTCTCCAGCTCCTCCAACAGTTCTGCAAGCACCTTGCTCTCCATATTAAATCTTTTCCTGATAAAAATCTACAAAGGTTTGTGTTTGCTGTAGAAAACTCTGACTGATACAGAAACCGAATCAACAAAAGCTCTGCTTAGTCCACTGATTTCACTCTATCCACTATTTTAGATCATCCTTTTTGTTTACTAATAGCCCACAGTTTTCTTTCATCTTGAGGGAACAAAAGAATCTTCCTGCAGGAAATGCCACTAGTCTCCTGACAAAAATAGATTCCTATCTGTAAAGAAGATAAATGAATTTTCTCCATTTTTGGATGACTATGTGGTCAGGGGCTAGGTCACCGTGGATTTCCCCAGGTACCTGGGTCAGCTGCAGAGAGGAAGAGAGTGAGACAATGGAAATCCTACATAGTAAATCCCTCAGGTTACTCCTTAATTCCTGTGTCATTGATCCTAGCTGAGATGAACATTCGGACCCATACAAGAGGACAAGATACTCAGAAAGAAAGTGCTTGCCCTTGTAGTTGAGAAATCATCAAAACTCAATGGCATTGTCATCACAAGTATGTTTTGGAGGTGTGTACATCTCAACCTATTGTTCCCATCAGTGGTTTTCCAAGTGTGGCCCCTAGACCAGCAGCATCTAGGAACTTAGTAGAAAAACAGATTCGTGGGTCCCACCCCAGACGTGCTGGGATCAAAAACTCTGGCGGTGGTGCCTAGGAATCTATGTTTTAAGTCCTCTAGTTGATTCTGATGCCTGCTAGAATGTGAGAATTCCTGGTCATCAGTACCTAGTCACAAAGTCCGTCCTTGTCAGTGATGACGGAGTTTCTTCCATGGGTGTGATGATCTATCAGTGGGATTACGGTTAGGACCTGCAAGTGTGTGCGTGACAGCTGTGGAGAAGCTAGCTGTTTGTGGGTACTAGTTTAGGCTCAGAGGAAGAATAATTTTCCCAGGAGTGATGGTTGTCCATAGAGAAGAACTTGGTTTTTATTTTGGAAATATGTTCTAAATATTTACTAAGATGAGGATATAGGAATATTGTGGTGTTTTTTTATAAGTGTATAATTCTGTGAAAACTATGTATGAATAATATTGAACATTTCTTCAGTTTGAAAACAATTTTTCAGATGAAAGAAAATTCAAAATAATTTAGTGGTAAAGAGTTTTCAGGGATAAAAAATTAAATGTTGCTTGAGTTCATAATACTTTAATATATTATTATTTTACCTAAAACATGTACAAAAAGCAATTTAATATCAGGCAAATAGACCTATGCAGACATGATATCTTGGATCACCATACCCTTTAAATGAAGAATACAGCTTGTTGCTGATTAATTTTATTTTTTAATTTTTTTAATTTTTTTTTGATGCTGATTAATTTTAGTAAATGCCTTCAAAGATGTATATAAGGAGGCATACTAATGGAATATTGTAAATGGCTTGAGACCAAATCCCTTAAATCCTTCAAAAGCACATAGCCATTTTAATATTATCAAATGCTAGTTTAATATATTTCACTATCATCAGAACCGGGAATGAAATATTTGGGGCACAACTAATAATACTCAGATCTTACTCACATTGTTTCATGAGAGTCTACCTTTTATGAAGCGAGTCCTACTTCTATGAATAATTTGTTCCACAACCCAACTCATTCTGTTGCTTAAAATTTGGATATTATTGCATAATCTTGTTGAGAAAAATAGAGTAACATCTTGAACAGCCAAGTGGCTCTTTTATTCATTTTCAATAATAATGTAAAAATGGGACCCAAATTGATTTATGCCTGTGGCACTATTTGAAATAAAAATGAAGAAATTTCCTGTTTTACAGGGTTCAATTCTTCAAGGAATTGCAGCATCATTCTTCTCTCTGTGTGTTCAGCTAATGTTTTGTTGAGTTTTAACCATTTATTTGCTTTTATAAAATTTCCAGTGGGATTTGTCTGCTTAAAAAAGGTTTATGCTAATGTAACATATATTTTGTCCTGCAGGAATAGATAAAGGACAAGGAAAATAAACACATTAAATTGAAGAAATGGAATTGTCTTAATGACCAGAATGGCTCATTCTGGGTGTAGCTGAATTTCACTCCAAAGTGCCTATTTCAATCACTGCTGCCTTTTTGAGAGTGAACTGTTTTGGTGACAGCTTCCATCTCTCCTGCATCCTTAAACTCTATCTGACTACTTTCATTTTCCCCAAAACGTGCTCACTTCTGCTATAGGTTAATAACCGTCTCTCCACCCTGCACTTCCCTCAAGCAACTTCCTTATTGTTCTCCATTTTACTACCAAATCCGGAGCCTTCCAGAGTGCCGGTCACCATTTTGTTACCACCTTCTCACTTAATTCTCTAAAAGGTGACCACAACATTCTGAATAATCTCTATCTCTTGTGGATGGGGAAGGAAATGTTATTAGGGATGCACAGAAAGCTTTAGCCGTATTGTTAATGTTCTATTTCTTTAAATATTTTTATATGTATGACATACTTTATAATATTTTAAAAAGTAGCTTCCAGCAGCACTGTTCTACTAAAATTTCTGTCAGTGATCCTCTAGTTTGCCAAGATGAATGTCCTGCCTCCATCTTCAACTTTCTGCAGTAGCAAACTTTCTTTGTCCAAAATTTGCTCTCTGATTATAAAGTATTATACCTTATCATAAAAACATAGACAATACAGTGAAAGATTTAAATTTATATATTTGAAATAAATTCATAAAGCAAAAAGTTAAATCCTTTTTACTCCCATTATCCAAAGATAACCACTTTGAACCCTTTTCACTGCAAGTGTTTGTGTATTTGTATGTATATTTCTACTTAGCAAAATTTTGATTTTATATTTTGATTTCCCTCTTAACATTGAAGATATTTCTCCAACTCATTTCACTATTCTTCAAACACATGATTTTAAAAAACTTCATAATATCTTGTCATGAAAATATACAATTATTTAACTGCCCCTATTTATTAGAACAATTCACTCTGCAGATCCTCCAGGACAACATTCACTGACTACTTACCTTGTTGAGGGTAGTGGCCAAAGTGTTTTGCACACACTCCCTCCTTTTGCCCTTGAAACAGCCCTACTACTAAGTACTTGACCAGGAGGAGAGATCAAAGAATGAAACAAGGAAGGAGCAGTGTCTATGTGCCAATTCTGCGTATGTCTTTTGCGGTATTATTTCCTTAAACCCTGAACTGGTAAATGCCCTTGACCTCAACTACCCACCTCTGCAGACTACTTGCAAGTCTGACCTGGGTCTCCAACTCCTCCTCTTAACTCAGGTGTCTTACACTAACTGCTTCCTGGTCTTTTACTCTAGGATATCCCCTGAACACCTCAAATTGAGATGGCCTAAACTATGCTCCACCCCACACACACACCTTTTATCTCTTTCCTCCCCCATTTGAGTTAGTGACTCTCTTTTCCTTTTAGCCCCTGGGCATTCAACCAGGGCATTATCTTTCCTTATGTTTGATCATTGCCAAGACCTGTTCTGCCTCCTTTGTATTCTTATTTCCCCATTTTCTCAGTGACTTCACAGGTGACTTACTTATTACCTCTCATCTGGACTATTTCAATAGACTTCTGAGAATTGTCCTGACTTCCATCTCTTCCAGGGTCAATTCATCCCATCTACCAATGTCTTATTAATCTCGCTCTGCTGGTGCCTCATTACTCCAGACAAAATCTAAATCTCTGAGCCTGAAACTTAAGACCTTATATCTTCTGGCAAAACCCACCATCCCAGAAAAAAATGATGTTCACAAACTTCTCTGCTTTTGCTCTTATTCTTCTCTCTACTTGGAGTGTTATACCCACTTTTTCTTCCCCACCCTCCCACTTCATCTGTTCTAAGGATGCTTATCTGTCAATATCCACGTTCATGCTACCGCTCCATGAACCTTGCCTCATCCTTCCACCTTGGACAAATCCCTTTCAAGGCTGAGGCTCAGTAATCCTTTTCTTTTGTCTTCTTTTTGGACCATATCACTACAACTGTGTAGACCCGTAATGTGAGGAACTCTTTTGTGTCACCTACTAAAATATAAACTCCTTGAGGGCAGGAGCTGTGTATTAAACAGTTTTTTGACCTCTATAGTACCTAGCACAGTGCTGGCACATAAAGAGTACTCAGTAAATGCTTGTTGAGCATGGAAATTAATAGTTCTGCTGATTAGTATAACATACCCATATCATTAACTATTTCCTTCTTTTATTTTAACTCTTTATAATTTTGCCCAGCTTCCTTTTCATGCCTCACAAATAACTTATACTATTCTTGTCCTGAAGCCCCACTTTCAGAATCCTTCCCTCCTTTTGTAACAAATCCTGAGCAATTAGGTTAATGCTTGCTTGCCCACACATTTCTTTTCTGAGGAAGTGAGTTCCGGCACTATTTAGAGAGGTATACTATGTTAGAGAGGACTCTTGGTTAACAAGTAACAGAAACTCAGCTCAGACTCAGGGGGCTTTACTTGAAGGATCTGCAATAGTTAGCAGAACCAGAGGGGAAGTTTCAGGAACTTGCTTGATTCTGGGGGTCTCAGAGTTTGAAACTGGGGACACCTTTGCCATAACAACACCTTTCCCTTTTGTTCACTCTCTTGCTCCTAATGACATCCTGGTTTGTCTTGGCTTAACCTTTCTCTCAAACTGGAGGTAGCTGCATTAAGGCAGAGACTGGAGATCAGTAGAAAGGGGAAGAAAGTCTAAGCAGTAGTAAATCCAAATCACTAGTCCTTAAGCTTAGCACCTGTTTCTCTAACCCAGTATTTTCCCCCAAGTAACTAACCTAGCCTGCTAGCTTGCTTAAGCCAACCTGAGTTAGATTTTGTCACTTATAATTAAGAGAGTCCTGACTAACACAGATAAATGATTTTTCACAGCACTAATTAATTGATATAGGAACAATTCAGTAAAATACAGTGACTTTAAAGTGGAACTGAGTCCACAATATCATTAAAACGTATCAACAGAAAATGTGGGTTCTATTTCAGACCTCCCCGAAGTTCTGGGCGATTCTATATGCACACTTTCAAGGTAGGAAGGCTCTTTCATCTTTAAAAAACTACATTTAAGAAGAAATTTAAGATTTCAATTTCTTTCCCTCAAACTCTCTGAATCCACTACACTTACCAGGTTCTCAGATTTATATACTCTCATAATAAGCCTTGAAGATATTCCTTATCTTTTTCCTCATTATCACTCCTTGTTTTGTATAAATTGCTGTTATGTTGAGCTTTCTCTCTCCCTTTTATTAAGGTAGTTATCCATTTACCAGTTTTATCTGAATTATCATAGGAAAATTTATTTTCACTATAAAAATAATTGGCTTTCTTAACTGCAGTTTTATTCAGTAGAGCTTAAATTCATAACAGTTCTCCATAAGGTTTTTACTATAGGGAATTTAACTTCTTTTTATTTAAAATCTTTTTGTAGCAGTCCAATTTTCTTTACCTTTGGCACTTTCAAGTTCTTAGTAAATGACCAGTAATCCATCTGTTGCTAGATGCTCTGGAAGTCTCCCATAAGCTGTGATGTGATGCAATGCTATGCTAAATTAAAATTCATATATTCTTTGATTTTCTTTCTAATGGCTATTAGAATTCTTTTATCTTTGAGTAATGGATTATTGAATATCCAACACATCTTTTTTTTTAATAGTTTATTTTGGTATCATTAATCTACAATTACATTTGCAATATTATGGTGATTAAACTACCCCCTTCATCAGGTCCCCCCCACCAACCCCATTACAGTCACTGTCCATCAGCGTAGTGAGATGCTATAGAGTCACTACTTGTCTTCTCTGAGTTGTACAGCCCTCCCCGTGCCCCCCCCAACATTACATCTGCTAATCGTAATGCCCCTTTTTCCCCCTTGTCCCTCCCTTCCCACCCATCCTCCCCAGTCCCTTTCCCTTTGGTAACTATTAGTCCATTCTTGGGTTCTGTGAGTCTGCTGCTGTTTTGTTCCTTCAGTTTTTTCTTTGTTCTTATGCTCCACATATGAGTGAAATCATTTGATACTTGTCTTTTTTCGGCTTGGCTTATTTCACTGAGCATAATACCCTCTAGCTCCATCCATGTTGTTGCAAATGGTAGGATTTGTTTTCTTCTTATGGCTGTATAATATTCCATTGTGTATATGTACCACCTCTTCTTTATCCATTCATCTACTGATGGACACTTAGGTTGCTTCCATCTTGGCTATTGTAAACAGTGCTGTGATAAACATAGGGGTGCATATGTCTTTTTCAAACTGGGCTGCTGCATTCTTAGGGTAAATTCCTAGGAGTGGGATTCCTGGGTCAAATGGTATTTCTATTTTGAGTTTTTTGAGGAGCCTCCATACTGCTTTCCACAATGGTTGAACTAATTTGCATTGCCACCAGCAGTGTAGGAGGGTTCCCTTTTCTCCACATTCTTGCCAGCATTCACTGTTGTTTGCCAACACAACATCTTTTTATCTCTCTCTGTTCATATTATCTCTATTAATCCACTTCTACATGACCAGATGAAAGCAAATTCTGCATCTAAATTTCTAATGGACTCCTACATACATTGTTTTTTGCATGCTCAAATATATATTCAGCATAAAGAGAGACCAGTGATTCAAAAAAAATGTTACCTGTATTCCTTCCATGTTTCAAAATTTTACTGAAATCTGTTGGCAATATCTAAATAATCTGTTATGATGACCTAGTTCACAATATAGAAGCATGGGAGAGTCACAATTTATGGTTTTTTCCTTTAGAACACCAATAATGACAAATTAAAATGATTTTCTTACTCAAAGGCTGTGTTACCTTTTGTCTTTTTAAAAACTAATCTCAACTATAATAAATCCACACATAATAGGTTTGTCTTAAAGAGAAACTCAATTAAATCACAAGGGAAAAGGAAACCTATCTTTCTAGAATTAGAGCATAAATAATCCATAATACATTTCCTTCTAGATCAGTGGTTTGTTAAAGCTTGTTCTAGATTAATGATGGTCTCCTGAATGTCTTGTGAATGAATATCATGTGGCAGTAATATTTATTCTATAATAAAATCTGTATTTGGTTTCTGGTATAAATTAGTAATCCAGTCCTTGCTACTTGAGTCCCTGTTTTCAATTCTTTTTGACCATATTCTTAGGAATGGAATAGAATCGTTGGGTCATATGGTAATCCTATGTTTAGCTATTTGAGGAACTGTTAAGCTGTTTTCCACAGTCACTGCACCATTTTACATTTCTACCACAATGTACAAGAGTCCAGTTTCTCTGCGTCCTTGTCAACACTTGTTATTTTCTGTTGTTTGTTTACTCATTTATTCCTTTACTTATAGCCATTCTGTTAAGTTTGAAGTGGTATCTCACTGTGGTTTGATGTTGAGCATATTTTAATGTGCTTATCGGCCATTGTATATCTTCTTTGGAGAAATGTCTATTCAAGTCCTTTGCCCATTTTTAAACTTTTTTTTTGTCTTTTTCTTGTTGAATTATAGGAGTTCTATATATATTCTAGATATTGAACTCTTGTTAAAGATGTGATTTCCAGATACTTTTCTCATTCTGTAGGTTTCTTTTCACTCTCTTCATAGTGTCCTTTGACGCACAAAGTTTTTAATTTTAATGAAGTGCAGTTTGTCTATTTGTGTTGTGGTTGCCTCCGTTTTTGGTGTCATAGTAAAAAAAATATCCCCAAATCTAAAGTCATTAAGATTTGCCTGCATGTTTTCTTCTTCTAAGAGATTTTTAGTGTTAGCTCTTAAATTTAGATTTTTGATCCATTTTGAGTTAAGTTTCACATACAATGTAAGGGGCTTCATGGATTTTTAAAAGCCAATAAAGAGATTTTTAAAAATGTTTTGAAAAAGAAAACCCCTGTGCAGTGTTGGTGGGAATGTAAATTTGTACAAGCCTTATGGAAAATAGTATAGTGGTTCCTAAAAAATTAAAAATAGAACTACCAGCAATCCTACTTCTGGATATATAGGAAATGAAACCACTGTCTCAAAGAGATATCTACACTCCCATGTTTTATTGCAGCATTATTCACTATTGCCAAAACATAGAAACAATCTAAGCATCCATTGACAGATAAATGTATTAAGAAAATGTGGTACATATATACATACAATGAAATATTATTCAGCCACAAAAAAAGGGATCTTGCTTTTTGCAACCAACCACATGGACAGAATTTGAAGGCATAATGGTAAGTGAACTAAGTCAGAGCAAGACAAATGCTATATGTTCTCTTAACATGTGGAGTCTGAAAGCCAAACTCACAGAAACAGAATAAAATGGTGTCTGCTAGGGGTTGAGGGGTGGAGGATATGGGAAGATGTTGGTCAAGGGTACAAACTTCCATTAAAATGTGAATAAGTTCTGGGGATCTAATGTACAGCATAGTGACTACAGTTAATAATGTAGAGTTATAGTTAACTGTATTATATACTTGAAAGTTGTTAAGAAAATAAATCTTGAATGTTCTCACTACATGAAAAACAAAAGGCAACTATAGGAGGCGATGGATGTGTTAACTAACCTTACTGTGGTAATAATTTCACAATATATATGTGTATGAAATCATCACATTGTATACTTTAAACTTATGAAAGTTATATACCAATTATATTTCAATAAAGCTGGAAAAATATTTTTGAGAATCAATGCTATAAACAGGTACATATCTCTGAAGTATATAACTTAAAAGATAGCTAACTGATTTATGGATTCAACATAAAAAATACAACTTTTAAGATGGGTTCTTGAATGCATTTTATGTTCATTATATCCAAAGGAAAACAAGAACTCTTTCTACCTATTTCATTAGCAGCTATCACTAGGAGATACTTTTAAGCACAAGAATATTTTTTAAAAAACCACTCACATTGTGTCAAAGTCTTTGGCTGCATGAGCTATATTCAGTATGAGTCTTTAACATGAGAATTGCTGCTTGTGAGTGAGGAATTTCCAAGTAAGCTACTATTTTGGAGGAAAAGTGCAAGGTAGAGGGCAGGTCTTATGTAACTACACAAGCTGTCCAGCTGAGATGCTTTAAGGAGGTTCCTACTCCCCATCCCCTAAATATCATCCTCATGGAATCAAACATTACACACATTTTTTTTCATTAAAATATTGACAACACTTAGTAGAGATAAATTTAAAAACATGTTACCATAGAATTATCAAAACAAATTAAGTCATTTTCAGAGAGTCACTCTAAGAAAATTTTTGTCAGTGTTTTAGAAAACCAATTAATATGCTCAGAAATGATCAATGTTTATATGGGGAGGGGAAACTAGATCTTATACCCCAAATCTTTAGCCAGCCCAACTCATTTAACTTTCTTCTTAATAAAACCACTGTCATGACCATCCTGGTTTGTATATTTGGTTGGCACTGTCTCAGTGGCTAAAGTAGGGCAGGCTTGGGATATTTCATAGAAAGTCTACTAAAGCAGTGCTTTTTGATACTGGCTTAATATTGGAATCATCTGGAGTATTAAAATACACGCATACATATATATGTACATATATAAACATATATAATCTGTACATATGTGTGTATTTATATGTATTTGTATACATATAAATACATGTATGATCACACCAATTATATATATCTCATACTGATCATATATACGTATATCAATTTTATTATATATGTGCACTGAACATATATGTATATATATATATACACAAACACAATACATATTCAGACATCATATACATATATACACACACACATATACTGACTTTATATTTACACATACATGCATATATATATATATGTACTTACAGCTAGCTAGACACTGAATATATCATGCTTGGGACCCATCCTGAGAGACTCTGATTAAACTCATTTGTGGGGGTGCTTAGAGGTGTGGTCGTATTAAAAGCTTCCAAGCTGATTCTAATGTGCAGCCAGTGTTGAGAAACATTGTGTTAGAGTAAAGATAACAAATGGGAAACAAATAGTAATAAATACTGAGTACTGTAAAGTCAGAGATCAGTTTTTAAATGGCCCACTCTTCGGAACTTGCAGACGCTGTCTAAGTTTGGACTCCTCTCATCCCTTCTCCAGGTAGCAAGAATCGTTCTAGCATATGCCATGAGGAGCCCAGGCCAGTGACCCCCTCTTTGAGGCCTGGGACAGGAGAGTTGGATTCACCTCCAACTTTCACTTTTCTGTCTGCGGACCTACCTTTTCCCTAATGATTAAAGTTGGAATGTTTACCCCCTTCAGGGGAGAGCTAGCCAAACCCGTGACCTCTTGCAGGAACATCAGTATCTGTAGCTTTGCTTTTTACTTTGGCAGCAGGTGTGGGAGGCCTGCAGCTTGCAGCCCCAACCAGCACCACCCTGAGCCAGACCAAATCTAGCTTGGGGACACACTGGGAAGCCCTCGCTCGCCAGTGGGCAGGGCTTACTTAGTTCAGTCTCACTGATAGCAACTCACTGCTGTTCTTTCACCTACCAGTCTGGATGCCCTGAATATCACATCAGTCGTGTTGGGGACTTTTGTGCACTGTGTTCAGCTGGTGGGCATCTTCTCTAAAGTACCAGTCCTGGAGCCTGGAGCTGCTTATTTCCACAGCCCTGGCCTAATATATTTATGACTAGATGACCCCCTGCCCCACCACCACCTCACTGCTTGCCCAAGGAAGAGGTCCCAGGATGCCACCTCACTGAAGCTGCCTGGACCATTTTAGCTCTCCCCACATTGGTCCCGGTTATTTCATGAGACATCTTAGTAAGGTGTTTGCCCTATTAAAAGAAACAACTCCCCCCCTACCCCAACTACCACCACCAGAACTGTATGCAACACATGAATAAATTTTTCTGTACGTGGTAGGGAACTTCTGGAAATAACTGGATTCTTCTGATGGGCAGGTGGAGGCATAACAGCACTGACATAAGGTGAACCCAGTGGTATTATTCACTCGGTGGGTGGACACTGAGCATATTAACTATAAATGTTACACCTGTGACTGTTTGGGAGAAACATAAACTATGAATTATCACTGGTGTTGAATGTAGGGGACTAGGGTCAACCGAGGACACTGAGCATCCAGGAAGGATGCAGGAAAACAAAAGCTTCATGATATGGAAACACAAGTCAGCACAGAACTTGGCCTCTTCAAGGGTGCAACTCATGCTGGGGGGAGGCTGCAGAGGAAACCTTGAGAATCATGTTTGCACTGGGAGACAAACTTGAGTGGGAAGAAGGAACTGATCACATTATTTATGCTTCTGGTGAAACTCACCGTGAGGCCTTGGTCAATGTTTCCTGCAACTAGTTTTGTCTGTATGACTCAGGAGAAAAGTTAAGCAGGTAACACATTTGCCATTATATAGGGACCATAGTAACAGATAAACAGTAAGTCCCAATTATGGCTGGGACTTCCCATAAGTGAATTCACTCAGATACACCTCTTTCTTTTATAATGAAGAACATTCTTTAAAAGGACTGAGAAAACCCTACTGTTAAGCCATCACGTAAAAGGCTTTAAGCTGTATGCCCTGTAAGGATCAATGGAAGAAATGGAACGGCTGTGTGTCACTTGGTAAGGAGGTTATCCTTATCCTCAGGGAGTTGGGGGGCTGTCCAGAGAAGCTGATGCTCTATAGCCCCAGAGTTGAGCCTGAAGTCATTACAGATACATCAGGAAGACCATCAGGGAGGAAGGACCTGTGGGCAGCAGAGCACGGACACCCTGAAGTCTGCCAGGGCGGACTGAAGCCCGTGTACATCTCTCACCCCACTCCGCCTTGGCACTGCGAGCGTCCTGCAGGGAAGCTGGTGCCTTTTGCCTGGAGGTGCACAGCCCCGACAGCACTCCCAGCAGGAAGGAGGGCACGTGGTGGGAGCTGGAGAAGCTGTGGGCAGGGACTTCCCTGTGCAGATCAGGTGTATGAGCTGCCCCGACGCCCAGCACCTTGCGCTGACCATCAGCAGGTAGAAAATATGGCCACCACTTCATTTGCCTTCCACATTTCACACCAAATATCTCTGATGGTAAATGCTTGGCCTGGAATTTAGAGGGAAAGGAAAGCTGGGCCATGTAGTTCAAGCTTTGCTGAGTCAACAAAGTTGACAGAGTACTGCAGTGCAGTTTCCTAGAGAGCTCTGAATATTTGTCACCTTTGACTCTCTCCTTCACCACTTGTATCAGCTTATCCATCAGTTCTGCTCATTCTGCTCCCATTCTCTCATTTCTGCCATGACTGTAGGTCATGTCGGGACTGTTTCCCTGGCTTAGGCCTCTCCTCTCTTTAAAACGCACCCTGTGACTCAGACCCAGACTGCACCTCACTTCCCTTGGCTGTCGTCTCCAGCTGTGTTCCTCATTGCCTGATCCCTGCTTTGTTAGCCTGCTTGGCCACTCAGAGCCCCAAAGACAGGTGGGGCAGCATGGTTTTTCCAGGGTCTGTATGTTGTCTCTGAATGTCAGCCCATAGCTTCTACCTGCATTTCCTCTCCCTGGGGAGGACTGCACCCCTGTTGTGTTGAACTCAGGCATGGCTTTATGACCTGCTTTGACCAATAAAATGGTGGAGGGAGTGGAGTTGTCAGGCAGGGCACCGTGCACTGGTTACCATCCCGGGGGAGGACTCCAAACCCCTGTGCCACTGCATCTCCGTGTCAGAGTCACCAAGGAAAACCCAACGCAGCCCACACTGGGTGGAACAGCGCTCTGCTTACCCAGAGAGGAGGCGGAGTAGCATCAGCTGTAGCAGCGCACTGGTCCTCCGCAGCCAGCCGGCCAGTACAGGGTCCACCTGGGCCCACCCCTCCGTGCCACAGAGGAAGGGCCCTGTCCCCTGTCCATGGAGGACAAAGACAGTTGGATCACACACTTTAAGCAAAACAAAAGAGCAGCTTTGAGCCTGAAACAAGGAAAGATATTCCTACACAAGGTGATAAGCCCAGCTAAGCTCTGTGGCTTCTTTATCTGTTGGTGAGGAAGTGGTCTAGGCTCAAGGTCTAGTCTTATGTGGCCCAGCTGGGGTTGAAAGACTGTGCACAGGACACGTCCTTTCCCAACAGTCCGACAGGGCATTTGTGAGCAGAAGGCTCGAGAGTCAGCAAATCTTCGCCACACCACCAGTGGTGTTCTGGGTAGAGGCTGCTCCACCAGCCTGGCTCACAGAGTTAAGGCAACATGCAGCAGGGCACAGGAGAGCCACAAAGGAATGCAGATCTAAACCTTTGTCAATCAACCCAGTGAGCTAAGGGAGTGGGCAAATTCTAGAGCTATGCCTACAATGACAGCACTTGTGATGAATCAGAGGTGAGGTAGAAGGAGGGGTCAAGGGTGCCTTCCCAGCCATGGCTCACACAACTGGATAGTAATGGAGGGACTAGAGCACCCCACAGGTGTTGCAGAGAATGCAGGGGTTTGATAATCAATAGTGTTTGAATATCTGCTGAAACCCACAGAAGGGTAGATGCAGATGAGCTCTGAGTAAACATTTGCATGAGCCACACCAAGGAGACCTGGAAATTCTGCACACTCAACTCAGTGGCAGTGGGCCAACTGCAGGAAGTGGGGAGAGCATAATCCAGGCAGGCAAAGCCCGGCCCTGGGTAGGTGTGGTGCAAGCCCAGTGTGTTGGTCCAGGAAGCCAGTAGGGTATAATACAAGGCATCTCTCCTGTGGCCAGTTGAGCCTCGATATGCCAACTTGGGCTAAGCCACAATTGTCCCAGGCTCTAGCTAGGGACACAGCAGATGAAAAGGGCTGTGGGCTGAGGTTCAGAGATAATATACAAGTCACTGGGGAGTTGGTAAAATCATGGTCCTCCTGTTTTTGTGGCTCTGAGTGGCAAAGCCGGTTAACAAAGCAGGGATTCAGGGCATGAGGAACATGAAATCACTCCTGGCTCTTGCACATGAAGCCTGAGTGATGTTTTAAGAGTGTAATGGATTGCATGTCTCACCTGCTTAAACCAAGTCCCTTAACTCTACGCTTAAAGACAACCTCTCCACCTGGCCGGCAAGGCCTGCGTGGTCTGGTCTTAGCCTGCCATCCCAGTCCCATCTGTGCCAGTCTCCTTCATGCTTTAAACTACAGCCACCATGACATTTCTTTACTCCTTCAAATTCCCATAGGGCCTCTGCATGTGATATTCTCTGTGCCTGAGATGTTCTTCCTTTTCTGCTTCATCTGAGCAGCTCCTACTCAACCTTCAGCTTGGATCTCAATTTTTATTTCCCTAAGGCATCTTCTCTTATTCCTGTGATCAGGTCAAGGCCCTTCATTATGTGCTCCCACAGTACCACACACGTCATGTTCATGGCCCTTATCAGAGCCGCACTTCTAATTTATTTGCAGTTATTTAACTGGTACCCCTGCAATGCCGTACGCTCTAGGTCAAGGGCCCACAAATTTGTTTTCTGGAAAGGGCCAAATAGTAAGTATTTTAGGTATTGTGGCCCTTAAAGCCTCTGCTACAACCACTTAACCCAGCTGTTGCAGTAGAAAAGCAGCCATAGACAAAATGTAAGCAATTGAGTGTGGCTGTGTTTCAATTAAGACTCTATTTACAAAAATAGGTAGTGGGCTGCGTTTTTTGTCCACAGCCTTAGGTTTGCTGACACCTAATCTAGGACATTAGACATTGTCTGTTTTCCTCACCATTATATTCTCAGCCCCTAGCCCCCTTTTGTACAAAGTGGACGCCAGTAAATGGTTGTTGAATGAATGAATGAATTCTACTAACACACAGACTTTGGCCATTCTGTCTTAAATTTATTCAAAACATATATATCCTATCAGGAATACCTACTCCCCAATCCAAATTGGACTTCAATTCTCAAGATCTTCCTTGTTTACCACTATTTTCATAAAGCTTTCTGTGATTACCTGAGTTTCTAGTTTGGAGTTCTGAACTCTAATAGAAGTAAAGTTTTAAATCAGTAACTTGACTGAAAACACTTATATTAGGACTTTACAGTTTAAAAAGTTTGGCACTTTGGGCCAAATGCCCTTAGTCCCTCTTGGGGGACTGGGAAAGGGGAAAAGAGGCAGGGAAACACAGTGAGACCCAAATACAAACAAGAAGTTGGTGAGCTATCCTGCTGCACATGTCAACAGAAGGCCCTCTGCTGGTACTAGCGTCGGGGCAGGGTGGGTGGGGGTGGGTGGGAAGCAGTGGGCCCACAAGGCAGAGCTCGAAGTATGTGTCACAGAATAGATGACAACTGAGGTCACTTAAAAAAAAACATAAACGTCTACATATTACATACATTTGGTTTAGGATAACACCGGGAACTTATTTTGGTTCACTGTAACCCCCAAATTCTCATTATGGAAATGTTTGAATATAAAGGAAGTTCGAAAAAATGAACTTACTAAACATCTGAAGACCTACTACTTAGATGAAACAGTTGTTAGCATTTTGCTATATTTGCTTTATCTTATCTCTATACATTTTCTGGTCCATTTGGAAGTAAGTTACAGACATCCATCTTAAATAATTCATAAGAATCTCTTAAAGTGGGGGCATTGTACAACATAATCTTAGTGCCATTAGCAATGCTTCTCCACTGTCATCTAATATCCAGGCCATATTCAAATTCTCCAGTCATTCACCAAACTGCCTTTTATAGCTGTATTTTTTTTAAACCACCATATGACTCATTTGGCTATTAAGCAAGTCTGACTCTTCAAAGAAAAATAGGAATTCTTGAATATAAAATACATAAAAGGCCCAGAGTGATGAATTATGGGTGCAAAAACATATGTGTTTAGGGGGAATAGCAGAGCAATACTCTTTGACCCAACAACCAGCAGAAACGGGGGAAATGATTTTGAAGGAGTGTGAAGAACCAGATCGTGAGCCATCTTGAATATTACTCAGAGGAGCTTTGAACTCATTCTTCTGCTGAGGTGGGTTTTACCAGCCTATAAAATCTTACAATGTCAGGACTGAATACTCAACTGTAGAAGCAATCTTGCTTGTAAGATATTCATTGATAATAGTTTCCTTTTTACCTAAGTCCTTTCCCTACAGCATTTTAGATGATAAAAATTTTAAAGCAGCCCTCTCCAACTATTGGAGCTGTTAGAGCTGACCATGTCCAAGTCTTTTCCCAAAATAGGGGATTTAGCTTATTGTCCAAGAGACTGTTGAACATATGCTTCCATCAAGGACTGGTTTGCCTCAAAGTTACCCTGATAGCCTTGGGCAGTCAAAGACCACAGGGGGACCTTGGCATCTTCTCTGCCCTCTGGAAGCCTGTCTCAGGGGACTTCATCACAGCTCCTCTAGGCCTGGAACCTATGCTGCGATGGTCATTTATATGGGTGAGTATTTGCCTTTTCTGATGTAAAAGTGGAAGTTCTTTGAACCAGTTTCAATTTGATTACCATTGATAGGAAAATCTCATGTAATTCAGCATTTTTTCCTTTTTTATAGTTGAGGACTCAAAGGCTAAAGAGGTTAAATTACTTCTCTGGGGTCATAGTGCAAGACAGAGGTGAATAACTACTCTTCAGTGGGTGTGACTGGCTATGTGCCAGTCACTGAGCGCAGAGCTCTGTGAGCATCTCCCTGGCGGGGTTACCTGGTTGTAGCTCTGGGGAGAAGGGTGTTCCCAGCCTGGGGCCAATCTCCTATGTCCACCTCCTCTGGCTGCCCCTCACTCTCTGCCCCCTCGGCACGCTCTCTACTTCCTGCCCACCCTTCTGGGAGGAACTCCTTTGGTGGGTCCTTGGTGACTGGCAGACATCAGAGCAATTCCTCACCAGGAATGGAGGGCTGGAGAGAATGGCTGTTGTCTCTCCACCCCTTGTCCTGGAGGCTGTTGGAGACTGCAGAGGTAAACACCTATTAATACGTAAATGGACTACGGCCAGGCAGGAGATTCTGGAAATTCTGCCATTTACCCACACTGGTGAACTCCCATGGTATCAGATGTTCAGGAAACTGGTGATTGCTTTATTTCTCTGTTCCTTCTTTGACTTTTTTCACGGTTCCCAGCCCTTGGATAGTTGTGCTAATGTTAATGTCCACTCACCAATTATTATTTCAGTCTTTTTTTTCACTTTCAGCCATCTCCTTTTGGTTTAATCATTCAGGATACTCAAAGTAACTTCTGATTATAATTCTCTCAGGTAAAAGCTTAGCTCCTTGGATATTTCCTTGCTTCCCTTCTCTCTCAGCAATGGCTGCTGGGTGTTTGCAGAGGGCAAAGAAAAAGGACCCTTGTGTCCACAGTCTTAGGATGAGTTTCCCAGAAACAAACCTTGAGATGAGGTTTCTTTAAAGAAATGCTCCCAGGTGGTGTCTGGGAGGGAGGACTCAGGGGACTTCCAGGAAGCTGGTAACAGAAAAGTCCTTTACCTTGATCTAGGCCTTCGTTTCACTGGTGCTTTCATCATTGGAAATTTTGTCAAGTTGAACACTTATTTGTGCACTTTTATGTATGTATGCTATATTTAAGAAAATTCTATATATTTTTTCTGGATAGATATAGGAGCAATCAATTTACAGACATAAGATGAATGGATATGGATCCTATGGACGTAGGAGCAAGTAATTTTTTTTTAACATTTTTGTACTACAATAGAATCTTATTAAAAAATAACAGCTTTATTGACATATAATGCATATACAATAAAATTCACTCTTAAAGTGTATAGTTCAATTATTTCAGTGTATTTATTTTCAGTACATTCACAGCGTTGTTTAAGCATTACCATTATTGAATCTCATAACATTTCATTACCCCCTAAAGGAACCCTGTACCCATTAGCAGTCGCTCCCCATTCTCTCCTCCCTCAGTCCTGGCAACCACTAATCTACTTTCTGTTTCTGTGGATGCTTATTTTTTACATTTCATATAAATGGAATCATACAACATGTGGTCATTTCTGACTGGCATCTTTCCCTTAGAATTAGGTTTTCAAGGTTTATCCATGTTGTAGCTGTATCAGTATGCCATTCTTTTTTATTGCCAAATAATATTCCACTGTATGCATATACTACATTTTGTTTATCCATTCGTCAGTTGATGGACTTTTGGGTTGGTTCTTTTTGTTGGCTATTATGAATAATGTTTCTGTGAACATTCACAAACAGGTTTCTATGTGGACATATGTTTTCATATGTATGTATATCTCACCAAATAGAAACTTAAATACTTGGCCATTATAAAAGTCTTCTGATTTATCTTCTATATCAAAGATGAAATCAAGACAGTAATTATAAGCTATTTAGAAAGCCCTGAGTATTCTATTATATTAACATGCTAAAACTCACAGTGTTATACCAAAACCGCACTTAGAGGAAAATTTGTAAACTTCATGTTATCACACAGTAAAAAAATAAAGATAAGTGAATTAAGCATTCATCTCAGGAAACTCAAAAGGAAAAAACAGGAAGAGCCAGTAAGAAGATAGGAGAAAGAGAAGGAGAAGGAGTAGTGGCTAAGCAAAGGTGCAGTTTCAGGAAAAGGCAGGTGGGATGTTAGTTTCAACCTGTTCTGTAGAGGGACTCTGTAGTCTAAATTATTTCCCAAAGGAGTCCCAGCTCGAGGACTTGGGTTGAAGATTGGCTTCCCTATTGCCGCACACATTCCCTTCCCCTGGCAGTCATTGCTAGGGGTCCACCCCCATGGCACCTCGAGCTCTAGGTGGCGGGTGGATAAACCGCTCCCGTAGCCTGAGGGCATACTTCCAAAGAAGCGTCTCAGTTGCAGGCATTGGAGGCAAAAACACACTTGAAGAGGGGCGGGGTTAGTACCCAAGAACCTATAAAGTGGTCTCCTGGGGTCTGGACAGAGCACTGCCAGTGTCTACCTCATTGTGTCTATAGTTCCCCTGCTTTATGTGGAATTGTTTTGTGTTTACATAGTCACATCTTCACACAAAGGCCAAGAGAATAGACTGAATTCTAGAAACTGCTGAAGGTGGCAGCTTGGGTAATAAAGAACAGTTTCCTGGCTTGGTCAGGACCTGGAAGTCTTCCACAGGTAAGCACGCACCGTATCACCTGTATAAACCTCTGTACTTGCCTGACCATGGTTCACATTGGCACGTCCTCCCCAGGTCGTGGCTTAGGTGGTTTACCACATGGTCTCTGCGATATAGGGACCTTGTCCCTCGCCATCTCAGTTGTCTTTCTGTATCCCCTTGGGGACATGGGAAAACTTTTGAGTTCTGTCCGTACCTTATTTGGACTCAGGAAAACAAAACCCTGACTCTTTCTCTGCCCAAGCATGCGCTTGTTTGACCTTAACGGGGCTATCTCTGAAGTTAGAGTTAGGGTGTTGAGTGAGGCAATATTCTCCTGTGCCTTACCGATGAATCGGGGAAAATCTCCTTTGGTCTTACCATTTTCTTCAGCTCCCAAACACGTTATTTTCAGAGAAGCCCATCACTTCCCTCTTTCGTTTCTCTCCTCCCCGCGTCCCTTTGTATGAAAAGCCCCGAGCCTCGGGCTTCTCCTCCCTGTAGGATTCACCCTCCTTACCCAGGGCGGCAAGCCCCGCGGCTGTGGCCAAAGGGGGTGGGGAGACTGATCTTCACTATGAAAGACACTATGATCTGAGGGACTTCTCAATAAGTTGAAGGGGGAGACAAGGATCTTAGAATTTCCTTTTCTTTTGATAAAGCCAGGCTTTCTAATGTAGCTGCATATTTGAACTTCCTATTTTCCAAGTCAGAGGCCAAACTCTAGTTTCCTTTTCTTCGCATTACCGTTTGACAACGCTAATCCCTCCCCTCCCCAAGGCAGACGGATGCCTTTGGTTGCCCGGAGAGAGCTGTCTGAGCAGCAAGGGTAGAGAGAAGCCCGTTCATGTTATTATTAGAGCAGTACAGTCCTTACCCAATATTCTGAATTAAAACTTGAAGGTTGGTATCAGGTTTAAATTCCATCTAAAAACCCTAATTGATTAGGGGATAAAATGCCCAAGGCCAATATCTGCTCCTATTAGCAAGTCATCAAGACATGCGCAATCTTTCTTCTCAATATTTCATTCAGAGTGTGGCACCCAAAATTGTAAAAAGAGGTAAATGATCACGAAAATGATCATTCCTTGCAGTAGACCGTTATTTCTTCACAACAGGCTATACTTTTAGAAAATGACATGACTTCCTAGTTAGTATGCTCTTTAGTCACCAACCCAAATAACCTTTTATTGATTTTTCCTTTTGCCTCAGACTCCAGTTTGTGTGGTACTGTTATGGATCCAGTGTTCATTTAAAATTTTGACACTTTGTTCATCATAGATGTTATGGCATTACTTTAGACTTTTAAGAATTATACATTAAAATATGCTATATCTTGATTACAGACTTTGCGATTCCCCCTTAAATTTTTGCCTGAGACAAGTGCCTCACTTGGGCACTCATATCAGTCCTCAAACCAGGCTCCACAGAGCATCCTCTCCTGTCCCTAAATGAGTTCAATATTTTCTTTGAATTAACATATCATTCTTCTTTACCATTATCATGATCTTACCACTAGGATCACTGATACACATGTCTTATTATCCATTTTCCCTCCTTCAGTTGTAAGCCATTTGAATTGGAATCTTGTTTGATTCACCTTTGCATCCTTTAAACATCTATTGGAGTACCTCATACAACAAAAGTTTATTTAAGGAGTAAAGCACATTCTGTTTCATAAGGAGGAAAAACGTAAATACATTTTAGAAACATTTGTACCAGAATGGTTGCAGTTTTTCTTTTTCAAGAAAGACGGTTTGCATGACTTTTAGGCTGCCTTGGAAATTTACTTATATTGAACAAGTTATTCTTGCATGATGCAGAATAAGTGAATTATTACTGCATTTCACTAAATTTATGTCCTCTTAGCATACTATGACTGATAGCATTCAGAAAGATGGTACAGAAATAACACCGAGGAGAAGAGGGATAAAAACTTGGAATTAAATGTTTGCCCTTGATAATCTACAAAAAGGATAATCCACATGTAGACACCCAGAAGCTGACGGCACAATTTATCTTCAAGCAATTTGATACAATGTTGCCATAGGACATGACACAGTAATTTATTTCTAAAATGTTAGATTCTGTTAGTATTTTCAGATGAAACTTTGTTTTCTTCTTGACATAATTGATTACTGCTTTCATTGGAATTTATTTTAAAGTAATTCTGAACTGAAAAACTGCAAGGGAAGTAGAAACTGCACATTTCTCTATTAGGGCAGCTGTGTCTAGAACAGCACAGCAGAAATCTTTTTTTTGCTATTTGATTTCTGTATATCTTTATTGCTCTATTCAATATAGAAAGGACTCCAGGTCACACTTCAGTCTTTTGAATGAAGATTACTTAGACACACAGATTGAAAACATCCCATCATCGGCAGGAGTGATTTAGTATATGAAACACAGAAATTTGAGGGCACACTATGAGTGAATTATGCCTTTTAAAGATACCCTCCTTTCACTACACAGTCAAGTCCTTTGTTGCATTTCCCCATACGCATAAGTTAGCTATTGCTGCATAATGAACAATTCCACATTTTAGTTGGTTAAAACAACAATTATTTATTATTCATTATGAGTTCATAGATTGACAGGGAACAGGGTTGTCATGGATTGAGATGGATTGAATCTGCAATACGCATGGCTAGTCCCTGGTAAGCTCCCTCATTGGTCTATGGTCAGCCGGTGGGTCATGTGGGGGCCAGCTGGTCCAGGACTGGCCCAGATGGGAGCTTATCTTTGCCCCACACAGGAGGTCATTCTGTGGCAGACAATCCAGGGCTTGCTGTGTAACACATACTTGCTTCTAACATGGCAGTGGTGTGGTGCCAAGACAAAGGGAGCAAACCATGCAACCCCACTTCAGGTTCCAGTTTGGTGCTCCCATACTGTTAGTTCAGCTGCAGTCTGTTGGCCAAAGCAAGACATGAGACCATCTCAAAATCTCTGAGATGAGCTGGAAAGTCACATGGTGTGAGACATGGGTACAAGGAAGAGAATAATTGGGGCGGGCCATTTTTAGAATCAATCTACCATATAATATGAGATATTTTCTTAGTTTCCTATATAACTTATCCCCAAATATTTGAGATAAGTTTCAGAATGCATATAGGCATGCAAATTATTTTTTAACATAATAAATAAAAAAATTAATATTAGTGTGGTTGGCAGAATTCTAAGATGGCCCCTAAGATTCCTGCCCCTTGGTGTACATACCCTCTATCATCCTCTCCCTTGGAGTATGAGAATGATCCGTGGATATAATGGGAGAGTACCCCCTTGATTAAGTTATATTCTATGGCAAAAGGGATAGCATAGCCACTTCAGTGATTATGGGACATTATTGAAGGTTGTCTTTGCAGACTGGAGAAGCTCCTTTGCTGGCTTTGGAGAAGTCGGCTGGCCGTCACGTCGTGAGAGGGCCATGTGGCAAGGAGCTGGGAGCGCCTCTGCAGATCTGGGAGTGGCCCCTGACTGACAACCGGAAACCCAGTGGGGACTTCAGTCCTACATCTGCACAAAACTAAGTTCTGTCAACAACCACGTGACCATGGACTCCAGAAAGGAATCCAATCTGGCCACACCACAGTGCAGCTTTGTGAGGTCCTGAAAGATCCAGCTGAGGTCTGTCTTACTCCTGACCTTCAGAAGCAGAGGTAATAACTGTGTGTTGTTTTAAGCCACTACATTTGTGGCAATTTGGTATGCAGCAATAGAAAACTAATACATCGGAGGGAAATCCAAATAAAACTTCATCAGGACATAAGTGAAAAAGAAAAACAAAGTTGTGTAGACAATACAGATACGGGTTTTAGAAAGATAGTAAGTTGAAACACATTTTTGTTTAAGATTCCTCGTGGCTAAAACCAAATGGAGAATATGAACTATTATTATTTTTGCATTTACTTTGGTCTGTAGCACATGATTCCTCCTGCAGACTTAAAAGACAAGACCATTGCAATGCTTAACAATTGTGATATGTGTATGTGGAATCTAAAAAACAACAAAAACAAGAAAGAAATAGACCCATAAATACTGACCACAGCCTGTTGGTTACCATAGGGAGGGCAGTGGGAGGAAGGGTGAACTAAGTGAAGCGGATAAGGAGGTACAAACTTAAATTCATAAAATAAATTAGTCACAGGAATGGAAGTACAGCACAAGGAATAGAACCAATAATACTGTAATACCATGGTGGATAACTGTGCTTACACGGTGAGCACTTAGTAATGCATACAATCATCAGATCATTGCATTGTATATTTGAAAACAATATAATATTGTATATCTACTATATTCCAATAAAAATATATGTAAAAAAAGAAAGATAATGAAAAAGACACATACACACACAAGAAAAAACAAGAGAGCTTGATAAGAGAAGTTAAAAAAAATGAGTGTTCCTTGGCAGAGACCCCCTGGTAGAGTCCACAGACTGCTGAAGTTCTCACCCAGACCCATGCCGTCGGGATTGTCCCCCGTCCTCTCCCTTCAGGGTGGTTCTAAGCAGGACTGGGGCATGGGAGTAGGGAGGTGTCCGGAATTGCTCAGGTTACTTTTGCTGGCTGGCAATAGCTTAATTGAGGTATAAGTCACATACACATACGTCACCCATTCAAAGTGTTCAACTCAATAATTTTTAGTATATTTATACATATGGACAATCATCACCATGGTCAATTTTAAAACACTTTCATCACCTCCAAAAGAAATCTTGTATCTTTTAGCTATCCTCTCCGTGCTCTCCCCATCCCCCCAGCCCTACGCAACTATGGATCTACTTTCTGGACATTTCATATAAATGAGTCATACAAAAAAAATAATTGTGATATCAATTGTTATCAATCAAAACCAATCTGGGAGTAGAAGTATCAGAAGGTTTCAACTGATGTGCAGGACTTAAGGCTTAGAGGCGAGTGAAGGATCACGACAGAAGGATGATCCGATGTATGGGGTGTCCAAAGTTATCGCTGGGCTAGAAAGTCAGACGGGTTGTTTAAGAAGTCCTGGTACTCAAGCACAAGTATGGGAACAGAGGTTTCTTCAAGACAGAAGCAGCAGGTCCCCAGTGGAGGGTCATCTCCCATCTCCCGTGAGGCAGGGGACCGGCTTTCGGACCTCCTATCTCTGCGGCGGACCTTGCAATCCGTCAGACTCAACCGATGAGTCACTGATAGATTTAAAACTGGGCGGTGCCTGATAAAAGAAAGGGCATCCTGGCTATGTTTAGGGAGGAGAGCTGGGCTGGAGGGTGAAGTAGGATAGATGAGGCAGGTAGGAGTCACCCAGTAAACTTAGTTTGAGACGGTGGCATGCTGGACGGGCAAAGTGGTGGTGGAGATGGAAGTGGATGGTTTGGAAAACTGAAGAGGTGTCTGATTAGTGTAAACACTGAATGAAGGTAGCCAGAGATGTGGAAGGAAAACTACAAAGAGGAACGTCATAGAAACTTAGGAGGAAGTCATTTCAGAAGAGAGAGCTCAAGTACATCGGACGCTGCAGGGAGGTAAGTTAAGACGAGCACTGATGCATTTTCGTTACATATGCCAGTTCAGGGATGATTTGAGACCCGTGTGATAGAGGGGAAAGAAATGGGACCTAGAGTTTAAGTGAAAAATTAGTCATGAACAGGAGGGACACATTTTCTTTTTTACTGGAAATGGTTGAGAAAAAGAGGGAAGGAAAGCTGCTTTTTTTTTTTTAAGGCAAGGGAAAAATGTAGGAAAATGAATTTAATGCAGTTCCTACTGGATTTGTTTCCACTTTACCTGTCAAGCAGAAAGAGAAATGAACTGAGGGTGAGAGAGGACATTCCTTGGGCTGGCCACTGGGAAATGAGAGGCATAGACCATCACGGATAGCAGAATTTCTGGCCAGTGGGAAGGACCAGCTGTGGTGGCAGAGCATGGTCTTTCCATATCTCCTTATCCATGATTAGTTGAGGGCTGCTTCAGGGACCATTAACCCCTTAGCGTGCCTGACTTGCCATGTGTACCCTGTCTGAACCCGTTCCACAGCCAGAAAAAAGCATCAGATGTGGGGGAGCAGCTACTCACTGGCATAAATCTTTGAGGGATGGAAGGGAGTGCCGGGGAGGATGGGTGCAGGAGATAGTGTGCTACAGCCAGATGGGGCCTGGGGAAAACAGGAAAGGTTGGGTGACAGTTCTGGCAGACAACTGGTTAATGTGATGAATTGTATGATGTACACTGAATAAGGCAAGAAAATTAGGGAGGGGTTGATAGATTGGTGGGATGGGGTGGGGGAGGGGAGACAGGAGGTCTCCTTAAACCTGAATCTCTTAAGGAAGTCAGAGCAGGTACAATAAGAGTAGGGAAATAACCAAGCGAGGAATACTAGTCACTGTGGTTTAAAAGCTGTGTATTGAAGTTGAAATTTTAGTTGTGGGTGATGACAAAACCATAGCGTGACCGCGGGGGTGGGTTGCTGAGTTGGGGAAGGTGCAGATCCTGGGAACTGAGGGGGCCAAGAAGCTATGAGGCGGGGGTGGTGAATGGCCTTCCCCAAGGACGCTTTTGAGGCAATGGCAGATTTGACCTGGAGCAGTAGACTGTGATCAGGCGCTAATGTTTCAACGGATGTGAGGGCGAGTCTAGGGCAGAAGTATCTCTCTGTAAGCTCCGTGAGGGCACAGATACCATCTCCCGTCTTCACCACCGTGTCCTAGTGCCCACTGCGGTATCTTCCTACATAGCAAATTTCCTCAGTTACTTTACCTAATGGCTTAAAACAATAATGAGCAGACATCAGCTCATGGCGTTTGTGGGTTGGACGCCTAGGAGCAGCTTAGCAGGGTGCTGCCAGCTCAGGGTCTCTGGTGAGACGGCTTCATGATGCAGGCCAATGCTAAGTCTCTGCAGTCCAGACTGTGGCTGGGAGACCCACTTCCCAGGTGCCACATGCATGTGGCTGTTGGCACAAGGCCACAGTTCCTTGCTACGTGGCCATGTATTAAATACAGAACATAGAGGAAAAATAAGTCTGTGACCATAATGACAGAAGTTCAGTCTGGAGCATTTCATTTTAAGGTGCCTAGGGGACAACTTCAGGGATTCCAAGGGCATTTAGACATACGAGTCTGGTGACCGGAGGAAAAGGTGGGATGGGAGTAAAGAGGTCGTGGTCGTCAGTACACAGATGGTGACTGAAGCATTGGAACGAGTGAGATGGCTGAATGGGAGATTCTCAGTGGAGGAGGTTTTGGAAGAATCAGAGGAGAGGCTGGGAGCGTCCGAGAACCCAGTGAGGAGTTTAAGAAGGTTATCCAGGAGACCCTGTTCGTGGAGGAGGGCCATATCTCAGTCACGATTGGCAGTCCCAGAGAACACTGCAGCATGCTGCAGAGGTCAGATGAGTTGGGGTAGCCAAGTGAAGGACGGTGGAGGCATGAGGGCAGCTTCTGCAGGTGACAGAGATGAAGGCCGTGGATGGCAATACTCCAGGTATGGAACTTGGGTCAACAGTGTTTTGTGTCGTTCCTATTAGGATGTCAGGGTTGGCTTACTAGAGGAGGTGGCACCATGGCAGCTGGATATCCTGGGTTGTTAGGACACAGGGCCCAAGCTAAAAATGGAAGATATTGAAGACACAGCCTGATGTTCAATACAATAGAGTGGCAGGTGGCAACAATGTCTAACACTGTTGGTGTCCCAGGTGACAGGCATAGGGTCTACCCCTCATCAGAGTCCTGACCCGACCCCGGATGCCCGTATCTGAAGCCATGGACACTGCACACAAGAAGCCACAGGAACACCTGAACCTGGGATCAGAACCCTTCCCGTCTCACCTGACTTCTGTAACTTGCCACATAGGAGCCAACTCGTATCACCCGCTTGCTGAGGTCCACATTCCTAGGCCTCATTTTGCCTTGGAAATCTTGCTCATATGTTTGGGGCCAGGACAGTCCCCTGAAGACTTTTAACCTTCGATGGAGTTAGCCACGATGAGAGTTTGGAGGCCTGAACTATCTCCTGGCGAAACTATCAGCTCAGCCCCTTAGGGGGCTCTGGGTGAGGCGCTGTGCACGAGATAACAGCCTACAGAGAGCACGCACAAGGGCCGAACCCAGAGGCCAGAGACCAGGGGAGGCCAGGGCACGTGAATCTGCTTCTATAGATACAGGATCAGACCAGAAACAAAATTAGTAATAACTGGATGTAACTCCAGGGAGGGGAAATCCTGGAGCAAAATACCTTTGAAACTGAAATCAGTCAAAGGGAGAAATAAAGTTCAAAACCCGTTCATTGCTTACAAGCAGTCGTCCCGCGTCTCTCTCTCTTCAGGGCTTAATGCAGTGGGGCTGGCAGCAGGATGCTGCTCTGCTGGCCATATCCTGGCTTCAATAACTCCTCTTTGGTTTGCACATACAGTAGTATAGGAGAGGCAGCAGTGTGTGTTAGCATACCACAGGGCTCAAGGCTCCTTTTGGGGGCTTCTCATTCAAATGCTGTAGCACTGTCCATAAACGAACTGACCAGCCCTATAGACTACTGGTGTCTGACTTCAGGCTAGATTTCAACAAACCGTTGTACCTCTCTATCATGCCTGCCCCAGTAGGGTTATATTGTACATTAAACTTCCACTTTATTCCTAATTGCTGCATCCATTCTTGTAATGCATGTCCAGTAAAGTGGGTGCCTTGATTGGTCTCAATCACCTGCAGCCAGCCATAGGCTGCAAATAGACATTCTAGGCCCCTCTTAGTGGTTTGCAGGAAAAGCAACCAGTAGTCCAGTAGCCATGTCCACACAAGTTATGGCATACCGATATCCTTCTGATATGGACAGAGGCCCAATATAGTCTATCTGCCACCTGACGAGGGGTATTGGCCCCTTTACTATTGTCCCATGTTGCTGCGGGAGTCAGTGTAAGTCCCTCTTAGAGCACACAGGCACTCCTTCTGGGCTCTGCTGACTTCCTCAGAGGCCAACGGCAAGCCCCACCGACAGCTACAGCCTGCGTTGTCTTTTGCCCTGCATGCAACAAACACTGATATAACCATGGGGCCACATCAGAGGCAGGCTTTCCTTCCAGCCAGCGCACCTGGGCCAATGTGTCTGCATCATCATTCCCTGGGGAAGCCAAAGGCAAATGGCCAGTCACAGGATATACAGTAACTGTCTTAGTCTGACCAGAGGCACATAAGTCTTGCCACAGCTCTTGCCCCCAAAGGGGTCAGTGACCAACCGTCCAGTTGGCATGGTACCATGTCGATAGCCACAGAGTCAAACCCTGTTACATGGTCCAGTTGTCAGTGCAGACAACTATAGGGGAGGCTCCTGGGTGATCACAAACCATACTGCCCGCAACTCAGTCCATTGGCTGCCCCTCCCTCTCCATCCTCCATTCATACTGTCTCAGTCTTAGGACGGAAAGTCACAGCCCTCCACTTCGGGGGCTGCCCGCAACTGGAGCCATCTGTGTACCAAGTATCTACAGGTATAGAGGCTTTCCTATCCTGATAGACTCTTGGTTACCAACGACTCAAAAGCAAGTTCTTCCTGCTCTCCACTGGTATAGGTCACTGGCCCCAATAAGCATTGGAGTTCTCCACTTAAGGGGCTAGTAGGAGGGTGCTATGCGGCTGTAAATATGTGCCCCATTTGGCCAGTGTAGGCATCGGTGCCACAACACTCCATGGTCTTTGAGTCCAGTCTTGCACCCACCCTGCAATGGGATAGGTGGTTATTACCTTGGTTGGAGCTGTTCTGGTTATGGGCTCCATAGCCAGCAAGGCGTGGTACACAGCAGCCAGTTGCTTCTCTATCAAGGTGTTCTGGACCTCTGTTCCTTTTCATTGTTGTGACCAGAATCCATTAAGTTGGCATGCCCGTTCAAGCCGCTGCCAAAGACCCCATCCATAACCATCTTCGGTTACATGAACAACTAGCTCACAGGGCCTTGATGAGTCCATCACACTAAAGGCCTGTACGGCCTTGACTGCCCACTTAGCAGCAGTAAACGCAGCTGCACGTATCTCATCCCAGTCCCACCTGATGCCCTTTTGTGCCAACCAGTATAAGGGCTTCAGAATTTGTGCCAAGTGCAGGATAAACACTCTTCAGTAGCCCAAAAGACCCAAAAACTCTTGGAATACTGCCACAGTGGCAGAGGTGGGGAAAGCCTGGACCTTATCTATGACTGCTTCAGGAACCCCCTATGACCAGACAACCCCCCAAAATTTTACAGACAAACCAGGTCCCTGAACCTTGGCACTGTTCACAGCCCATCCTTTCTCCTGTAGATGTTGCAGCAGTCTAGGAACTTCCCCCTGTAAATCTAAAAGAGAAACAGACATGAGCATAATATCATCAATGTAGTAATACAGCCACACCATTTGTGGTTTCTTCCATGTGGCCAAGTCCTGGGCTACTAGTCCGTGACAGATGGTGGGATCGTGGAGATATCCCTGTGGAAGGACGGTGAATGTCCACTGCTGGCCTTCCCATGTGAAGGCAAAATGTTCCTTGCTTTCCTGTGCTATGTCAATAGAGAAGAAGGCATTAGCAAGATCTACTACACAATGGTACGTTCCCAGATCACAGCTGAGGGTGTCCAGAATGTCTGCTATAGAGGGGACAGCAGCATGCAAAGGGGGTGTGACTTTATTCAATTCCCTGTAGTCCACAGTCATACACCAGGAGCCGTCTGGCTTTCTCACCAGCCACACTGGGGAATTAAAAGGACTGTGAGTGGGCTTTATGAAGTCCACCTTCTCCAACTTTTAGAGTTTCTCCAATTTCCTTGTGCCCCCAGGCAATTTATGCTGCTTAGTATTTGTCACCCACTGAGGTACAGGCAGAGCTACAGGCGGGTGCTTAGTGTGTCCCCTCAGAACTGTCTTTACCACACATACCTCAGTCTGCCCTCACCTGCAGTGGTCTGCAACCACAGGCCCTGCAGGATATTTACCCCCAAAATATATTCAGGGATGGGAGAAATGTGCACAGCGTACTTCTTGGAGGATAAACACCCTATCCCAATGGGATTTGGGCTTTCTTTACTTTAAATCGCCTTACCCCTATAGCCATCTAACACAGCAGGTGTCCAGGGAAAATGCTCAGGGTTGTCATAATTCAGAGAACACTCAGCTCCTGTGTCCACCAGCACCAGGACACATTGTACATTCACAGGGGACTAATGAATTGCTGATTCTACATATGGCCTCTGGTGCCCACCATGTCCCCCAAGGTTGAACCGTGATGCCCAGTCATCCTCCTGTGGGGGTGAGGGTTCAGGCGAATCCTGAGTACTGTCCCCAGGAAGTTTTGCAGGGACACAGGCCAGGCATGAGGCCTTGACTCCAGTTTCCGTGTCCTGGACCTCAGCGGCTGGAACTGCTGCTCTGGCTTTAATTGGTGCCACAGTTCTAACAAGATCTTATTGGGCTGCCCATCAAGTTTTCCTTTCATTACGCTGGCCGTTATCATATCAACCCACAACAGGGTCCTCGAGATCGTCACGGGGCCTTGTGCACCTCTCCTTTCCACTGTAGCTTGTACTTCCTTCTGTGCCCATATTGTTCCAACCTCTCCCAGATCTCCTAAGTACAAGTAGCCTCCCTTATGGGCTGCCCTAGGTGGGGGGCACCAGCAGTCACTAGGACCTCAGAGAGAGATGGGGGAGCTGTACGCAGCGCCGGATTTCTCATTCCTATGGTGAACACCTCCTCACTGGGGCCCTGGGGGTCCATTTTATAGATGATATTTTCATGCCCAATTCCCACAATACCTGCTGGAGCTCTACATATGTTTTCCAGCTAGTGGGTAAATATGGTAAATCACCCTGATTAGGCCAAACTGCGCTGATAGCAGCTGTCAGCCAATCCATAAGCACCTGATTCCCTGAGGCGTAAGGGCACTTTGCAACCAGTCCAAGGGAAGGGCGAGTCCTCAGGGAAGCCAGTCTACTCATCTCAGGACCTGACACAACAATGTTTTCCACCCCCATATCCCAGAGACGTAAAAGCCTGTAGGCAGAGATTCCGATGGCCTCTGCCTGTACCGGACGCTCATGTCCCCCAGCTCATCCTGGGTATAGGGGCGGAGCATGGAGGGCTCCACAACCTGGGGAGGGGGCAGCTCCTCCCCCTGAGGAGCCTGCAGTTGTTTCATTTTTATTTTTTAAATTACAGCCGGGCAGGCTTTTAATACAGGAAAGGCAGGTGCCTCGGGTGGTGGCCTCGGCAGACACCGCCCTTGGCCCCGCCTCCTCATCTTCTCCTCCACCGTCTCCGGGCTGAAGGCACCGCTCTTTCCTCCCTCTCCCCCACGGCCTCCTGCCACGTGGCTTCTCCTGCCACCTGCCCCCTCACTCCTGCTAAGGAATCTTCCAGGAGCCTGGCCTGTCCTTTCAATAACTGTCTCTCTTCCTTAAGGGCATCCCATGGGTCATGGCCTAGCTCCTCCAAGCAGTGCTGAAGTGTGTCTCTGCTGCTGAAGCCCCTCTCACTCCTCGATAACCCTCTCAATAATCCTCTTTCTCTCCTTGATAACATTTTCCACTAACTCAAGGAAAAAAGACCCTATAATGCTAGCTGCTACATGGTCACTCAGGGCTTCTAACCAGTCTCCTATCTCACGGAGGGCTAATTCTGCATCTTCCGGCATCTCCACCTAATGCCGGGGTTCTTGTTCACGGAGCCGTAGAATGAACTTTGTGAACAGTCAAGGTAGGAGAGCAAGGTACAGGTTTGTATTTAGAGATAGAGTGAAAGGACAGAGCTCCTGGAGACAAGAGAGTCCCGGGGTGGTACGTAGTCTAGAGGTTTTTATAGGCACTTGAGAGACAAAGGGCTAGGGATGTACACCTGTTAAGTGGTTCCAAATACGTTTGGAGAAATATTAAGTTTCTTATTAGTCTTCCTGGTTATTTTTTTTTATAATTTATTTTGGTATCATTAATCTACAATTACATGTGCAATACTATGGTGATTAAACTACCCCCTCATCAGGTCCCCCCCACCAACCCCATTACAGTCACTGTCCATCAGCGTAGTGAGATGCTAGAGAATCACTACTTGTCTTCTCTGAGTTGTACAGCCCTCCCTGTGCCCCCCTACCTTATGTCTGCTAATCGTAATGCCCCTTTTACCCCCTTATCCCTCCCTTTCCACCCATCCTCCCAGTCCCTTTCCCTTTGGTAACTATTAGTCCATTCTTGGGTTCTGTGAGTCTGCTGCTGTTTTGTTCCTTCAGTTTTTTTCTTTGTTCTTATACTCCACACATGAGTGAAATCATCTGATACTTGTCTTCTTCGGCTTGGCTTATTTCACTGAGCATAATACCCTCTAGCTCCATCCATGTTGTTGCAAATGGTAGGATTTGTTTTCTTCTTATGGCTGAATAATATTCCATTATGTATATGTACCACCTCTTCTTTATCCATTCATCTACTGATGGACACTTAGGTTGCTTCCATTTCTTGGCTATTGTAAATAGTGCTGCAATAAACATAGGGGTGCATATGTCTTTTTCAAACTGGGCTGCTGCATTCTTAGGGTAAATTCCTAGGAGTGGAATACCTGGGTGAAATGGTATTTCTATTTTGAGTTTTTTGACGAACCTCCATACTGCTTACCACAATGGTTGAGCTAATTTGCATTCCCACCAGCAGTGTAGGAGGGTTCCCTTTTCGCCACATCCTCGCCAACATTTGTTGTTGTTTGTGTTTTGGATGTTGGCCATCCTCACTGGTGTGAGGTAATATCTCATTGTGGTTTTAATCTGCATTTCTCTGATGATTAGCGATGTGGAGCATTTTTTCATGTGCCTGCTGGCCATCTGAATTTCTTCTTTAGGGAAGTGTCTATTCATGTCCTCTGTCATTTCTTAATTGGATTATTTGCTTTTTGTTTGTTAAGGTGCATGAGTTCTTTATATATTTTGGATGTCAACCCCTTATCAGATACATCATTTATGAATATATTTTCCCATACTGTAGGATGTCTTTTTGTTCTACTGATGGTTTCCTTTGCTGTATAGAAGCTTTTCAACTTGATATAGTCCCACTTGTTCATTTTTCCTTTTGTTTCCCTTGACTGGGGAGATATGTTCATGAAGAAGTCACTCATGTTTATATCCAAGAGATTTTGGCCTATGTTTTTTCTAAGAGTTTTATGATTTCATGACTTACATTCAGGTCTTTGATCCACCTTGAGTTTACCTTTGTGTATGGGGCTAGACAGTAGTCCAGTTTCATTCTCTTACATGTAGCTGTCCAGTTTTTCCAACACCAGCTGCTGAAGAGGCTGTCATCTCCCCATTGTATATCCAATTTTCTTGGGTAGTTTTTTGATTACCGCTTCAATTTCGTTGCTGGTGATTGGTCTGTTTAGTTTTTCTGTTTCTTGCTTGGTCAGTCTTGGAAGTTTATATTTTTCTAAGAGGTTGTCCATTTCTTCTAGGTTTTTCAGCTTGTTAGCATACAGATGCTCATAATATTCTCTTATAATTCTTTGTATTTCTGTGGGGTCCATCGTTATTTTTCCTTTCTCATTTCTGATTCTGTTTATGTGTATAGATTCTCTTTTTCTCTTAATGAGTCTGGCTAGGGCTTTATCTATTTTGTTTATTTTTTCAAAGAACCAGCTCTTGGTTTCATTGATTTTTTCTATTGTTTCATTCTTCTCTATTTTATTTATTTCTTCTCTGATCTTTATTATGTCCCTCCTTCTAGTGACTTTGGGCATCATTTGTTCCTCTTTTTCCAATTTCAATAATTGTGTCTTTAGACTGTTCATTTGGGAATGTTCTTCCTACTTTAAATAGGCCTGGATTTAATATACTTTCCTCTTAGAACTGTCTTTGCTGTGTCCCACAGAAGTTGTGGCTTTGTGTTGTTGTTGTCATTAGTCTCCATATATTCTTTGATTTTTGTTTTGATTTGGTCATTAACTCATTGATTAATTAGGAGAATGTTGTTAAGTCTCCATGTATTTGTGAGCCTTTTTGATTTCTTTCTAAAATATATTTCTAGTTTTATACCTTTGTGATCTGAGAAGTTGGTTGGTAGGATTTCAATATTTTTGAATTTACTGAGGTTCTTTTTGTGGCCTAGTATGTGGTCTAATCTGGAAAATGTTCCATATGCATTTGAGAAGTATGTGTATCCTGCTGCTTTTGGGTGCAGAGTTATGTAGATATCTGTTAGGTCCATCTGTTCTAGTGTGTTGTTCAGTGCCTCTGTGTCTTTAATTATTCTCTGTCTGGTAGATCTGTCCTTTGGACTGAGTGGTATGTTGAAGTCTCCTAAAATGAATGCATTGCTGTCTATTTCCTCCTTCAATTCTGCTAGTATTTGTTTCACATATGCTGACGCTCCTGTGTTGGGTGCATATTTATTTATAATGGTTATATCTTCTTGTTGGACTGACCCCTTTATCATTATGAAATGTCCTTCTTTATCTCTTGCTACTTTCTGCGTTTTGAAGTCTATTTGGTCTGATACAAGTACTGCAATACCTGCTTTTTTCTCCTTGTTGTTTGCATGAAATATCTTTTTCCATCCCTTCACTTTTAGTCTGTGTATATCTTTGAGTTTGTGGTGAGTCTCTTGTAAGCAGCATATAGATGGGTCTTGCTTTTTTATCCACTCTGTTGCTCTGTGTCTTTTGATTGGTGCATTCAGTCCATTTACATTTAGGGTGATTATTGATAGATATGTACTTATTGCCATTGCTGGCTTTAGATTCGTGGTTACCAAAGGTTCAAGGGTTGCTTCTTTACTATCTAAGAATCTAACTTAACTTTCTTGTTAAGTTATTGTGAACACCGTCTGATGTTTCTTTATCTCTCCTTTCCTATTCTTCCTCCTCCATTCTTTATATATTAGGTGTTTTATTCTTTGCCTTTAGTTAGTATTTGGATGGTCTGCTTTCTTTGCTATGATTTTATTTTCTCTGGTGACATCTTTTTAGCCTTAGGGGTGCTTCCCTCTAGAGCAGTCCGTTTAAGATATACTGTAGTGGTGGTTTATGAGAGGCAAACTCTCTCAACTTTTGTTTGTCTGGACATTGTTTAATCCCTCCGTCATATTTAAATGATAATCGTGCTGAATACAATATTCTTGGTTCGAGGCCCTTCTGTTTCATTACGTTAAATATATCACGCCATTCTCTTCTGGCCTGTAAGGTTTCTGTTGAGAAGTCTGATGAAAGTCTGATGGGTTTTCCTTTGTAGGTGATCTTTTTTCTCTCTCTACCTGCCTTTAATACTCTGTCTTTATCTTTGACCTTTGCCATCTTAATTATTATGTGTCTTGGTGTTGTCTTCCTTGTGTCCCTTGTGTTGGGACATCTGTGGACTTCCATTGACTGCGATACTATTTCCTTCCCCAGTATAGGAAAGTTTTCAGCAATTATTTCTTCAAAGACACTTTCTATCCCTTTTTCTCTCTCTTCTTTCTCTGGTACTCCTATAATGTGAATATTGTTCCATTTGGATCGGTCACACAGTTCTCTTAATATTCTTTCATTCCTAGAGATCCTTTTATCTCTCTCTGCCTCAGCTTCTCTGTATTCCTGTTCTCTATTTTCTATTCCATTAACAGTCTCTTGCACCTCATCCAGTCTGCTGTTAAGCCCGTAAATGGCTTGTCTGATTTCTGCATAGTCTTTCCTCACTTCCCTCACTTCCTCCCTCAGCTCTTGCACATTTCTCTGTAGATCCAGCAGCATGGCTATGACTTTTATTCTGAATTCTTTTTCAGGAAGACTGTGCATGTCCATCCATTCAGGTTCCCTCTCTGCGGTTGTCTGGGTATGAAGCTTTGTCTGTGCCATATTCCTCTGTCTTTTCATGGCTATAGAATTGGTTGCTGGTAGTTGCCACATATGTCAGCTGGGCTCTTTATGACTTTAAAAAGGAGAACAAAAAACATAATAATAAAAAAAAGAGAAAGAAAGAAATAAAAGAAAGAGAAGAGAAAACAACAACAACAACAACAAAAAAATGCCCACCGGGAGTGGATTCTGTTGGGATGCTATAGGTGGCGCTGTTGCCCCGTTATTCCAGAGCCGTGGCCGCGCTGCTCCACAAGGCCCTTTATAGCTCTGGCTGGGTGGGAACGAATGGGAGGCTGTTGAGCTCTGTGGGAGTCCTAAGTGTGGCCACCCTTTCCAAGTCGCCAACTAAGGTGTCCGAAGCTCCCCAGGACTCCCATCCTGCTGGGCTGAGTGTGCCGGGGCAATGCGGTCCTCTGATGGGCTCCTGTCTCTTTAAGACTGCTGAAAGAAGCACGTGCTTTTCTTCTTTTTTCTTTTTCCTTCCCGGAGCCGGCTGCAAGCAACCTTGCACGTTCCTCGCTGAGACTCTCTGCCTTCTGTCTCTCCAATCTCTGGTACACCATGCGCTGTGTGTTGGCGCTCCCGGCGCAGATCACTGGGGCTGGTTATTTCACCGGCCTGTACTTCCAGTCCCTCCTGGCTCTGAATCCTCTCCTCCTGCCCGTGTGCTGGGGTGGGGGAGCACTCGGGTCCCACTGGATCACGGCTCCATATCTTACCTGCCTCGCCGGGTGCCGAGTCCTCTCAGGTGTAGCTGCATACTGTGTGCTTTCCTGTGTATTCTGGTCTCTCTTTTAGGAATAGTTGTATTTGCTGTGTTTTAGTGGATAAATATAATGTTGGGAGGAGATTTCTGCCGCTCTGCTCATGTCGCCATGTTCCCGGAAGTCCGACTGCTGTCTCTTTTCAGTACTGAGCGCTTAGTGTGTTAGCCTTCCCTGCCTCGCATGGTCTTTGTAGGCTTTACTACTCTTTTCCTGGTTATTTACAAGAACTTTACTGATCTGATTTCCTCCCAGGACGGCAGCTTCCTGGTCTGGGAGCACATCCCTCAGGGCTGCCTGCTTTGCTCCCAAGGTGGGCTGAGTCATTGTTTTACTTTTTAACTGATTGGGTTTCAAGATGGGATTCTTCCTGCCTTTTATTATGTTGTTTTGGGCTGGCTTGCTACATTGCCCAAGTTGCAACAAATCCTTTGTTTAGGGCTGGAGGAAGGTAGGCAGCACTTGGGTAAAGTTAAAAAAATAAGCTGGGCTCCCAGCAGGCGAAAGCACATCTCACAATGGTTATCTTGTTTTGCTGTTTCCAGAGGCCCTCACCCTACTCTGTCTAAGCCCACGGTCCCTGTCTCACACCCTTCCCCAGTTCTGGGGAAGATGCCACCCTCTGGGAGGTACTTTACCCTAGACCAATTCCTCACTAGGGGCTCCCAAATTGGAAACCCCACAGATAGGGTGCTTCCTGGTGAAACTGCACCCTCTGCTGCTGCAGCCACTGGGGCCTCCCCACTATCCACGGGGGGGGGCTGGGCATCTCCCCATCATCTCTAGGGGCAGTTCACCCAAGGGTTGCACCCATGTAGACAGATTTCAGGTTCAGAGGTCCTGCTGACTACCGCCAGATGTAACTCTGGGGAGCGGAAATTCCGGGGCAAAATACCTTTGAAACCAAAATCAGTCAAAGGGAGAAATAAAGTTTAAAACCCGTTTATTGCTTACAAGCAGGTGCCCTGTATCTCTCACCTTCTGCAGCAGAAGCGAGCGAATACACCCCCACCCTCTCAGGTCCAGATAAGCCCTCCCTCACCCCTGTAATTACCCATTAATATTGAGATGGACTATGTCTCTCCACCCCTTGGAAACCCCCACTGATATGGAGATGCAGTAAAGCCAGGCCAGAAATCCTGCAAATATTGCAATTTTACCCACACCATGGCAACATTTATTGAGACCTCATCATGAGTCAGATGCTGGGCTAAGCTGCCCTACATAACTCCTTCCATTTTCACAGGTGTGTTATGAGGTAGATCCTATTGTCATCCTCATCTTATAGATAAGGAAACTGAGGCTAAGAGAATTAAAGTAATTGGCTCACGATCATGCAGCTAGCAAGTTGTAGAGCCAGATTCAAACCAGTGCATCCTTTGCCAAGGCGCACCTGTCCAGCCATTGTGCTACCCTGAGCGACCTCTGAGTAGCCTGTTGATGTTTGGGGGCTTCTTCAGACACTAGCACCTTTGGTGCAGGTTTTCACTGAGTCTCCAGGTGTCTGTAAGAGGCTTCATGAATGCCATTCCATTTCATTGCCCTGATTTACGGCTCCAAATAGAACTCTGGGGAAAAGCTTGTTCTTTAGGTATCTGTTCAGATGAAGTTGGGCTTAATGGGGCAGAAACTGAACTTTAACTCCATTTTATTATAGGGATCCAGGAGATTTCATGGAGCCCAAGATAGGCATGTGGCTGAGGTGTGGAACCACTGGAAACAGTCCTTGGAAACCTCCAGGATGGCCTCTGGGCTTCAAGCCTCTGTACTTCAGTCTTACTCTCCCACTCTCTCTCTCTTTATGTCTCTCTCCCTCTATCTCTATCTTTATATTTATATCTCTTTCTACCTCTCTTATATCTCTCTGTCTTTCCAGACAAGATTGTTTGCAGTCTCTGCGGTTGTGTAATGGAAACATTGTGTTCCCACTGTGTTCTGGGACTTTGTATCAGTGTCCAAGTGTGGTTCCTGGAGCAGCAGCATCGACTTCAACCGGGAACTCCGTAGAAATGTGAAAGATCAGGCCCCACCCCAGAACTACAGGATCAGAAACTCTGGGTGGGGCCAAGCAGTCTGGTGATTCTAATGCAGGCCAAGTTTGAGAACCACTGGTTTCTATCTTACAGCTGCAGCCTTCTGGAGAGAGACTGACCAATTTGCAATTTCAAGGTCAAAATTTTCAGCAAAGGGTTGTGGGCCCAGCTTGAGTCTGTCCCTCCAAACCTCCCCCGCACACCCCTTGCACCCACACACACCGATTAGCAGCAGCCGGGGCTGGGTCCTGTTGTCACCTTATACATCCCACTGCCAAGCACCTGGACAGAGGGGCAAATGAGAGCAGTTTCAGAAAGCAGGCAGTTTGGAAGAGAAGTGGGCCGTGGGGGAACGCTGCATGGAAAAGACAGTGAGAAAAGCAGGGGCCAGAGCCCCACACTGGGAACCTGAGGTCTACCACCGGCTCAGTAAAGGCTTGACAGGAGTGGCCAGGGAAGCTGATGAGACGAGGGCCGGCCTGCTCAGAGACTGGCCTGGCCAGGGTCATGGTTGAGAGCGTTAAATGTCACACTGGTCATTTCTTGATACTTTGTGTCCCTTTGCCTGGAGCAACCCCCATCCAGTTTACTGCCTGCTTTAGGTTCTAGAGCTTGTATTTGTTGGAACAGAGATTCTCAAAGTCAGCCCGCGGGTCCTTGTGGGTCTCAGGCTCATCCAGGCGTTCTGTGGCTCACACTGTTTTCGCTTTACTCCTAAGATGTTATGTGTCCTTCTCACTGTACTGACCTTGGCACTGATGGTATAAAAGCCATGACAGGGAACAATGCTGGTGTCAAGGCTGTGGCACCAAAATACTAGTGACTGTAGCTTCACTGCCTTACACTTGCAATATATATATTTAAAAAGCCAGTTTCATTTAATAATATCTTTGATAAAGAAATAGACATTTTATTAACTTTATTAATGAAACAAAAGTAATTTTTACCAAATTTTGACCCCCAAGTACATGCCCTTTTAAAATGAAAAGTGCACGTTAAGCACTTCTGCCATATCCCGAAGCATGAAGTTTGCCTCCAGAAATAAAACCTGTGCAATAGTTGGAGCTGGGAGATGAGTCAGCCCCTTTTTCATGGAACATCATTTTTACTTGAAAGAATGACTGATAGACAAGCTATCTTTTCTAAAAAGTGAAGTAAGTAAGCCTGCCATTTGCAGGAAAACAACGGACAGTATTTGTTGCCAATGATAATATTTTAACTTTCCAGTGAAAATTATAATTTTGGATTATAATTTTGGAAGACGTGTATCCACCGCCATGAGCTTGACAGTTTTTCAGTACTTAAAAAGTTTTCTTGATGAGATCTATCATGGTGTTAACCAAGGTGGTTGTTTGATATTGTATAAGGACATGTGTCAACATTTAGAAGATTGACATCACTCAGTGAAGCAATATTTTTCAAAATGACCAACTCGTGGTATTACCATATTGTGTGTGGATAAGAAATCCATTCAAAATGAAGATAGACCAAAGGATTTTAATGAAACAGAGAAAAGTTTAGTGATATGGCTTCAGATTCCACACTACAACAGACTTTTAAGAAGCCACCACTTGTTGAGTTTTAGTATAATATAATAAAAGAGTACCCATGATTATCTGAAGTGACTATTAAAATACTCCTCCTTTTTCCAAGTACATATCTGTGTGAGGCTTAATTTTATTCCTGTACTTCAACCAAAACAACCGAGCAAAACACACTGAATGCAGAAGTAGATATAAGAATCCAGCTGTCTTCTATTAAACCAAACACTGAAGAGATTTTCACAAATATAAAACAATGCCTATTCTTCTCACTAATTTTTTTTTTGTTTTGGAAAATACAACTATTTTTCATAAAACTGTTATTTATGTTAACATGTAATGGGGTTATTATTGTTATTTTTTAATGAATGAAAAAATAAAATTTTCTCAGTTTTAATTTCTAATCTGGTAAGTATTGATGCATATAACCCATATCAAAGTTGTTTGAAGTCCTCAATAATTTTCAAGATTGTAAAGGGGCCCAGAGACCAAGTTTGAGAATTAGTAAAATACAGCTTAACTATTTTAACTAAGAGACATACAGAAAAAGGGATGATGAAGTGGTTCAAACAATATAGAAATTTCTCTCTTTTCAAGTAACAGTCCAGAGGCCAACAGGGAGGGAGTCCAGGACAGGCAGGTGGATCTGTTCAGTGGGTCATCCAGGGTGTCCAATTCCTTCTAGCTTGTTGCTCTAATATTCTCTAATCTGGGGTCTGGGGATAGAATTCACGATGTCTCTGAACTTCAGTAGGAAAACCTCTAATAGAAATGTAGCATTTCCTTCAATTATAGGCAACAAAACATAGTAGTGGTAGCAGGACTGACTTTTTAGAAGTCACAATCATTTTCCTATCATATCAGAGTTACTGCAGTGTCTCAAACTACTTTTTATACTTTAAAACCATGTCAGTCGTTAGACCCCCTTGTTAAATCTTATTATGTAATATATCAATAAAGAAGTATATCAAGTAATGTGTCACACATTTATTTACAAATATTTTATAACTGTATTTCATTATCATTGGTTTCCTTCATAATTTTTATAATTTCATTGTGATTGATTTCCTTTGTAATTCTTTGTATCTTTATGTACTTAAAACATTTTGTTAAAGTCTCAGGGGCTCACCAGCATGGCCAACTGGTCCATGATGCAAAATGAAACAGAAGTCCTCTTCGAGGGTCATGGTCAAAGGAGGAAAGAGAATAGAAGGCAAGAATGTCCCTCTGGTGATGTGCACTCAGCACTTTCTGCTCACATGCCATTGCTGAGAGTTTAGTCACAAGGCCACATCTCACTGGGAAATGTAGTTTCCAACTGGAAGGCCATGCACCTGCTAAAACTTGAGAACAAGTGAAGGTTAAATTACTAAAGGAATAAGGAATATTGAACAATGGGGTTAGGGACAATTCAGAGTCTTTTTGGGGGGTTCTCTAAGGCTTTATTTCCTCCCCGTTGACCATTCTCACTTTGCCTCTCTGCTCCTCATCTCATTCCTGAGAGGCTGTTCTTCCTTCTCAGTGGTGAATAGATTTGTTCTCTGATGGTTCACCCACCCTTCCTCTTCTGAGCAGTTACTCAAACCAGTAACTCTGAGGTTAGTCTCATCAATGCCAGAATGAACAAGCTGATATATCAAAGTTAAAAAGTCTGGCAAAATGATCTCAAAGCATCTCCCCACAAATAAAATATATTAATTACAAAGTGAAAAAATGGGACCTTCACAGTGGGGAGACCTGGTAGACAACACCTTCATCAAGTTTTCAAGGTTAGTATCACTAATAATAAGACATACTGACATGAGGTATCTCTTGGCATAATACACTGGGAAGCACACATCCCCTCTGTGGCATTCTTCCCCCAGATCATGACTTCAGTGCAATCATGACAAAACGTCCGGCACACCCAGACTGAGGAGCTGTCTGCAGTCTGACTGAGTGGTACTGCTCAGAAGTGTCGGGGTGATAAAAGACAAAGAGAGGACTGAGGGACTGGCCATTTGGGGAAACCAAGGAGAAATGACCGCTCCATGTGATGACGGACCCGGGGCTGGATCTGGAACAGGCATCATAGCACCAATGAGAAAGCTGACAATATTCACGTAAGTTCTTTAGCATAATAGTAATATAACAACTTAACTTCCTGGTTTCATTAATAGTACTATGGTTATATAAGATGTTAACGTCATGAAGGGTAGGTATATGGGAACTCTGTACTAGTTTTGCAACCTTTCTGTTAGTATACAATTGTTAACAACAAAAAAGGGTAAAAAAAAAAAAA
>JAQQAC010011420.1:48048779-48069184 GCA_029783875.1 Phataginus tricuspis | reverse complement strand
AAAAAAAAAAAAAGAGTGGCAGACAGAAAGAGTACTGCCCTGGGCAGTGGCCCCTTGCTAGGGTGTTTACCATTCAAAGCTGAAAAAGCAACCCAGCCAGAGGCAGTTTCCAGCCTGTGGGTTAGAGATCCCCAGAAGCTGACTGGAGCCATGAGGGTCCAGGCAGAGGGGAGCAGAGCTAGGTACTGGCTGGGCCAGGCTTTGGCATTAGAGAGATCTGGTTTCAACCTGGCCCCTCCTCTTAACAGCTGCGCACCTTTCATAAGGTCCTTACCCTCTCCGAATCTCAATCTTCTCATCTTTACAATGGGAGAGTATAATACTTCTCTTACAGGGCTGTTGGGGTCTGTTTAAAGAGATAATGTCTCTGAAGCATATCCATGATTCCATAAGTAACTATTATTATTGCACTATAAAGAGACATCTGGGAAAAGTCTTATTACCACTTAAGCTTAAGCAGAGCATCCATGTAAGTGTTTATAAAATGCTTCAGACCTACCACGTATGCTCCAAGTGAAGTTACCATTAATGGTGTTAAGGTCACTGTAGTGCTATGGGCTTTAACTAAACCTACAGCACTGTTGGGGAATCTAATTTAATTGAGACACACTCTAATTTGGATTACACTTTTTTCTAATTTAATTCCTCATGCCTTATATTTTCACATCGTTGTTAGTGCATAAATTATTAATTTAGTCACTTTGTTTGATTATATTTTTTCTGGCACTGCTCATCAGTGCTAACATGTTTAAATATTGGTCTCAATGGTTGCTGAAAGCAAAGCTGTGTAGAAGGGAAAACACCCCCAGTGACCCAAAACTAATAACAATGCTGCTTTGTTTACATTGTCTCATGATACAAAGCTGGACCTTGAGTCTGACCACTTCTGTCCAGTAGCTTTAGTGCTGTCGTTATTCAGTCTCTCTGCGGAGAGTAAAGCAGGGGAGTCTGGGATCCCCTAGGAGGTCATCAGTTTCCCTGTGCTGCCACACCCCTTGCTGTGACCATCTGGACCAGGGCTACTCAAGGCCGTCTGTGGCCTCGTGCCAGTCTGCCAACTCTCACTGGTCGGTGGCAGAAATTGAGAGTAAGCCTTCAGAAATGCCGACAGTAATTTAGTGGTTATTTTATGTTTATTAAAAAAAAATTAGAAAGAGGGCTTGCATTTTGTATTCTTTGCTTTTTTGTGTCATTTTTCTAATAATTTATCATTATTGTGTTTGACAAATGTTTCAGTCTGGGACAAATTGGAAAAAGAAAACACAAAGCCTGGTCCTTCCCCCCAGACAGAGAAGCACTGATCTAAATCATAAGGCATATCTGGCAAAAGACCATCCCAGGTAACTGTAATTGAAAGTAATCAATACAAAGGAAGGCATTCTCACGGAGCTCCATGCATTTCATAAATACAATTTGAGCTCACTTTATTGCCTGGAAGCATCTACATACAGATTAGGAGCATTTGTCTGGGTGAAATTTCCTGTTGCTTGTGAACCTGCCTAAGGGTTGGGGTGGGGTGGGGACAGTTTTCTGGCTGGGAACTTGGTCATAGCGTGTATGCTAAGCTGACACTGTAACAGCTACTACAATTGTCTCCTGACAGGCCCATAATTTATCCTCTACACAACACATTGGTGCCACAATAACAATCTTAGTAAAAAGAAAAATTTTTTCATGTTATCCTGATGCTTGAAATCTTTCAGGTATGTTCCATTATCCTCAAGATGAAGTTCAAACTCTGTAGCCTCCAGTGCCCTCCAGGGTCTGGCCCTGGTTTAAGTCTCCAGCCTGTGCATGTTAGAAAGCTCAACCCTTCTTATCTACTTCCTTGTTCCTCCTGTTTTTGAAGAGCCTTCTTAAGAGTCATCTTACCTATGAAACCTTTCCTAGACCTTCCCCCCAAGCCTCCACTCAGGCAGAATTGACCCCTCTTTCTTCCATGATGCCGACCAGTTCCTGGAACTGCATCAAACTTTAGTGAGGTTTGGGAATCAAATTAAGCCAAAGCCAATGATTTTGCTCTCCAGTTCTCAAACTGAGAGTTAGATGTTGAGTGATACTTCTTGGGGCTTCTTATCAGGGAGGCGCAGTGGATACTGAACTCCAGTGAAGTTCTGGAAGACGATGGAGAGTGACTGGAATACTTCCTCCACCAGGGACTCTTCTAAGTGGTGCCAGGGAGAGTGGCAGGACACGATGCTCTTCCCTGCAGCAGCTGCCTGGCCCGGGTGCTGCTCAAGGAAAGAAGTTACCCAAATGGGTAACTAGATTGTGATTTACTTCACTAAACTAGCCATTCAGCTATTTACTGAATGACATGCTAACTGGCCTGAAAAACACCCAGTGGGTGAAGACTAGTATTTATTTTTATAACACATTTTGATTAATTAACTTCAGTGTACTCTCTGTGCAGATAACTAGGTTAAGGAGCTGTGCATGAACTCTCATGTGATTCAGTTAAATGCAGTTCCATGGTTGTAAGGAGGTAAAGACCTATCTCAACTTTTTACTTATCCTACAGCACTAGATTAGGCATTTGGTTAAATGCAGTCTGATATATGGAAAGAATAGCCCCCACTCTAAGCAATATTTGGTTTTAACCCTTACTTGCTCAAAATCCAATCAATGGATGCATTTATTACAATAATTCGGTTTACTGTTGATGCCAAAATATATTAAGTTAAAAATACGTTCAAGTTGAATTAGATTTATATTGCCATTCAGACTGTAGAATTTTTCACTTGGATTTTAGTTGGGTATTTGTGACCATCTGGTCTAATTCCTTGATTTTTTTTTTTTAATGCAGAATCTGAATGCCATAGGGGTGAAATGAGTTATCTAAAGTCACACAGCTGTTTAGTGGTTGAGCTAAAACCATAAACCCAGGTAATAACCATATGTCTCAAATAAAGGTCAGGATATATGACTTGACAAAGGCAATTTTCTGATTTATAAGTTTATTAATAAGACAATTCTTTCAGAGGTATCATCTTTTGTAACACATTAAACAAAGAAACTTCATTGATGATAAGAAAATGAGATTGTGTTTGTTCTGGAATGTCTAGTTTATCTGCTTCTCATGGATTCGGCAGCAGGTGAGGAAGATATCCATTTGTGATCAGGCCTGGAGTCTACTTGTCTCCAGTCTTTGGCGTGACTTCCTGTCTGTTCAACTGCCTTCTACCGCCAGCTCTTCTCTGTCAGCACCCTCTTCTGACGGGGACCAAGTTATGCTGCCAAATCACTACCCCATGTCTGAGTATTTGCCCTTGCATAGAGGATGGAGAATTTGGAAAAAGAAAATACAAAGATGGAAAGGCACAAACCTATAGCAGGCAGAAGAAGCTGCCCGCATTTATTTGCCCCCTTTCCATGGTATGGAGTCATTACTGGAAAATGCCCATTTGGCCATGAGCTACATTTCCTCGTAATGACTCAACCCCCATCCCTTGCTTTGCATCTAGATGTGGCCGCCTGAGTAGTCTCCATCAGTGGGATGTGATTGAGAGTAGCATATTGTTTTCAGGCCAATGCTGTATGCTCTCTTTCCTTTCTGCTAGCTGGATGCCCCAAGGGGATGGTGAAGCCAAAGATGGAAGGAACCCTAAAAGCACCATGTAGAGGAGATTTTCCTAACTAGGAAAAACTCTTAGATGAGCAAAAAATAAACTTCAAATGTGTTTGAGTCTTTATACACTTTGGGTTTGTTAGAGCATCCAATACTCCCCTAAATAACATAGCCTCTTGTTCTAAAGAGCTTTAAATTAGTTATATGTATTTTTACAAAATATTTAATTTAATTGAGCACTCTAAGTTTTCAGAGAGGTCTCAATTTTCCTCAAGAGATTAATAGAGCAGAATGGATTGAGACACTTGATGAAGCATCTAATAAACAAATTACTTACTTGTCTAAATTTTGCTGATATCATGCTGTTCACTTCCAAACAAGTTCACTTTTAATTTTAATATCCTTGTATAGAGGTGAAGGATGTTGTTCTTTGGATATAGACTGTAATAATTATATGTTATGCTCATTTTACAGTTGTATTTATTTGTACTTCACCTCTTTCCAAAAGGGTTTTTAATGACTTAGAAAAAATGACTTAGCAACAAGGTTAATAAAATAGAAAAGCAGGATATAGAAAAAAGGACAGGAAAAATATGCTAACTGTCATTGTTCACATGGTAGCTGTGATTGAGTTTCAACCCTAAATTTAAGCTTCTTGGCAGGCTGGGTAAGAGGGAGGCATGATAAATTACAAATCAGCCATCTGAAAGGAGGCGGTCTACTCATCTCTCAGGGGAGGCAAAGCTGTGTCTGGTACCAAAGCCTCAAAGAAATCACCTAAGTGTTTTCATCTCAGGGGAGTAGGACCTACCAGGAATGAAATCATAATAGAATTTTTAAAACTCTCCAAATTCTTTTTGTGAAATGAATTCTTGATGATACTGAAAAGGGAAGAAACTGTTAGGCTAAGTAGTTACTGAAAAATTTGTGTTTATCTTTATTTTGCACATATCTTAGCCCTTGGGAACTTAGGTATGGATTGCAGGTGATGACCTTTGATATGTTCACTTATAAAAAATAAATCTCTTTGACTCAGGGTAAGTAAGCGCCAGACCCAGTTGTCGGTTTGAGTCTAAAAACATGTTGAACAAATTATGTCATTAATAAAGATGAATTGATATTTGAAACTGATTGTTTTATCTTCTTTAGGAGGGACTTCTTGGTTTCTCAGTGTACAAGCTTGGAGTTCTCATGGACTGAGGGTTCTTAAGTTAGGATTTCTAAGGAAATACCCCTATATTGTGGCACAAGCCACCCTAATTAGACATTTTCAGGCACACATTTTCATGTGCTCAAAGAATATTGTGGCTGGAGATTGTCTCAAGTCATCACTTTTTAGGTGAGAAGGCTGAGGTCCAGACTGGGCACATTGTCAGCTCGTGGTCCCACACATAATGAAAAGAGAGCTGGAATAAGAGCCCTACTTCCCTGAGGGTGAGCTTCTTTCTCCTAGGTGTGGTATCAGATGCCTCACCGTTAGTTCAGTGCTATCCCATTTAATGCAGTAGTCCTCCACTAAAACTCAATGATAGGACCTTCCGGAAATATTTCTAAGATCCTTAGACTTTTTGCTTATTTTTCTATTATCTTAAACCCTAGTTGTTTCCATCAAATACAGATAGGCAATGAAATACATCAAAGTGAAATTATTGAAATAAAAAGAAGAGTTGAAATGTTAATCTCTAATAGAATGATGGTATATTCCAGAGGGGTGATATAGTACACTATCCTTTTACACTCTGAAGATTTCAAAGCACTTAACATTACCTCAAAACTCATTAAGCTGGGTGCTGAATCAGACATTGGATGTTAGAACTATATCCTTATTATTTATTTAATACCATCAGAGGAGTTGATTCTCAGTGGGAATTGGTAGCTTTAAAAGGATAAAAACTTTTCTTCCATGTTCTAATAGGACAAGTACCATTCAGTCAATACTCTTCTAAAGATAATCAATTATAATATAGGAAAATATTAGCAAGTCACTTATAAAATTTTCCAAATGGGTAAACTGATCAAATAATTTCAGAAAGTTTATATTGTAAGTTTATATTGATTTGATCTGGTATGTCTTGCCTTATAGGTAAAAAGGAGTTTATAAGATTTTACTAGTGAAGGAAGAGAAGATGATAATCACTCAATCTTTCTTACTGAATAAAATCTAGAATTTAGAATTTCTTCCTCTTAAAAGTTGCCCATTGTATTGCAAATCCTTTCTTAAAGATATAAAAATTCTTTTTAAATATATGAATACTTTATTTTTAGAAAAGTGAACAATGACTTTATGTTGGCTATTGACTTTTGAAATATGCTTTATTATTTTTATGCAATTTATGTAGTTTTGACTTTTAAAAATATTGAAGTCAATATAAATTTCTCTCTGTATATGAAAAAGTGGTTACCTGTTTTCTTTTCTTTTTCACTCTCTCTCTTTTTTTCTTTACGAGCAAAGAATAGTTTAAGAAAGCAAAGTACACACTCAAGGAGGGAGTGCAGGTCTGCTCCAGGGGTGGGTAGCCTGGTTACCTGTTTTCTTGGACTTTGTTTATCTTGATAGAAAGTTTGCCAGAATTTGTTTAATTTAATTAAAAACGTGAATCCATTAGAACATAAGAGTAATAAATGGATCATCTATTTGGCCCTGCCTACCTTTCAATATGAGTGATTAACTGTTAACTATAGACCTGTGTATGTAGTCTAAGAATTTTTCATATTCAAAATTAAACTTTGAACCATCTCCAAAATGACAGAGGCAAATGACATAGAGGCAGTTTTGAGAAATGGTAGATTGCACAGATGAAACCTACTCTGAGGTCTTTAGGTGTCGAAGACGAGTTTTTGATCACTTGCTTTAAGTATGAACATGTCATTTTAGACTGCCTAAAGGTCTAGCTTAAAAGCAGAAGACTAGTAGGTTCATTAAAGCAGATGTATATCCTTGGGCAGGGGATTTCAGACTCACTTCTCTATTATGCAAATTATAGGTACTGTGCTGGGGGTGAGGGGGTTAGAGCTATTAACTGATGATAACAGGTTCCAGCCTCTTCTACCATTTATTCGCTTTATGAGCGACAAAGGAGAAAGACTATGGGGTCACTGAAGAAACAACTTTGGATTCATGATTTGGGTTTGTTTCACACGTGGTCTTTTAAAAATAGGAATAAACAGATGAAAATAAAAATCATCCCAAACCGTATTACCTAAAGATAGCACCATTAACATTTTGCTCTATATAGTATGTTAACGTATGCCTCCACACAATACTGTTTAAAGTTTTTCCCTCCAAAAATTGTATCATGTTATACATGCCATTTAAAATATATTATTCATTTAACCACATGAGTTCCCTCCATGTCACTAATTAATGGTATCATATTCCATCATTCACTGCTGTATCATCATTTATTAACAAAACCTTCAGTTTTGGACGTACAAGTTCTTTTAAAATTTTTTAGTATGATAAAAATTGCTGCAGTGAGCATCTCTTTACATCTTTGTCCAATTAGTTCTTGAGATAAATTGCTTAGAAGTAAAGTTGTTATGTGAAAGGGCATCCAAATCCTTAAGGTTATTGGTATACATTGCAATTTCCTTGAAGACCAACTTATATACCTGTGGACACAGGAAATTCACTTCTCCAAATCTTGAAAATACTGTAATGTTTCTAATCTTTACCATCTTGAAAGAACATACAGATTTATACAGATTTCATTTTTAATAGCTATTCTTGGGTTACAAAAGATCACATAAGTTGAGTATTTTCTTAATATGTTTATTATTTTCTGTTTCTTCTTTTATGTCAATTTCTTATTCTACTAATGTATTTATATTTTTCTTAGTGATTTTTAAACACTCTGATATTGAGCACAGGAACTCTTCCTCTCTCATATATACTGCAAATTATTTTCCAAAGTTTTTCATTTGACTTTTAACTTTGCTGGTGGTGGTGATTTCGATATGTAGAGATTTTTTAAAAAATGTAGCTGTACATTGAATATTTTTTGTTTGTTTGTTTTTGGCTTCTGCTCTGGGTATCATGCTTAGAAAGCTCTTACCCATCCTAACATTTAAAAATACTTGCCTGTAATTCATTTACTGGTTTTAATTTTTTATATTCAGCTTTTAAATTATCATGAAATATTTCACACGTAGAAACTGGTATAAATAGTAATATGAGAGGCAGCGTATGCAGTGGTTAAGAGCACAGACTTCTGAGTCTGATTTCGTGGGTGTGGTGGTTTTAAGATAAGTCCGTAAATTCTCAGACACTCCCCTCCAAAAGATGGAGAGGTGGAGTCTAATTCTCCTTCCCTTGAGTATGGGCTGAGAATGGTGATCTGTATCTAATGTGTAGATATTGTAGAAATGATGGAGTGTGTCTTCTGACACTGGGTCATAAAAGACGTTGAGGCTTCTCTCTCTGTCTCCATCCCTCTTGAATTTCTCTGGGGGAAGTAGCCGTCACGTCATGAGTACACTCAATCAACTCTAAGGAAAGGTCTATATCATGAAGAATTGAGGTCTTTTCTAGCAGCCAGGGAGGAAGCCAGTGGAGGCTTCAGGCTAACAGCTACATGAGTACAGTTGGAAGTGGATCTTCTAGCCCCATTAAACCCTCAGCTGACATGCCAGCTGCAGTACCATGAGAGACCCTGAGGCAGAACCACCCAGCTGAGCTGCTCCTGGATTCCTGACTCTCAGAATCTGTGTGAAATAATAAATGTTTGTTGCTTAAGACTGCTAAGTTTGGGGTTAATTTGTTATGTAGCAATAGATGACTAATAAAATGGGTATGAATCTTCCAGCTGTGAGCTCTTGTATCTTAATTTCCTTATTTTAAAATGAGAAAATAACAGAACTCTTTTTATAAAATAGTTTTGAAGTTTAAGTAAATTAACATATGTGTAATACTTATAACAGTACTTAATATGTGGTGAGCTGAAAATACTGCTGTTATATATAAACAAATATCCATGGACCTTCACCCAGTTTAAGAAATCAAATGTTTTATTCTTTTTTTTAAGCATCTTTTCTTTTTTTTATATAATTTCTTTTGGTATCATTAATCTACAATTACATGTGCAATATTATGGTTATTAAACTACCCCCTTCATCAGGTCCCCCCACCAACCCCATTACAGTCACAGTCCATCCGTGTAGTGAGATGCTATAGAGTCACTATTTGTGTTCTCTGAGTTGTACAGCCCTCCCCATGCCCCCCTAACATTACATCTGCTAATCGTAATGCTCCTTTTTCCCCCTTGTCTCTCCCTTTCCACCCATCCTCCCCAGTCCCTTTCCCTTTGGAAACTATCAGTCCGTTCTTGGGTTCTGTGAGTCTGCTGCTGTTTTGTTCCTTCAGTTTTTTCTTTTTTCTTATACTCCACAGATGAATGAAATCATTTGATACTTGTCTTTTTCGGCTTGGCTTATTTCACTGAGCATAATACCCTCTAGCTCCATCCATGTTGTTGCAAATGGTAGGATTTGTTTTCTTCTTATGGCTGAATAATATTCCATTGTGTATATGTACCACTTCTTCTTTATCCATTCATCTACCGATGAACACTTAGGTTGCTTCCATATCTTGGCTATCGTAAATAATGATGCGATAAACATAGGGGTGCATCTGCCTTTCTCAAACTGGGCTGCTGCATTCTTAGGGTAAATTCCTAAGAGTGGGATTCATGGGTCAAATGGTATTTCTATTTTGAGTTTTTTGAGGAACCTCCATACTGCTTTCCACAATGGTTGAACTAATTTACATTCCCTCCAGCAGTGTAGGAGGGTTCCCTTTTCTCCACATCCTCGCCTACATTTGTTGTTGTCTGTGTTTTGGATGTTGGCCTCCTCGCTGGTGTGAGGTGATATCCCATTGTGGTTTTAATTTGCATTTCTCTGATGATTAGCGATGTGGAGCATCTTTTCATGTACCTGTTGGCCATCTGAATTTCTTCTTTGGAGAAGTATCTATTCATGTCCTCTGCCCATTTCTTAATTGGATTATTTGCTTTTTGTTTGTTAAGGTGCGTGAGTTGTTTATATATTTTGGATGTCAACCCCTTATCGGATACGTCATTTATGAATATATTCTCCCATACTGTAGGATGTCTTTTTGTTCTACTGATGGTGTCCTTAGCTGTACAGAACCTTTTCAGCTTGATATAGTCCCACTTGTTCATTTTTGCTTTTGTTTCCCTTGCCCGGGGAGATATGTTCATGAAGAAGTCGCTCATGTTTATGTCCAAGAGATTTTGGCCTATGTTTTTTTCTAAGAGTTTTATGATTTCATGACTTACATTCAGGTCTTTGATCCACCTTGAGTTTACCTTTGTGTATGGGGTTAGACAGTAGTCCAGTTTCATTCTCTTACATGTAGCTGTCCAGTTTTTCCAACACCAGCTACTGAAGAGGCTGTCATCTCCCCACTGTATATCCAAGGCTCCTTTAAAATATATTAATTGACTGTATATGTTTGGGTTAATGTTTGGATTTCTATTCTGTTCCACTGGTCTGTGGGTCTGTTTTTGTGCCAATTCCAAATTGTCTGGATTACTGTGGCTTTGTAGTAGAGCTTGAAGTCAGGGAGCGTAATTCCCCCTGTTTGATTCCTCCTTCTCAGGATTGCTTTGGTTATTCGGGGTCTTTTGTGGTTCCCTATGAATTTTAGAATTATTTGTTCCAGTTCATTGAAGAAAGCTGTTGGTATTTTGATAAGGATTGTGTTGAATCTGTAGATTTCTTTAGGTAGTATAGTCATTTTGAGAATATTTATTCTTCCTAGCCAAGAGCATGGGTGCATTTCCATTTGTTAGTGTCTTCCTTAATTTCTCCTAGGAGTGTCTTGTAGTTTTCAGAGTACAGGTCTTTCACTTCCTTCGTTAGGTTTCTTCCTAGGTATTTTATTCTTTTTGATGCAATTGTGAATGGAATTGTTTTCCCGATTTCTCTTTCTGTTAGTTCATCCTTAGTGTATAGGAAAGCAACAGATTTGTGTGTGATAATTTTGTATCCTGCAACTTTGCTGAATTCAGATATTAGTTCTAGTAGTTTTGGAGTGGAATCTTTAGGGCTTTTTATGTACCATATCATGTCACCTGCAAATAGTGACAATCTCACTTCTTTACCAATCTGGATGCCTTGTATTTCTTTGTTTCATCTGATTGCCGTGGCTAGGACCTCCAGTACTATGTTGAATAACAGTGGAGAGAGTGGGCATCCCTGTCTTGTTCCTGATCTTAGATGAAAAGCTTTCAGCTTCTTGCTGTTAAGTATGATGTTAGCTGTGGGTTTGTCATATATGGCCTTTATGATGTTGAGGTACTTGCCGTCTATACCCATTTTGTTGAGAGTTTTAATCATGAATGGATGCTGAATTTTGTCAAGTGCTTTTTCAGCATCTATGAAGATGATCATGTGGTTTTTGTTCTTCTTTTTGTTGATCTGATGAATGATGTTGATGGACTTTGTTGTACCATCCTTGCATCCCTGGGATGAATTCCACTTGATTATGGTGTATGATCCTCTTGATGTATTTTTGAATTCGGTTTCTAATATTTTGTTGAGTGTTTTTGCATCTACATTAATCAGGGATATTGGTCTGTAATTTTCTTTTTTGGTGAGATCTTTGTCATGTTTTGGTATTAGAGTGATGCTGGCTTCATAGAAAGAGTTTGGAAGTATTCCTTCCTCTTCTATTTTTTGGAAAACTTTAAGGAAGATGAGTGTTATTTCTTCTCTATATGTCTGGTAGATTTCAGAGGTGAATCCTTCTGGTCCAGGGGTTTTTTCTTGGGTAGTTTTTTGATTATCAATTCAATTTTGTTGTTGATGATTGGTCTGTTTAGTTTTTCTGTTTCTTGTTTGGTCAGTCTTGGAAGATGGTATTTTTCTAAGAAATTGTCCATTTCTTCTAGGTATTCCAGGTTGTTAACATATAGATTCTCATAATATTCTCTTATAATTCTTTCTATTTCTGTGGTGTCTGTTATTATTTTTCCTTTCTCATTTCTGATTCTGTTTATGTGGGTAGATTCTCTTTTTCTCTTAATAAGTCTGGCTATAGGTTTATCTATTTTGTTTATTTTTTCAAAGAACCAGCTCTTAGTTTCATTGATTTTTTTTCTATTGTTTTATTCTTCTCAATTTTATTTATTTCTTCTCTGATCTTTATTATGTCTCTCCTTCTGGTGTCTTTGGGCCTCTATTGTTCTTCTTTCTCCAATTTCAGTAATTGTGTCTTTAGACTATTCATTTGGGATTGTTCTTCCTTCTTTAAATAGGCCTGGATTGCAATATACTTTCCTGTCCCAACTGCCTTTGCTGCGTCCCACAGAAGTTGTGGCTTTGTGTTGTTGTTTTCATTAGTCTCCATATATTCTTTGATTTCTGTTTTGATTTGGTCGTTAACCCATTCATTAATTTGGAGAATGTTGTTAAGTCTCCATGTATTTGTCAGCCTTTTTGATTTATTTCTAAAATTTATTTCTAGTTTTATACCTTTGTGATCTGAGAAGTTGGTTGGTAGAATTTCAATATTTTTGAATTTACTGAAGTTCTTTTTGTGACCTAGTATGTGGTCTATTCTGGAAAATGTTCCATGCGCACTTGAGAAGAATGTGTATCCTGTTGCTTTTGAGTGTAGAGTTCTGTAGATGTCTGTTAGGTCCATCTGTTCTAGTGTGTTGTTCAGTGCCTCTGTGTCTTTACTTATTTTCTGTCTGGTTGATCTGTCCTTTGGAGTGACTTGTGTGTTGAAGTCTCCTAAAATGAGTGCACTGCTTTCCATTTCCTCCTTTAATTCTGTTAGTATTTGTTTCACATATGTAGGAGCTCCTGTGTTGGGTGCATATTTATTTATAATGGTTATATCTTCTTGTTCGACTGACCCCTTTATCATTATGTAATGTTCTTCTTTATCTCTTACTACTTTCTTCATTTTGAAGTCTATTTTGTCTGATACAAGTATTGCAACACCTGCTTTTTTCTCCTTGTTGTTTGCATGAAATATCTTTTTCCATCCCTTCACTTTTAGTCTGTGTATATCTTTGGGTTTGAGGTGATTCTCTTATAAGCAGCATATATATGGGTCTTGCTTTCTTATACATTCTGTTACTCTGTGTCTTTTGATTGGTGCATTCAGCCCATTTACATTAGGGTGATTATCGATAGATATGTACTTATTGCCATTGCTGGCTTTAGATTCGTGGTTACCAAAGGTTCAAGGGTTGCTTCTTTACTATCTGACAATCTAACTTAACTTTCTTGTTACGTTATTGTAAACACCATCTGATGTTTCTTTATTTCTCTCCCTTCTTATTCTTCCTCCTCCATTCTTTATATATTGGGTGTTTTATTCTTTGCCTTTAGTTAGTATTTGGATGGTCTGCTTTCTTTTCTATGATTTTATTTGGTCTGGTGACATCTTTGTAGCCTTAGGAGTGCTTCCCTCTAGAGCAGTCCCTTTAAGATATCCTGTAGTGGTGGATTATGAGAGGCAACCTCTCTCAAATTTTGCTTGTCTGGAAATTGTTTAATCCTTCCGTCACATTTAAATAAGAATCGTGCTGGATACAATATTTTTGGTTCGAGGCCCTTCTGTTTCATTACGTGAAATATATCATGCCATTCTCTTCTGGCTTGTAAGGTTTCTGTTGAGAAGTCTGATGATAGTCTGATGGGTTTTCCTTTGTAGGTGATCTTTTCTCTCTCTAGCTGCCTTGAATACTCTGTCCTTATCTTTGATCTTTGCATTTTAATTATTATGTGTCTTGGTGTTGTCTTCTTTGGGTCCCTTGTGGTGGGAGATCTGTGGGCTTCCGTGGACTGTGAGACTATATCCTTCCCCAGCATGGGGAAGTTTTCAGCAATTATTTCTTCAAAGACACTTTCTATCCCTTTTTCTCTCTCTTCTTCCTCTGGTACTCCTATAATGCGAGTATTGTTCTGTTTGAATTGGTCACACAGTTCTCTTAATATTCTTTCATTCCTAGAGATCCTTTTATCTCTCTCTGCCTCAGATTCTCTGTATTCCTGTTCTCTGATTTCTATTCCATTAACAGTCTCTTGCATCTTGTCCAGTCTGCTGCTTATCCAGTCGATTGCTTGTCTCAATTCTGCATAGTCTTTCCTCACTTCCCTTACTTCCTCCCTCAGCTCTTGCATATTTCTCTGTAGGTCCATCAGTATGGTCATGACTCTTGTTCTGAATTCTTTTTCAGGAAGGTTGTGCATTTCCATCCCTTCAGCTCCCTCTCTGGTGTTGTCTGGGTCTCGGTGTTTTGTTTGTACCATATTCCTCTGTGTTTTCATGGCGATAGAAGTGGTCGCTGGTAGGTGGCACGTATGTCAGCTGGGCTCTTTAAGACTTTAAAAAGAAAAAAAAGAGAAAAAAATGAAAGAAAGAAAAGAAAGAATAGAAAAGAGAAAAGAATAAAAGAAAACAAAAAAAAAAAACGCCCGTTGGGAGTAGATTCTGTGGGGATGGTGTAGGTGGCGCTGTTGCCCCAGTATTCCGCAGCTGGCAGCATGGCTCCCCAGGGCCCTTTGTAGCTCTGGCTGGGGCGGGAAGGAATGGGAGGCTGCTGATCTCTGTGGGAAGTCTCAGTGCAGCTTCTTTTTCCTAGTCGCCAGCTAAGGGTTTGGAAATTCCCCAGGACTCCCAGCCTGCTGGGCTGAGTGTGCTGGGACGAACCTGCTCCTCTTTTGGGCCCCTGTCTCTTTAAGACTGCTAAAAAAATGCACGATTTTCTTTTTCCCCGGGGATCCGGCTGCGAGGACCTGGGTGCGTTCCCCGGCTCAGACCCTGCACCCTCTGTCTCTCCAATCTCCGAATCACCACGTGATATGTGTCAGCGCTCCTGGTGCAGATCACCAGGGTTGGTTATTTCGCGGGCCTGTACTTCCACTCCCTCCCGGCTCTGAATCCTGTCCTCCCGCCGGTGCGCTGGGGTGGGGGAGTGCTCGGGTCCCTCTGGGTCTCGGCTCCGTATCTTAGCTGCCCCGCGGGGTGCAGAGTCCTCTCAGGTGTAGATGCAGGCTGTGTGCTGTCCTCTATCTTCTGGTCTCTCTTTTAGGAATAGTTGTATTTGTTGTATTTTCATAAATATATATGGTTTTGGGAGGATATTTCTGCCGCCCTGCTCACACCGCCATCTTCCCGGAAGTCAAGCGATATCAAATATTACTGATAAAATTGAGGATCAATTTATGTCCCTTCTTAAAAATATATATTTAATTATTTAAATACTTGGAACTTATTTGGTCATGGAGTGAGGTAAAAAACCCAAATAATTTTTTTTTTCCCCACATGGATAAACAGTTTTCTCAGCATTATTTGGTTAATCATCTATTCATTTTCAATAATTTGAAAATCACTATTTCAATGTACTAAATACTTATAAGACTTTTATTTGTTTTGGAGTTTCTACTATGTTCCATTGAATGTCTACTCTGCCATCAGTTCTGTGCAGTTTTAATTATCATAGCCTCATGGTATGTTCTGATGGTGGCAATATAAATTCTCCTTATTTACTGGGGTAGGTAACCTTTAAGATGGCCACTTATGATTCTTGCCTTCTGGTATTCAGGCCTTTGGGCATTTTCCTAACCTTAGATGTGGACTGGGTTTAATGACTCTGTTGTGAATAAAATGTGGTAAAGGTAATTGCATGACACTTCTGATAATAAGTTACAAGAAGACTGTGGCTTTCATCTTGGATATTTTTCCTTGTTTTCTCATTTGCCTTGAAGCCAGGTGCCTTACTGTGAGCTGACCTGTGGAGAAGACCATGTGGCCAGGAACTGAGGGAGGTCTTTGAAAATAGCGAGTGAGGAATTGAGGCTTGTAGGCCAACAGCATGGGAGGAACAAAGTCCTACCAACAAACATATAGTGAGCTTGGAAGTGGATCCTACCCCAGTTGAGCCTTTAGATGAGATCACATGCCCAGCTGAACTTTTATTGCAGCCTCATGAGAGAACTTGGGCCAGAGGCACCCAGCTCAACCACTTGGATTCCTGATTCACAGAAGCTGAAATAAGCTTGTTTTAAGTTGTAAATAAGCTGTTTTAGTATGCTAACTTTGGGGTAGTTTTCTATGCAACAGTAAATAACTAACACAATTATTCTCATTTTTTTGTGTGTGTTCTTCCCTATTTATCCTTTCACAAAAATATGGTTTTGTTGCATTTCAAATTTAGGGGATCTAAAACTGAGATTGCATAATATCTCTAAATTATTCTAAGGCCATTTGATAACTCACATGAATTTTCTCATACAACAACATTGTATTCTATTTAAGTTGCATAAGGAGTTCTTTAATGTGACTCAAAAATTTAGAGTTTTCTTTATACATATTTCTTATTAGGTTTTTTATTAGTGATTTTATACTTTTCACTGGTATTGCAAATGGGAATAATCTCTATTTCATTATTGCTTACTTGATTATCGTTTGTAGATAGGAAATTAATTGATTCTTATATATTTATCCAGTAATGTACCACTTAATTGAATTCTATTATTAGTTTTCACTGTTTTTCCATTTTACCTCTTGGGTTTTCTATATACACAATGATCCACTAATCTTTTTAAAGAAAACTTAATGATGCTTAGCAGAGAAGCAAAAATGTGTGTGTGTACATGTGCATGTACCATGTGCATGAAGATGGGATGCCAAGACTTTGGAAAGAAATAAAAAGTAGCTATGTTTTATTCATTTCTCTCTGCATCATTTAGCACAGCTATCAGGATATAGTGGTTTTTGTGTGGATGGCAATTGAATGAATGAATAAATGCCTTCTTCCTAGTTTGCTTTCCTCAGTTCTGCCTTAATAACCACCTCTGAGCCAGCTCATATTGAGGTTCCACCATGTCCTGAGCTGAACCCATGTTGGATATGCCATCTGCTAAGTCCTCAGCACTGCACTAAACATGATCTAAATATGTAAGTACATTACTTACCCTCAAAGACTGAATGATCTACTGGGGAGAAAATATAAGTACACATGCAGTCATTAGAGAGCAGAGTAATGCTATATTGTGTGAAACTTCCCTGAACACACATGAGGCTGGTGTTAAGTAGACAAATGTACCTCCCTTTGAGCAGTGCTTCTGTAGAAGATTTTGGCCTTACACTGAACTAAGGAGGGTACATAACAAGGTGGCGTTTGGAAGGGAGTCAGAATCCCACAGAAAGGAGCGCATTGGGTGCCCACTCCAGAGCTACGAAGCAAGACCACAAATCTGAAAACTGGATGGACAGAAAGCCTGATCCAGGACACACTGGGACAAATGTCTTAGCATCGGAGTGTTGGCAGCGTAGGAATTCAACGTTTACTGGTGCCCAGTGCATGACTGGGGGTGGGAGTGGCTGCAGAACTGGAGGAAACTCGCAAGATTGGGCTGAACTGACTGTGGGCAATGTTACTCAGAGGAGAGAGATAGTAGTCGTGGGTTCTGCAGGTCCACATAAGGAGCAAGATTTTATTCAAAGTGCAAGGAAAACTGGAGATTTTTCAAGTCACTACTTGACCTGACTTAATTTTTAGCAAGGTCTTTCCATTCAGAGTATGGAAACTGAGTTGGGATGGGGGACAAGAATGGAATTTCATGGAGTTGGTAGGAGAATACTGCAGTGAGATGGAGAGATGTGGTTCTGGGCTGGAGCAGGTTAATGGTGGTGGAGACAGAGATGTTCATTGAGACCTATTTGAAGGTAAAGAGACAAGGAACATTCTCTAGCCAGGACTTTGAGGTCTCTTCTCCTGACTGTGCTTCTCTGTCACTCTGGGAGGTGGGATTAAAGAACTCAAGCTGGGGGTGAGGCTGCCTCAGCAATCTGGGTGAATGGGCTACCTGAGTGGAATTTTGTGGATGGATTAAAGAAGTTCTGGTATTCAGAAGTTCCAGCGTCAGGTACTTCATGGCTTTGTGAATGAAGTTTTCAGTGCTAACCAGATTTTTTGAGTCTTTAAAGTATATTTTATTTATTATAATAGAAAATAAATTTATTATAATAAAAATAACCATTTCTGATATATCCAGGATAACCATATGTAAAAACTTAAGGTGAACTTTATATAATCATTTTATATGCTTAAGAAACATTATAGAAAAATGTCTTTTAAATAAATGCATAACCATGCTTAGAAATTTAGAGGTTTTATGACCTGTTTTAAAAATATTTTTCATCTTAATTTTTTCCTTTTAATTCTAATATATTCTGTAAAAACTATTACTGCTTTCCTGCCTGAAGTTTAGCCTATTATAAATCTGGTTAAATTAATGCTAAGTTAATGGCTATATTTTAGAGTAACCTCTTGAAATGTAATAGCTTTATTGGAACAAAACTATTTTTTTTGCCAAAATTATGTGGAACTAATGAAAAATTAATTGCTTTGTAAAACGCTGGCTTTTCTCTAAAACTAATAATTCCTGTACATCTCTTTATCCTCCTGCAAACAGTTGGCAAGAAATAAAATGTAAGTTTACCAGTTCAAATTCCCTAAAACCCTCAGAGTCATTTTTATTTTTGCATGATCCAACCTTTTAACTTTTTCACAATTTTAATCTTAAAAAAAAAACCCCATATTTCTAATTAAATTCAGGCATTTCGTTCCCCTAAAGTCTAACTCAGACATGGGACCTGTGAGCTAACACTATTCCTTTCTTTACAGTTCACTTTGGCATTTTTATATGTCTCTCACTAACAAAATGTAATGATTTTTATCTTTTAAGTTGATGCCTGGGACTCTGCCTTTTATCTGTTGTTTACTGTGTTTCAATCCATAAATAAATCGTGCAAAAAAATAAATTACTTAATCCTGTGTTTTATTTGGAAACATATTAAGGGATAGTACAGAAGGAAAAATCACTTTATGCTTCTGAATTGCTTACACTTTTATGATTTTGCGTCACATTTGAACACTATCAAGGTGTCCTATCAATAACAATTGCACACAAGAGCCACATTAGAAGATTTTTAAAGTTTTTGCTAGTTTTTGATTAGAATGTGTTCAAATAAAACCCCCCAAACTGTCCTTTGTCATCAGCATGCACCATGATTCTACTGTTTTAATAATAATTAATTCTAGTGTATAACTATTTAGCCGGGAGTTTATTAATCTCCTGCTACTTTTAAAAATGAGACCACATGTGATTATTTTATCCCTCATTTTATGTTTAGCAGTCCTTCCTGTCTTCATTTAGTAAGAAAGGCTTTCTTAGCACTCTGAAAGAGAAAAATAAAACATTACCCAACCTATTTGTTTATTAAGCTCTATTAACATGAAAGGGAAAAAATCCAAATTTCTAAACAGGTTTGGAAGATGTGATATGTGTGTTATCAAGAAGCGTTCTCCTCCACAGACTTCTCCCCTCAAAAATGTTTTTTTCATACAGAGAATGGACCCTCATTTCTTAGGTTAATTGCTGGAATATGACGGGGTTTGGTTGCATTTTTAGTAATTTCCGGATTCTATTCCAGGACATTTGGGATAGAGCCCAAGAGCTTAGCATGTTTTCCTTTTTTCATGGTAAAATTGTGCAAATATGCATTAGAGTGTGAAAACAAACAGTCTAATACATTTTTGCAAAGCTCTTTATGTTTACTGTTTATTGCAGATACCAGATCCTAATTAAAATGCGCTAACAAAAGCCAAGATACAAAGAACAAAGATATAACAAAACTTCATCTTTATAAAATATTTGTGATTAATCCTGGGGGATGTATGTCCTCACAGCGCAGCAGTGGAATTCTAAAAGGCTTCTTCAACCACAACAGGAAGGTAATAAAATTCAGTATTTTCTGGTGGTTTAAGAAAGACAAACCATGCCATGGTTATATTGAGGTGCTATGTATTTCTTAGAGAAGTTCTAATAATTCTTTGATTCAAGTTCTTGAGGTCTTTTTCACCGTACATTTGGATTTAGTAGCAACCGATTTCAGAGAAGTGACCAAAGGAAGAGGTATTGAAAGCATATTTTGGGGGGAAAGATGAACTTAGATCTATTTCCCTTTCAGTTGACATTTTCTATATGAGTGTGGGAGGAATTACTCTTTGTTTTTGTCCATTTAGGTCTTCCTTTCCCTCTAACAGCAGCCGTAATAATGAACAAGTCCCAACCCTCACAGAGGTCTTCTTTGTATATAATAAAGAGATCTTGGGTGATAGTATATCATAATGTTTAAGTACATGTGATAGATTAGACTATCTTGATTTATCTCTCAGTTCATTACTTAGTAGCTTTCTTAATGATTCTCTGCCTCAGTTTCTCCTACTATATATAGAAAGGAGATAATAATAGGAATTTTGTGAGAATGGAATACACTTAGGGCAGCACTAGACAAATAGAAAGCTCTGAAGAGATGTGGGTTATTATTTTATTACTTTGTGAATATGGAAGGCATTGCAAAATGTAGAGAATCAGCAAACTAGACAGTTCAGGAGGTGCTGAACCTCAAATTATTCCATACATATTCTTTAATCGTTTGTTATTTTTCCAACAAAAATTTGGCATCAGCTCAGTGCAAGCCAGGCATTGCAAAAGATAGTAGAGATATAGTAGAGAATAAGAAAGATTTGATCCTTGCTTGTATGCTGCTTAAAGGGAGAGAGGCATTAAAAAATAATTTCACAAATAATTAATGAACCGCAATTGTGATGAGTGCTACGAAGGAAGAGTACAGTGTTCTCTGAGAGTAGCTGGTAACCTTAACTCAGCATGTCGTGGGGGTGGAGGAGGGTCAGCGAGACTCCCCTCTGAGAACCTGAAGCTGGGCCCTGAGGGATGAGCGGGAGCTTGCTAGACAGGGAAGGCTGTGAGGGCGAGCATTCTG
>JAQQAC010011420.1:47895325-48046026 GCA_029783875.1 Phataginus tricuspis | reverse complement strand
GCGCGCGCGCGCGCAGCGCTCACACATCTTAGTTAGATTGCCTAGAACACCAAACCTGAGACAAAGCTTACATCCTAATACTTTTGGGAGGTGCAATCTCAGGCTTGTAAAAGTGAGGGACATGGGAATGTGGAGCAGGGAAATCAGGAAAATAAAAGATAATGCATTTTTGAATTGGCCACAGCCTCAGAAGCAGCAGCCGGTTGCTGGGTCACTCAGGCCATTCCCGGAGAGAGCCCACGGAGCCTTGTGGCTGGGTGAGGGGAGGGCAGTTTATGTTGATTTCTTCCCATCTCTTGTCTCTCACTGAGCAAAGTTCACTAAACAGAGTGGCCCACTTCCGGTCTGTGTTATCCAGCCTCTCTGGGCGGCTGGTGGGACCCGGATTCAGGAGCTGCAGAGGGTCAGCCCTGTCCCCAGCGGGAATGTTGGGTCACCCTCAGACGTTAGGAAATGAGCAGATAGTGGTGGTAGCCAGGGTCTTGATCAGCAGGGGCTGCTCCACCTGGAAAGAAGGGTGAATGGGTGGCCTCGGGACGGTGGAACAGGATCAGTCTGAAGAGGCACATACATTGGCTGGTGCAGGAGCTCTTCTATGTGTGGTGGCCAGACCTCTCCTACAAAGCACTACTTGAGCAGAGTTCTGAAGCCAGTAGAGAGCCAAGCACATGAATATCTTGCAGAAATTTATTCTAGGCAGAGGGTACACCAAATGCAAAGACCTTCTTGAGACAAGAGCAGAAGGTGGGAGCATGGTGTGTTTGAGGAGCAGGAAAGAAGCTCATGTGGCTAGACTGGAACAGTGAGGACAAGGGTGATAGATGAGGGCAGGGAGGCGGTGGGGGGTCCGGGCCACGAGGGGCTCTCTAAACCATGGCAGCTCTTTGGCTTTAGCTCTCAGTGAGGTGGAAGCCATTGGAGAGTTTGAAGCAAAGGTGTGAAGTAACGTGACTTACATTTTTAAAGGCCCATACTGGCTTCTGGTGGAGAACAGATAATAGAGGGTTGGAGGATGAAGCTGGGAAACAGCTTGGAGGCTGTTGGGTCAGATGGTAGCTGCGGAGGTGGTGAGACACTGGATTCCCGTTGTGTTAAGTTAGGGCTGTCAGCGTTTGTTAATGTTGGCTGTAGGGTGTGAAAGAAGGAGAAATCAGGGATAATTCTGAGAGTTTTGTCCTGAGCAACTGGAAAAGGGAAATGAGTCTCACTAAGGCAAGTTCATTTCTTCAGATAGGACGCATCTAGCCGGCCAATAAGAAGGTGTTGCTAGGCAGGGTCTTCTGCTGTAAGTAGCTCGAGTTGAGTTCATCCATAACACGTAATGTACTCAACTAATTTTATAGTTTAGATCCACTTGGTATAAGCAGACTGAAATTTAAAATTTCCATTACGTATTAAAAGAAAAAGGCTTTAATTAGCCCCAGAAGTATAAGTTGCCTAAGTGGTGTGTGTGTGTGTGTGTGTGTGTGTGTGTGTGAGTGTAGAGATGATAAAATGTACTTATTTTTAGTTGTCCACCAAGTAGAGGAAGGCTGGAACAATACAATATTTCCACATACAATATTTCAGATGGCTTAAGAGTTGTCCTGTTGCTTTTCATTGTTACTGATGCTAAACACTCTAAGAATATCTCTGGCTCCTGCAAAAGGCCCTGAAATGTCTCAATGAATTATGAAACAAAGAGGCCTCTTCAATGTCTGTGAAGCCATGAATGCATTAGTAAGCATTCATTCCAGCACCTGAAACACAGTTACCTGGCTGCTTTCTGTTCCATTAACAAGTTGTGACAAAGTGTTAATGGACCTTTGATCCGTAAAATATCTAGAGCATAATCTGTTTTTAGAAAATTAATTCTATCTGAAATAGTGAAGCAAAAGATAAACAGCAAAAAGGAAAGCAGAGAAATAGATCATGTTACAGTTTAGGGCCATAATATCATTCTACACTTAAAACTTTGCAGGAGAAAAATGTCTGATAAGAAAAATGGGTTGAATCATGTTTATTGGTTGAAATTGGTTAGGATAGTCCTGACGATGTCTGTTAAAGGGGAGAGAATAGAAGAAAAAAAAAAGGAAAGCTGTAGAAAAATAAAAAAAAACATTTTTGGTTCATTCAATTATTTGAAAACATCCCCTCCCCTTGCCCAAATCCTCCAGACTTTTCGTTTATTACTTTTATGTTTAACCTGCGATATATAAACAGGGTGGGCACCAACCCACATGAGTCCTGGCGGTTAACCGATAAGGATACAGATATAAGCTAGTTGGCAGAAGTTCTACTCAGGACAAACATTTTAATTAAAAATGGTGAACTAATTTGATGTGCCCTCTGACTCTGGAGGGAATATGGGTACAGTGCATGCTTGTGCTCGTAGGGTTGCTTATTATGTTAACAGAGGACAAAGCACATTGTCATGAGCAGTATCGACAGGAAGGAAGTCCTGCCTCTGTCGCCTGTTACAGCCAAGCAGGAGGAGCTGGCCCAGGTGCTGGGGCAGCTCGAGACACACTCTGACTAGCAGACCCTGCGGAAAGACATAGCTGGTGACAAATGACACTGCTTAGAGTTCTAGACAGGCACAAGGCAAGGATATGGTGCTCATCCCCCGGGAAGAAGCATATGACATTTACCATCCCAAGGAGGTATTGCAGATGGAAAATATTATCAATTCCAGAGGAGATTTTGGACATAATCATAGAGGACACGTCCATGGAAATCTGAGTGCTTCTGGAACATTCCAGAGTCTTTGGACTTTGATGTCTCTCACTAGTCATCCTTTGGTGATGAGCCTGATATGTCATTCTTTAGGACTTCATAATACATTTCCTGTTCCCATTTCAGGGAAACCTGATCTAATGAAGCAGTAATGCATTTATTTATTCACTCAGTCAACATTTATTCATCCCCTCTTGTAGGGAATTAAGTTAGGCAATAATAAATAAGAAACAAAAGACATTTTTTTCCTATGGATTGTTTTTATCTGGTGAATAATAGTAGTAATTATTATTATGCTCCCCCAAGCTATAAAAATTCTGGTTGAAATGGCATGACATTAACAGTCACAAATTTCTCTGATTCTCATCCCACCTGTGTTTGCAGGAGCCCCACTTCTAGAACAGGTCTGGCTATTACTGCTGGGAGCTCCATGTGGGTCTTGATGGGTGCCACACATGGCCCTCACGGTCTGCCTCTGCACGTATGGCCTCCCGCTTTCGCCTCTGGTCCCCGGCATTTCCCAGCCTCTGGCCCATGAACTGAGCTGCCCTCCATGGATTCCACCTCTTGGGCTGAGCACCACTAGTGTAGGATCACTAAGGTGGCGACTGCGCATCGCCCTTTCTAGGGTCCTCAGGGTGCCGGAGCACCTGCCGTCACAGTCCTGGCAGAAGCAGATAAAATCTCTCTCTCCCAGTTTTGGGTCATACAATGGAACCGGCCCATTTGTGCTCTTACAGAGCTCAACCTCAGCAGTCCTTCCGGTTTTTACTCAGCTTCTCCTCCCTGATTATTCCTCATCCCCACTCCTCCTCCCTGCCACCACCACCACAAACTTACGTGAAGCTCCCTGGGCTCAGGGTGGAGGGCAGTAAGGGTAGGTTGGGGAAATCCAAGTGACCCCCTCCTAATTCAGAATCATGCCCTCCTCCAGTGACCACTGTCATTAGACTGGCTTGTGGGTGTGATTCCCTTTCCCTGGGGATAAAATGCTCTTGGTTTTATTTCAAACAGACTTGTTCCAAGTGGACTTGCTCCACGTTATCAGGCCTGAAGTCATGGTCAAACATCATCAGCTAAAGTCTATTAATAATACTCATTTGAATCTTATCACAAAGGATTTTCATAGACTGTATTTCATTTTTCTCAGAAGAGCCCCAAGGTTTTATCTTTTCTACAAATGAAGACATAGAGGTTCAGAGAAGTTCAGAGGTTCGGGGTCTTTCCATATGGATTCCAAAGTGTGGCATTCAGGTCTCTCTACTCTCTGGCCTCCATGTCTCTCTGTTAATTTCCTTTCTCCACGCCTCCCCATGTCTCCACGTGAATCCCATGTTGCAGTCAGGGAGAGAGAACCGTGTGCCCTTCTCTGAATTGCCCCTGTCCCCCTTTACCTTTGTGACTTTACTCATGCGTCAGACTAGGTTCTCCGCAGACAGACTCTGAGATGGAGAGTTGCACGTGGAGTGCTCTTGGGGGACTTATTCATAAACAAGTGAGGAAGAAATGATTGTAAGGAAGTGAGGAAGGTGAGACTCCACGGAAGGGCAGAGGGCAGAAGCGGGCGGCCAGAGAGGTTTGTGCACAATGTGGTTGCAACTAAGTCCTCAGGTAACCCTACAGGGGACATAACCTTGGGCAAGACCATTCCCGGAGACAGAGGACAGTTCTTGGTGGAGACCAGAGATGGGAGCAGTGAGCATCTGCTGTGACCGTAGCTGGCGGCTGGCTGAGTCAGCCCTGAGGGAGTGCCTGAGGAACCCCAAAGTATCCACAATACATATTTTTCTTCCACTTTAATATTCTTGCCCAGCTCAATTGCTCAAAACCCTGTTATAGTTTAGTTTCTTCCATGTTTGAATCATTTTTTTTGTTTTAGACAACTAATTTTTCTTGTAGTTTCAAACTGACCTTCTTTCTCCTTCCGCACCATGACAAAAATGAACATATGCTTTATCTAACTGCTAAGCTCAGCTTGCTTCTTTCTTTCACAATGAATGGGATGGAATACTTTCTTTTAGAATTGTTTTCCTTGGATCCCTGTGACCTTCCAATCTACTTTGGGACAGCTCCTCTCTAGTTCTGTCTTACAGTTCTCCTCCCGGGATATGTTTCCTTTGAACTCCTGTTTTAGAAATAATATTTCTTAGGTTCCATGTCTTCTTCCTTCTAGTGTTTCTGTTTCCAGCCTCAAGTGACTTTTTACAAAGGATTAGTGGAGATCAACTTTTTGTCTAAAAATGCATTCTTTGGCCATCAAGTAGGACTCATGACTTTAGAGGATTACTCCATGGTCTTCTAGCAGGTGACGCTGCTGATGAAAAGTCTGGTGCCTCTAGGATTCTCCTTCCCTTGTAGGAAACCTGTCCTTTTTGATGTTCATTTTTGGATCTTCAAGTCATCATCAGGGATCTGAAACCTCACTGGTCACCCTGTCAGGCACTTCTTGGTTGCCTTGAATATCATGGCTTCTGCTTTTTCTCAGCTCAGGAACTTTGTCTCCAATTATTGTCTTCCTTTCATTTTCTTAGTTTCTTCTTGTATTTTGTTAATGAATCTCCTCAGTTGAGTCCCTGTGTATTTTCCATTTCTTTCTAAATCTCCACAGTATTTTGGAAGGCTTACTCTTCTTTTTTTTTCTCACCCTCTCTATCACATTTGTTATGACAATCATATTTTTATGCCAAAATCTCTTATCCTGGATTGCTCCTTTTTATGACACGTGATTCTTGTTTATAAATGAACCTTTCCCACAGCCTGTGACAAGTGAGCTGGGCTTTCATGCCCCTGAACCGCTCAACCATTAGGATGCATGAAAGTTTGTTCCAAGAGCTTGAAGGTAATTCTTCACACCCGTGAAAAGATACTGAGAGATTTGTGGGAGTCTGGATGGAGGCATTGAAGTTGTATCCTACTGATAGAATTTTGACTGGTGTGACATTCTTTTATTGAGCCCTGTGAAAATGATTAAAACGAGTCACATCTCATTTTAAATGTGTGAAAATCCTATCTGAGAATTTCCTGAGGTTCACCATGACTTTTCAGGCCTTCTCCGGGCCTCAGCTATTGGCAAGATGCAATTAAATCAGATAGGACAGCAAAAAAGGTCAAAGATAATTGGGCTTATTTAAACTGAGGAAATATTCAAAGTGAGCTACTATTACATATAGACTAGGCAGCATATAAAGAGAAGGAGAGTTATGGTGAGAGGCGCGGCTTTTACGAGAAATCCTCAGAGGGTAGTCAGTAGTGAGAGGTTTTTTTGGCAAAGAATGAGAGGCTCCAGTTGAAGGCAGGTGTTCTCCCTTATCCACGGTCTGCGTTACTGAAGTGAGGGCAACAAGTAAGTGTTTGCTATAAATAAAGGGTAAGAGACTAAGAAATCATTTCCAGTGCCAGGAGATAATGGTGCCTATGAATCGCTTCCCCCCTAAGAACTTAAGATAGTCAAGATTTCAGAAGAACTCAGCTTCATGTAATATGTCACAGTATTTTTTGACTTCATAAAATCTGATATTTGTGAGTGTTGCCTAGGTTATAATAACTGAAGTTCAATTATCCCTGAAGACTTTTTGGCATAATCTTTCTGTATCTTTTAGGCATTGGCAAGGAGAAACAGTAACTTCCAGTCTTGGCAAAACTTTCACATTTCTCCTGAATCTCTCCCATAGAAAAGTCTTTATTTTTTTGTTTTTTGAAAATGCACCAGATTGAGAATTTAATGCCCTTGGGAAAAATTTGCCACAGAGCTTTTCATTGATAAAGGGTTTGCCTCTGAGGATTACAAAATATTATCATTAATATATCATGACATTGCTCAGAGCTACAAATCCACCTATCAAATAACTTGACTTATTTTTTGCTGCCCTGTCTGACTGAACTTCATTAATGTGACAGCATTAATGCATGCATTCATATTTGGTTACTAATTCCAATATTTATATATATACTGTATATAGTACAACCCTACTATATGAAAACCCTGCCTTTTACTTCTTTGGTGTCTCTTCAGATGAGGTAGGGCAGGGCTCTGTGCGTAGGTGGGATGGGTGCAGTGAAGGCTATCCACTCATGGATTTCTTCTAAGACTTTGTGGGCAACCCTTGGAACTACTTAATATTAGATTTTAGAGCTTACTAAGAAATATGCTCTAAGATAATACCCTTGGAACTACTTAATAGTATAGATTTTAGAGCTTACTAAGAAATATGCTCTAAGATAATACTAAACTGTGAAATTTCGAGAAAGGGAAGTACCAGTCATATGGATATGGAGATAAAAACATTTATTAAATGTAAACATTAAATGTAAAGTCAAGTGAGTATTACTTTTTAATCTTATAAATGCTAAGATGAAATAAATCAGGTCCAGCAGCTTCAAGCTGACACAAAAGACAGGTTTCCCCTAATCTGCTCTCCTCAGATGCCTCACACTGATATCCTATCAGAAATAAAACCAACATCACCATTATGCATTTTTTTTCTAGTTCACCACTCTTTTTTAGTATTGGCCCCTGTCTTGGATTTTGAAATATAAAGGCATTGGTTACAAATGTCAAATAACACACACACACACACACACACACACGTAAAATTTTAGTTATGAAAACATTTCCCATAGTTAAGGAGTTCTTGATATTCACCACTCAGCAATTTCTCAGGCATCTTGAAAAGGCTTTCAGGTTAACTATTGCAAACCCCAACATTACAGTCCTGGCCCATCCATCTTCCGAGTCCAGGAAACAGATCAATATTTGAGCTACAGGCCGTTGAATCTATAAGTAAACCTTCCAAAGGAGCTTTATACAAGCAAGTACAATTCTCTAATTAATCACATAACATTTTAGAAACCTATTTTGTTATGAGTACTTCCCATATAAAAATTTTGGGTCTTTGTTAATGGTCTGTGATAGGGTAAGTATACAGATTTATGCCTTACCAAAAAAGTCCAATTGAACATATTTTGTTTAAAGTAATACAGAACTGTGGAGAGAATTGGGGGTTGAAGGATTAGGTAATGAATAAGAGAAACAGATGCAGAGGAAATATGACTTCCTTTGTGTGGTGTATTTCAGGGAATCTTTAATTCACCTGAATATGGCCATGAGTTATGCTTAGAGTATTGTATTAGAATTCCTAGTAGAAAGGGATTTAGATATACACGTGAAGTTAAATATGGTTAGACAGTAAAATATTGATTGCTTACCACAAACAATGCAGCAGGGTATCTAACACTTGTTTTCCTTGTGGAACATAAATAAGGTAATTAATTTATCTCTAGCTGAGTTCTGTCTGAAATTTTTTTTTTTGGTCATAGATTTAAATGTATTTTGTGTGTGTCTCAAACAGCTTTGTATTTATGCTATAATAACCATGTGACATTTGTGGCAGCACTTTAATAATCATCACCTTGGAAATGGGGATACTTTCTTCTTTTAAATAGTAAAATACAAGCCTCACTTGTAAAACAGCACTCCCGATATAAAAGCTAATGACTAATAGGAGAGTTCTGACCCTCTGAATTGCGTTTACTGTTCACCAATGATTATGTCATTAGGAATGAATTAGATAGTCAATGAGGTGAATCTTCAAATCAAAGCTGCCACTTTGAAATTTTCAATAATCTGTTGTAAGATTAGGGTAGTATTTAACAGCCATTACGGTTCTATTGCTGGAAAAACAGTTTTCTTATGCTGCTCTTTCTCTCTCTCTCTCTCTCTTTTGAGTAGCTGTGTTTTTTAAAGCTAGAATTCTCTGATTATTTACTCATGAGAATAATGAGTGATTTTTATGAGAGACAAAATAATCTACTATTTACCATCTGGAATCATGGGAGAACAAAGAGTGTTGGGTTGAGAAGAGGTTGGAGGACTGTCCTGAACAGTGGACATTCTAGAAATGTGGATGGAAGATGATTTTTGCTTTTGCCTCTTCTTATTTTTCCTGCATATTGTTTTTACTATCTACATAATGTAAATAAGCATAATGACTATCTTTTTTTGTCTTCTGAGAGAATTCATTTATGACTTTTTGTATCTAGTTATGTATACTCTATTATTTTACTGCAAAAACATTTCTTTGCTTCTTTTGTGGTTACTCAGTCATTTATTGTACAATCATAGCTACCAGTTATTGCATGTTTGTTATATTCAGATGCCATGCTTGGGACATGCTCTACATTTTCCCATGCAATTCCTACCACACACTGTGAGGCTATAGGGCGGGATGGAGAAGGAACTGGCAAAGATGAAGATAGTGAGGTATATTTTCATTGGATGCAGAGACTCACATCCTTGATTGCAAACCTCCCTCCTGCTCACAGAATTATTGATTGAAAGGACAGATCTGCAATATTCTCTAAGAACATAGAGGAAAATAATTTGGTAAAACTGACAAGGGGAAGAGAGCTAGAGGAAGCAAAACAGTTGAATAATAAAGTATCAAGGAACAATGTAGGAAAACTGGCATAAAAAGTGAGACAGTGCAACTCTGGGCCAATGGATTGGAAGAGTTTGCATGATTCAGGTAAAATTCCTGAACTGGGAAATACGGAAATAGCAATTATTGATAAACAAATCTGGTGAATTTTCTAAAGTTCAAGGATAAAAAAAAAAGTAATTCCTTTAAGACTTCTTCCTTGACCCAGGGATTACTTAGAAGTGTGTTGTTTAAGTTCTGTTTTTTTTTTGAGATTTTCCTGTTGTCCTGTTTCTGTGAAGTGGTGCACCAAGTGATTGAATTGGAATTTTCTAAATGGACTAAAGTGGGTCTTCCAAAGAGCTGCCATGAGGACAGAGGCAAATATGTTTGGGAAATACCAGGTTAAACAAAGTTAAACACATTTATTTCCTGCAAAAACTAAGAGGAATTAATTTCCAAGAGGGGAGTAAAGTATATAATGCTTCACAAAAGTTTAGTCATGGAGCCCCCTTACCTGTTTTTTTCTCAGTGAACCTTTTGGGCTTTGACACTGGAGAATAAATTTGGGGAAATATCTTAAGTATGGTTGTGGAAGGAAACGTTAATGATGTTCTCCAGAGAGGGTCATGGCACTCGTGTTTCAGGACAATGGGTTGTTGATGATTTCTTTCTCCAAGCTGAAAGCAAATTTACACCAAAGAGAGCTTAAAATCACTTCTGCACTGATGGAGAAAACACAGATGGAGTCACAGAGCATTTAGGAGAGAGAGAGAAGCAGGGGAGGAGGGAATTTGAGACTTGTGTCTGGTTCATCGTATGTGTTAAGTCATCTATAGGCTCTCTATAGAAACAAAGCGCCGTTTACTATGAAGATATGTTTTTGTGGGCATTACAAATGCTAACTTCAAGCATCTCCTGTGTTTTGTCGTATGGCACATAGAAATCCAGGCTGAATGGGTTTCTACAGCCTGATTATGAGTCAAGACTCTGTTGGTTAGCCCTGCAATGACCTGGTCATTTTAATGGAATTTTGGCTTTTCAAGGCTTATTTCTGTTCAGTTGTACTACGTATTATGAAAGGGCTGTGGTCTCTACTTTACAGATAAAGAAACAGGCTCAGAGAGTTAGGGATTCACTAAGGTCCAGACAGCGAATGGTGGAGCTAGTACTAGAGCCTTTCCTGCTGCCTGGCTAGTTCTCCTTGGCTATACTTAGAAAGCGCTGGTGTTCTTGCACAATGGAGCCATGAACTAATTCCCAAAACATCTCCCAGTAATGGGTTAGCAGGAATATGATGAATATAATGTAGTAACCATGTAGTCGTGACTTGTATAATAGAAAAAACTGTACAGAGATTTCCTTCCATAGGTAAGAATGCCATTCTCTGCCAAGACTGAAACATTTATTTAGCCCATTACCTTTGTAAATGAAAAAACAAATTATTTTAACAGGATGTTTAAGATTGGCTCTATACTGTTTTCAGTATATGCTCAAATAACTTGTTTCCTGAATATGTCTTTTGAGAAATAAGCTGTCAAAACAAAAGTCTGATTTTTAAAATGATCTCCCTTTGAAACAATTTTTTACCACAATAAGATACATGCAATTAATGTTCTCTATAGCAAAAGACATTCAATTAAGTTCATATTTCAAAGTTAACCTCTCTGACAGACTAAGAGTTCGTTCACACTAACAAAAATGTCCTCAATTTTAGTTTCTATATTTTATTCACTGCTAATCAAACCCAATTTGGGGAGGAAGAAAAATACTTGGTTTAAAATGGAATTGTGCAAGAACCTGCTGAATTTGAATTTTGCTTGAGTAAAACAGTTGATTCTGTTTCCATTGTTAAGTGGCATTCGAGGTTGTTGAGTAGACCCCAGATGCACAAACACCATGCTATGATTTTTTTCCTCTTGGAATTCATTGATTTTTGAAGTCACTGGGGCATTTGTTTGCTTTTTAAAGATGCCTGCCATCTGACACATCCTTTGCTGGGTGTTCAGAAGCATGCTTGCTTGTTCTTTGTTCTGTGTGAGGAGGTGTATTCTTTCCTCTTAGCCTGGTTTATCTGCATCTGCAGTAATTAGTTGGGTGGTGAATTAAATAAGTTACACCTGAGTTAGTTGAGAGCCTTAATCTGGCTGCATGAGTAGGAAAATTCTAAGCTTCCACTGAACTGAAAACCCAACTCACTGGCAGGAGAGAGGGTGACAATGGTCACAGCTAATGAGGTTCTGTTGGAAAGGATTGAATAATCATTTAAAAATCCATTCATTGGCCGATGCAGCTGTCAGGGCAGGGTATCGTTACATGTATGGCCTCTGCACGCTGTGGTTAGTATAACATTTTCAGGAAAGCCCACTCCCCAAAGCATCAACAACCACATTTTAACAGGAGCAAATGTATGATGGACTTGTGTTTCTCAATCAAACTGAAATTCTGCATTTGGCTAATGGTATTCTGTACTGAGGGGGAAAAATGGCTGTTCCATCTTCTGTTTGTTTCTAAGAGCCAGCAACAAGCTCTTGGCATCAACATTCACAGTGGGTTTTCAAACACTGGGCAAAAAACATCAATAGCTTCTGTTCACATCCCATCACTCTACCCCCATCCACTTGGTGGATAGCTCTAGCTAGCTGGGTGGTTAGACTCCACACAGTTCTCTGTGTAGACTCGACCCTGTGGATTACCTCCAGCACAGAGTCGCTTCAAAACAGTTGCATTCGGCTTCACCCTCGCTCATGAGGCCCAGGCCTCTTGAGCAGATAGTGGGGCTGATGACTGTGGACTCCTCCTAACCTCTCTTTGACTCACTGAAGGACCATGACAATCCCTGGATAGAGTCAAAAGGGTAAGATTAAAATGTTGGTTCTGTATAGGCTAGTTTTGAGATCTTGGTCAATAGGAGCAAATCTATTTTACTTTTAACCTTAATTTTCTTCATCTTTAAGATTGGGGATCAAATTATAATCCCTTTTTACTCCACAAAATAACTTGTTTCAGTTGAGAGGAGCTTTAATTTTTATTTATAATATTATATTTTGATGTGTGTATACTGTCTACCTTCTGATCATAGGTTTAGCCTCCGGAAAATGTCTACCACCATTCCGCATGACAGATATTTGTGGACAACTAGCTTGCAACAGTTAAGCCATTATATTCCCATTGTAAGCACCCCTCCATGCTGTGATCATGGCATGGTTTTCCAAACCTTCATCCTTCTCCTCATACTCCTTAAGGAGGCCACTGTTTTTCTCAGTATACCTGTTAAGATATGACACCCAAAACTGAACATAAAACTCAAGTTTGGGGTCTGATATGCACTTATGGTATTCTTATTCTGCAGACCTCAGAATGCAGTCACAAGATTGCCTTAGCTATTCTTGGCATCTAGATACCCTGAGCTCCTGACCTCCATGATATTTTAGTCCGTAAAACCTTTAGATCTTTTTCACCAACTTCACATGCAGCCACGTCTACTTGCCTATACTTCATAATAAAATGAAAGGAATGTACAGGAACTATGCTATGTGATTTGCATATATTAATTGTTCAATTATCACAACAAAATTACAGGTAGATTCTATTGTTTTCCCTGTTCTACAGATAAGAAAACTGGGACTTAGAAAGTAATACAATAAGTTTTTATGTGTTTCTCTTTTATAGTGCAAACTTGCTAAGTTCACCGATTAATTCTGGGAATTTTTCTTTTTTTCTTTCTCTTTCCTCCCTCTCTGCCCCCCTCCCTCCCTCCCTCTCCGTATACCCCCCATTGTCCCCTCTCATTATCCCCAGTAGGTTTCTGGAATTTTCTCCATAGAAAATCATGTTGTGAATGAATGGGACAGTATTATCTCTCCTTTCCCAATCTGTTTGTCTTTTCATTCTTTTTCTTGCCCTCTTGCACTGGCTAGGACTTCCAGGACAGTTCTGAGTAGGAGTGGGGATAGTTGACATCCTTGTCTTGTTTCTAATTGTATAGGGAAAACATTTAGTCTTTCATGGTTAATTTTGATGTTAGCTACCAATTTTTGGTAGATGTCCTTTATAATTTTGAGGGACTTCTATTCCTAGTTTGAGAGAGACTTTAAGAAATCATGAATGGGTATTATATGTCTGCCAAATATTTTTCTGCATCTTTTGATATGACCATGTGTTTTTTCCTCTTTAGGCTGTTAATATAGTGAATTATATTGATTTTTCAATATTAAACTAATATAAACCCTTAGGATAAACCTTGGTTGTGTTTTATGATTCTTTTGCTAAATTGCTGGATTTGATTTGCTTATGTTTTGTTAAGGATTTGATTTTATCTCTATTCCATGAGGAATACTGGTTTATAGTTTTGTTTTCTTGTAATGTCTTTGTATGGTTTTGGTATAAGGGTAGTGATGGACTTGTAAAATTAGTTTTATTCCCCCCCTCCATTTCCTGGTAGAGAATGTATAGAATTGGTGTCATTTCTTCTTTAAATGTTTGGTAGAATTTGCTAGTGAACTATCTGGCACTGGAAATTTCTTTTCTACAAGATTTCAACCTACAAATTCAATATCTTTAATATTTTTAGGGCTCTCCAGGTTATCTATTTTGTTTTGGGGAAGTTTTGGTAGTTTGTGGTTCACAAGGAATAGGCTCATTTCATCCAAGATTTTGAATTTATGTTCATAGTAGTTTCTTATGATCTTTTTAATATTTTGGGGTTTATAGTGAGAGTCTTTATTTCATTTCTGGTACTGATAATTTGTCTCATTTCTCTTTTTTTCTTCTTCAGTACTGTTACAAATTTATAAATTTTATTGATCTTTCAAAAAATCTTTTTGTTTTGTCATTCGTCTATTGTTTTCTGTTTTCAATTTTGTTGATTTCTAATATTATCTTTATTAATTATTGTTTCTGCTTAAATGGGGCTTACTGTGCTCTTCCCTTTCTAGTGGAAGCTTAGAGAATGTTATTTTTAAAAAAATATAATAATCTAGTATTATGAATTTCTCTCTAAGAATTTTTTTCAGTTCAAAATATTTTCTAATTTCCTTTGGGAAATTTTTTTCGGATTACAAGTGTATTGTTTAATTTCCAAGTATTTGGAAACTTTCCTGTTATTTTATTATTGCTTTATAGTTTAATTCTATTAATGATAACGAAATATAATTTGTATGATTTAAATTATTTTAAGTTAGTTAAAGTTTGATTTATGACCCAGATTGTGGTCTCTAGCTATGAAGGAATGTCAGTTTCTAATAGCCATGTACTCTTTCAGAGTCAAATCTAATGGTGGAAAGTGGGGGCAGGGACAGGGCACTTGTAAAGTGATCCTTTTTTTTATGGGTTTGTTGTATGGGTGGCATGTTTTACAGTAATGAAAGGGAAAACAAAGCAAACTATTCTGAGAAATCAGAGCTAAAATTTTCATTAGCAAACTAAGAAATTTAATGGGTCTAGGAGTAGAGGTGCAAATTGTGATGTAACTAAGTTTGCATTTTAATATATAAGATAGTTTCTTTGTGATCATATTCAGAGTCTTGGCTATGCTAATAGTGTGATTTAAAAAAAAAAGAAAACCCAGAATAACTTCACTATTTTCATACACATTTTGACATGGTACCCTAATATAAAAAGATCAGGCAAAAGCAGAGATGCTCCATCTGGAGCTCCCTTCATGCCTTTCATATTGGCCGTTAGCTGCAATTTCTGTAGCAACAGGCCAGATTACTAGGATTCTATCAGATATAGTTTTAAAAATAGTTTTTTTGGGGAAATGATAATGTCCAACACTCAGAATTTCTGGACTTTTTATTCAATAACAGTCAACAAACTTTTATAATAATTTCTATATTCCAGAAATTCTACTAGCTGCTAAAAATAAAGTTATGAATAAGATAGGCATGGTCTCTAGTCTCACGGCTCTTAAGACTGATGGTAGGTAGTGGGAATATTACTAAATTTATCCTGTTTGATAATCATATTAATTCTAATTGCTAATTTTCTTTGGTTTTCCGAGTAGCAATAAAATCATTTGTAGATAATTATCATTTGATTTCCTTCTTCCCAATATTTTTGTAATTTCATTTTCTTCTTATATACCTTTGGCTAACACTGCCAAAGCAATGGTGATCATAGGGGATGTATTTTTCTTGTTCTTTGCTTTAATGGGCTGCTTCTAGTGTTTCAGCATTAGGAATAAGTTCCTAATAGCTTATTTTTGATAGGTACTTGTAGTATTAAAGAAATAGTCTTCCTTTTATGATTTATTAAGACTTTATTTTTCTTCCTTAAAAATCAGGCTTTAATGCTTAGTTTAGTCAGATATCTTATTGGCACTTATCATTTTTTTCTTTTTAACCTCTTACTGCAATGAATTACATTAATAAACTTTTCTACAAATATTGAAAGAATCCCACATTGGTCAAGATGTGTATGTGTGTGTGTATTTAAAATAATTTCTGGATTATATAAATTATATTTTATTTATCAATTTTACTTAGGTATAAGATTATCTTATAATCTTTTTGTGTTCACATGATCAGGTTTTGGCATCTGGGGTAGGCCAACCTGAAAAAAGGTATTAGAAAGCTTTCAAAATATTTCCATGATCTAGAATGACATTGTGCAATATGGTAGCCATTAGCTGCATGTTACTACTTAAATTTACATTTAAATTCATTAAAACAAAAAAATTCAGCTCCTAATCCCCATAAAATTATCAACAGTTTCTCACAGGGGAATTCAGAAGCTTCCTGTGGAGGCGTGAAAGTCTCTCCCACTTTCAATCCAGTCTTCACATTGCTGTGTCACTGCTTTTCTGTGAGTCTTCTTGCCTACAGTTGTCGCCATGGCGGGGAAGGGGTGCTGTGGGACAGGAGATGGAGTGAGGCCAAGGGAAGGGCATGTAACAAAGGTGACACCCTTCTTTTTGGGCTCCGCCATCTGACCCTGAGGTTTCAATTGTTTGTTGGGCAGTCGGCTCTTGCTTTCACACTGTACCCTTTAATGCCTTTTCAAAAGAAGTTGTCCCTTTTGGGGAGATTTGCTTGGGGAATCGTTCTCCCATTTATCCTATCCTTTTGCTCTTTTCATTCTACAGGGTAAAAATCTTTAATCTTGCAATGCAAAGTTCAAATATTTTTGTGCCTAGTTTCTAAGATTTTCTGAAAGCATACTGCACTGGGTCTAGCTGGCCTTGTTTTCGTCCACCACACGGAGTCACCCTTTCCTCTGTGCAGAGGTTTGCCTCACTGACCCTTCAGCAACCTGCTTCTCATGCTTGCTTCTCTGCCCTCAGGACCCACACTGTACAAGGTCTCTCCATTATCCAGTTCCTTCAAGGTCCAGCTGAAGTTGTATTTCCTGTAGGGACACCTAGCTCCTCACTGCTCTCACTTCTCATTCTGAAAATGTGGCTCTCAGGATCACCAAAAGGCTTGTGGAACGCCCATGGCTGCATTCCACGCTCACAGCTTCTGATTCAGGAGACCTGGGGTGGGACCCGAGAGTTTGTGTTTCTAAATGTTCCCAAGGGTCCATTTTGAGAACCACAGTAATTCACATCAGCATCACATAATTTGCTATTCAGTGGTCTTGTTGTCTAGTTGTATCACGTGTCCTAGGTGCATCTCCTCCACCAGTGGAAGGTGTTGGACTCCTCTTATCTCAGGAAGACTGCCACAGAGCTACAGACAGCCTGGCAGGACCGATTGGATGGGAATGTTAGGAGTGAAGGAAACTCAGAAGGTTTCTGTGTTCTTCCAGGAGGAGGGTGACCTTCTCTGTCTTTGCTGTTGGCTGAGGTCTCTCCTTTGCAGACCCCAGGCTGCTGTCTGCCACTTCCTGTGGCCTGCTGAGCCTCCACTAGGATGCGGCTGGCCAGCAGCGCTGCATCTGGTGCCTGCAGCTGGGGCTCATTGCAAAGTAACCCCTGGCCACCGGATGCCGCTCTTTTGTCAGCGTTTTGGTTTGCCCACCTGTAGCTCTTAAACTCCTGCCAGTGAATTATTACTTCTGGTTTTGCCCAAGCATTATAGTGCGAAGTTTGATGAAATTGCTTAACTGATCATAACATCTGTCTCTCCAGCGAGCTGATGCCCAGCTTAGCAAACCACAGAAGGTTTCAGTTCCAGTTGTTGCTGGTGTCCCGGTTTGATCTGGGTCATCAAGACCCGCTTCCACTCCCTAGGCTTCCTCCCACTGTGATGAAATCGCCGAGGCCGATGGCATCTCCCCGCCTGCCCCTCTCCTTGTCTCCAGCCGGGAGACACTGGAGCACAGCGGCCTTCTTTTCAGCTGGCTTGTTTCTTGCTGCACCTCTTCCTTGACTTTCTGGGATGAACAAGATGCTCTTCTGCCACATGTTTGCAACACCTAAGATGTATTTCTAGTAGAGCTTTACAGGGCCTTGTCTTTATTTATCTTGGGAGGCTGGTAGGATGGAGGAAAATGTGCAGGCTTGGAAGTCAGACTGTGGTGGATTACCTACATGGCCCCAATTTGTCATTCCTTTGCCTATGACTTTCAGTTCCTCTAACTAAAAATTGGAGTATATGCCTCTGCCCTTAGCTGGGTTTGTCCCTGCAACTTTCTTTGGACAATGGAGTGTTAGCGTGGATGATGTAATCGGGTTTGTAAGGTGCTTGCATAATTGGATTTGACCTCCTGGAATTCTGTCAGGCTCATGAGAATGACATGCGTGGGGTAGCCTGGTGAGTCCAGAAAGACAAGAGGCATTTGGAGCACAGTCACCCTGAATCAAGCCCAGCCTGGATCAGATGGCCCTTAGCTGACCTGCACATCACTGAGAATAAAGGAATGTGGGTTTTATCTACAGATGTTTGGGGTGGTTTGTTGACAGCATTTTCAGCATTTTTTTTGGCAATACAAAGATAGACTGGGGTTCAAATCTGATCTGTAAGACTCACAGCTGTGGTTTTGAGACATCAGCCTTTCGGATGGTCTTACATCTAAGTGGGATCAATAGTAACTAATCTTTAGGGCCATTGTTAAGACAAGCAATTATATATGAAAAATGCCTGGCATGGGGCCTTAAAGTCCCCTCTATAGCTACTGACTGATATCAGGTGCCCAACAGCTATGTGTTGGGTGCATGAGTGGAGCCCGAAAGAGTGGTGATGGCAAGAAATGTTACATTGTGGTATTCAAGGGCTTATTTACAATACTGCCACTGTGGAATGGGCCTCTCGACATCTGCTAGGGACATTAACCATCTAATTTCTGTGGAACTAGAAGATTCCACTATGCTTAGAGGGTAGTGGGGAAGTCATCTGATTGCCTTGGTGGTCTCTTTCACTTCTGTGATTTGTTGATCCTAGAATCCTTGTTTCTGAGAGTTCATTTCTTCCCACATGTCCTGTGGCTTTCTAACCCTGTTCCCTGGGGTGTTACCTAAGGTATGACCCTTCCTCTATCATAAAGCCTGTGGTTCCTGATGCTTACTATGCGTCAGACACTCTCTATAACACTCTATTGTTATTCTCTCATTCAGTGCTTGCAAACCCACCAAAAGAAATTTCATATGATGAGAAAACTGAGGCTTGGGGAGATGAAATATGTTACCCAGCTAGTAAACAGTAGGGCAAATAGTTTCCCCACAGCTGACTCCTAAACCCTTGCCTTTACTTCACAGCACACTATAGATGAGCAGCTTTTTTTTATTATAAATGTTTACTAGAAAATCCAGAGTTATCCTGTAGGAATTATGGAGGGAGTTTGAACAGAGAGCTGTTGTCTGTAGAGAAAAGGAGATGCATCATTACCAAAAAACCCTAACTCCAAGTTTGCTGGGGGTCCTGTTTGCAACTGACATTCATGTGACTTTTCTTTTTTAATATCTGAAAGTGGTTGTGAGCCACCCATTAGTTGTTGCATCTCAATGTCATTTGTCACTGAGCCCCAGGAAAGGGGCTAGGCGGCCTGCCTACTAGCCCTCGGAGCTAATAGAGATGGGCAGATGTGACTCAAACCCTGCTATCATCGCAGGAGGGTCACAGGTGTTTCCTAATAATGTTTATCCTTCACCCTGGTCCCCTGAGATGGAAACAGAGAGAGAGATGTGCCAAATAATTGCACTATGATTTTCATCTGGCTGGCTGATCCTGGCCCCTAGAGTATCACCGACCCTCCCGTCTGGGCAGGTTAGCTCAGGCACTCCAGCCGCAGCGACGGTCACGCCTTCGCAGTTGCCGCGGTCGGGGTCTGCCTAGGATGTGGTCCTGCCCTCTCCCCACCCCAGCATGAAGAGACCCAGGAAGCAAAGTCAGACGGGCTTCTTCCTACCCATTGTCTATTGCTTTACTTACACCACGTTGAACTGCTTGGGAGCACCGTCAACGAACCTGAAGTCATGCAATTCCTGTAGCCCAGAAGGTGGGACTCCTTTCGAGGAAGTCAAGCAGAGGAGAAACAATGCCATTGGTTACTTATCTCACGTAAGTCCCCCACCTCTTTGCCGACAGAATTCCAGTTTTGTACATATAATTGCCCTTCGGGTGAGCCTAACCCCAGCTTGGGGGCAAATTCTGGTTAGTTTAAGCTATGTGTGGTCTTCTCACTGCCCTAGACCGTTAATGGTGTGGGGGTGCACAGATGACCCAGTTCTAGCTATGGGGTCTAAGAAGTCTGCTGGTGCAGAGACATTTTGGGAAATGTTTCCTCACTCTGGCAAAGGAGACATAAGGAAGACACAGCCCCTTCTCCTCTGGCGGTTGTTGGCCTCTCTGTAGGTGAAACCTGAGTCGTGGCAACCTCCTGCTGACCATGTGGAAGCTCGGTGAGGACAAAGCAAACAAGCCCCGGATGGGAGAGTGGAAGCAGTTGATGCTCCATGGTTTTACCGAATCCCGGAGCCTCCTCCTTTGGAACTTATACTCTGTAAAAATATCTTCATTGCTTAAACCATTTAAAGTTTAGTTTTCCATTAGGTGCATCTAAAAACATCATAATACCAAACAAAGTTGTTTAGAAGAAAGCTCCATGTAGATTTTAGGGTTGGTCTGGTGGCCTTGGATGGTCCATAGCTCCTGTCTCCTCATTTTGCTGCTCTTTGACTGCGTCTTTCAGAGGCCAAATTAGGTCTTGTTTGAATGGGCTTCCCTTGCACGCCATTCAGTACTGGTAGGCTCTGCTTGCCGCAGCGATGCTGTGGGGACCCTCGTGTGGAGGTGTAAGATGACCTCTGAAGATCCTTTGGCCACTCAGCGTTTATGCGGTGACAGGCCATAAAAAGAGATAATCCAGGGAAGCAGATTTGCCTGATTTGAACTCAGCCATTTACTGGTGAGGTGACCTTGGATCATGTTATTTAAACTCTGGGCCTTGGTTTTCCCATCTACAAAATGGGAACCGAACCATCCTCCCTGTAGGACGGTCATCAAGATTAGATCTAAGAAATGCCTGGCATTTGCCTGCCTCTCCGGTCTGTTTCTGCTCCATGTACACTCTATTCCAGCTGCTCTCACTTTCTCACGTCTTCCAAGTGCTTTGCCTTCTTTTCACCCCAGGACTTTTGCACCTGCTGTTTGAACATTATCTGTAAAGAATCCTATTTCCTCACTATCGCCCCCCAACATTTGGTGAACCCTTACTCGTCCTTCGTGCTCTCAGCTCAGGGGTCCCTTCCTTTCCTGAGTCTCCTGCACTGATCATCTTTCTTTCTTGTTCTCATGGAACTATATTCCCTTCAGAATATTTATCTCAGGTCCTAGTTACTTTCTTATTATTGTGATTTTTGGTTAATGTTTGTCTCTCTCAGTAGCCTGAAATTCCAAGAAGCAGGGATCACGTCTGTATCAATATCTGTTGTACCCCCGGGTGGCCAGATCAGTGCTTTTCCTGTAATAATACTTAAAAATTTGTTGAATGAATGCACAAATATGCAAATTTCTGATATTTAGTAGGGACTCAGTAAATCGTAACTGCCATTGTTATGGTGTTCTCTTATCAGACTTTCCAGCCATTTCCTTATGTTCTCTTGAATGGAATCCAGAGAATTTCATCATTAAGTTGCCCTTTAGATATGGTACAAAGGAGCAGATGGTAGCGTATGATCAGAAATCCCAAGGGATGTTACCTCAATGAGCCTCAGTTTCCATTCATAACACTCTGAGATGTAGGGCAAGTCACGAGGGGAATGCGGCACATATTCCTGGTGCATTGATTTTACTGGACTATTTGGGGAAAAGCAAACCAGTATGATTAATAATAAAACAAAGTCGCTTTATTGAATCAGATTGCCAAGCGTGCACAAGTTTCAAGGTAAAGGAGTCCACCCCCAAGTCTGTTGGTGATGTGCTTTCACGTGTCAGAAGCAGGCAGGCCCTGTGCCCAGGGATTTGGTCCCAGCCAGCCTGGAGGGAAGCATCAATGCGCGCGTCTGTTTGGAAGCTCTCCTTGGGATGCCGTGCAGGCCTGGCAGAGACCACTGCTGTGCGCTACTCGGGCGGAGAAATGTGACTCAGGGATGACATGTTCAAAGGTCCTTTCTAGTTCTGACCGTCTTCTGTGCTTTTCTTCAGGTCTTCTGAAACGGTCTTGTCGTTTTAAAATTCCACACCTGTCTTTTAAGAGCAATTTCTGGCTCTTCTCTGTGGAGGGTGTTCACCAGCAACCCAGGCAATAAATTCATAAGAATTTTCAAGGGTGCTCGGAAACCATCCCATGGCCCCTGTTGATAAACCTGCCTCTGTGTTTTCTGAGAAAAATAACGTGTGTGCCTAAATTTCTTGATGTAAGATCTGGCCAGCTCTGCTCAAATTTGGAATCATGAGTTCCCAGGCACCTCAGGCCTACAAATATGAGAGCCTGTGACAGTTTTTCTGGATCGGTTTCCCGACTGTTTCCCATCTGGCCAGAGCCTGGATTTAATTGAACAGGAGTCTGACCCTCCGCCTGGGCCTTTGTTACCATGCAGGCTGCACAGGAAAGGCTGGGAAAGCCTCCCTCAATAAAGCGTCTGCACACTGCCTTTTCGAGCAGGCACGTCCAGGGATCTTAACGCTCAACATACAGGGATGCTATGAAAACCAAATGTGTTTTATTTATAAGTCCCTCTGCTCCCCATCCCAGCATCCCAAAGAAAAAAAAAATTGTAAGCAGCAAATGCAAATAATTTTTCAAATCGATCGTTTTATGAAAATGCCTGTTTTTATTCTATCTTTTTTAAGGACTAGAGAATCACATAAATGACAATTCCAGAAATCTTAGATTTATGACTTTTTTACTTTCCAAATATGTTGGCACAGAGTAAAAAAAAATAAAATTTTGTAATTTCGGGAAGAGAATAATGTACTTTTTTATTAAAATGGAAATGACACACTGCTGCATATCTACGTTGATTTAGTGTTTTTATTAGTTATATAACTGTTTTAATACCTCACTAACTATTGCTTTCTCCCTTAAGGTTTCCATTGTTCACATACCCTAGAAACAAATTGATAATTCTGAAAAAATAAAGTATTTCTTGGTTGTTTGCTAACGGCAGAATAGCAATCAGTCACCACAGGGTTACTACAATGGGCATCATTATATCTGGAGCCTTATCAATTTCACTATACGGGTGAGTATTATTGCTGTGTACCGGAACTCCTTTGGTGTTACTGCTTAATTTTAATTGTGATTGTAAAATGTGAACAATGTGGATCTTTAAACCACAATTAAACACCTGCTATACTTGTTGTATGTTGGCTTTTAAAGATATATTGAGTATTTAAAAACTGCTGATTCAGATATTACACTGAGCATAAAAATAGGTTTAATTTGAGAACAAATGTTCGCGGAAGGAGGAAGTGCCAGGAAAGTTTTGGGAAGTCAGACAGGTGAGTCCGAATTTCAGTTTGGAAGGAAAACACAGACCGGATGGAAAGTGTAATCATTGGGCGGGGCTGCTCTGGCCTTCTGCAGGTCGCTAGCCACTTTCCCACCATGGTGCTGATCTGACTCTTTGTTCCACTGACAACTTGTTAATGAAGAACCTCCATACAGGAAGCACCTGCCCCGTGTTGATGAGATATTAATAGAAGAAATAACAAGAGTTACAGAGGCGCAAGGGAATAGAAGTGAGGAGAAGGGGAGTGATATCTGATTTCAGCCCCAGGTCCCAGCCCAAATCAAATGTGAAAAATAAATGGTTCCTGCCATTGGGGGCTTAAATCCTGCAGATGGAGGGTAATTTGAAGTTTCCTGAAATCCTTGTTCGGAGCAAGCTTTGGTTTCTGAGCCGGGTCTGCAGTCTGTAAAAGGAAGGTTTTCTTTCTCTTCTTTTTTCCTGTAGCTCCATCATCTCCATTTACGTGGTGCCGCAAAACACCGAACTCAGTTCTGAATTTCAAGTATCATTTAAAACAGCCTCATTTGCCTAAGCTCAAATATGCGTCAGTTTCTTTGAAAATAGCATTTCTTGTTTTAATTTCCCAGCAGTGTTTTTGTAAACAGTGAGGAAGGGAGTAGTATGGGTGGGACAATGGGACAATAAAAGAATCTTCCTTGGAGAAATAGGACCACAGGTTGAATGTGGGGAGCAGGAAAGAATAAAATACACTGGGTTATATTCGCTTAAGCTTCATTTTTTACTTACAAAAAAATCCAATCAAAACAGATTTGCAAATCCCAACTTTCCATTTCAAGTAAACAAATCTGATGGTGTGCAAGGGAGCTGCTCAGCTGTGTAGGAAGGTTCATGTGAAAGGGTTGAACTTTCTGCAAAGATTGCAAGACATCTAGCTGAGACATCTAGCATAAATGCATGATGAAACCTGCCAGAGGTGGGGCCTGTTTGGGAGTTGAATCTGGAATAAGGTGCACAGGTGAACTTAATTCTATAAATTGGAATGCCATATGCAGATGGGCTATGAAGCTCTGGGCCCTTTGGCTCCTCCCCTGTGTGCCATCTCAGCGCTATGACACACTAATGAGAACTGAACCAGACTTTAAAAAGCTTTAGCAAGTAATCCTGGTATTCAGGGAGAGTTAGTTGAGGACCCAGAAAAGGGGATCACAAAAAAAGACTTGAAATCTCTCGTTTAATGAGGGCAAACCATTCTCCCTCCCTGTGTCTTCATGTTGTCATCAATGCAATGGAAATGGTTATCTTCCTAGATTAAAGCCCCTGTGAAATTGTGGGTCTGAAGTGAGGGTGCACAAGAAAACCTCCTAGGGAACTTGTTTTCTTCCTTCAGAATCATACAGCCTGAAGTTTTGCCTCTGTGTGCGCTGGTGGACAAGTATGCAGGCTGGAGGTGAGTGGGTGTGGAGGAAGGAGGGGTGGCATTAAAGAGTCCACAGGTGCATTCTGCTTTCTAATTACAGCACCACACCTCGTCACTTTAGAACCAAATTTGAAGGAGGAATTGTTTCTCTTGGGTCTTATTTTAAGGAGCCCTTAGATATAGTACATGTTCCCAATGAAGACATAGTAGCTGCTCAGTAAATAATTTTTGAATGAGTGCATAGATACAGAGCAAACCTGTGGCATGGATTGTGACGAGAGCTGGTGTAAAAGGAATTCGAATCCACCAGCCAGCCTTGTATGATGATGGGCGAAATTCTGAATATCTTTGATTATGAAGGCATAATCAAGGTGACATCAGCTGCTGTAATATACTAACCCCTCAATCCAGTGGTGTAACTCCATATCAGATTTCCATATTGAGTGTCCTCGGCTGGGGAGAGGCTCCTCCAGGCTCTGGTCCTGGGACTCTGGCTCCCCGGTTTGCGGCTCTTTTATCTAAAGCCCGTCGTTCCCACGGTTGCTGGAAGGAGAGGCAGTCAGGGGAGGTCCCTGTGGGGTGGGTCAGGGGGGGGGACACCCATATTCTCCACCCACATTCTGCCATCCAGAGCTCAGTCCCATGGCGGTAACGAAGGAGGAATGTAAACTAATCCAGAAAGAAGAGAATACAGTTTGGTGAACAGAAGAGAATTGTTCAAAGGTGTGTGACAGGAAGCCCGTGGGTGAGGAAGCATGCCCTGGCTTTTCTTCCTGGTGAGGGAAAATAAAATATGCTAAACAGTGTGTGTGACCTTTGGTATGGGTGGGAATGTAAATTTTTTTCTGCTCATGGTATGAACCTTGAAATGGACAGAGTGTCCTGGACTCAAAGCAGGAGGGGGACTGGAAGCTCTGCTTGGAATGGAAGGATGCTTTTGTCTTCAGGACGGCCTTGGAACTAAGTGTGTGCTGCTCTTGGTGAAGTTCACACTCTCTATGATGACCGCTAGCATACAGTCTGAATCAGCTGCTAATGCGTCCCTAGAGACCAAATCACCCGTATCCTATGGACGGACCTTTCCTTGATAACATAGTGGTAGATATAGGTCAGTGAAACTCACATGATAGACAGGCTGGATTCATGTCATAAAACTTACGTGATTTATTGATATATTCTTATACCCCTTCTAAAAGAACAAGTCATTAGGCATTCTGTATTTCTTGTATGTATGACTTTGTCTCGAGCAAGGTGCTCAGAAAGAAAGAGCGAGGGAGTTTGGTATCTGAGGGCACTTTCCTGCACGCTTTCTGGACCAGTACTATTCAGTGTTGTTCCCTGACTGGTGCCGGTTCTTGAACATTGCTGGTATATGAGAAGTCAGATTTTGACAGTAAATATTTAGAAACTTTAAAAGCAATCTAAGCATATTTTTATCCCCATTGAATATAAAAATAAAATGTGGACTTAAGTTTTGTACATCTTTATTGTAAAAATGAAATGAAGAAACAATTCTTTATTTTACAAAAGTTTTGGATTGGAAAGAGAAAGAGAACGTGGTTCCTTGCCAGGGCTTGTTTGAGAAGCACTGCTTTAGATTATTGTCTTAGGATCCACGAAGTGGGTTGCTCTAAGAATTGAGACATGAAGCTATGAATCGCTGTACGTATGGACAGCGTTTTGTCATTGGTGCTCATCAAGCTGATACACTCGCAGGAAAACCTTGCCTTTTCTGCTCCTCCAGAATGTTTAAGAAAAGGTAGGGCAGGAGGATGCATAATGAAGTATGTTTTTCAAAACCATTATTTCCTGTCATAAGGGTCAGGCGTGTGTTCTGGCTGATCTAGGACTGGAGTTTAATAACGGGTGTGGCTGCGGCGCGGATGATCCTTGAGGGACGTCCTTGTTGCCTCCAGCTCCCCACTGTCTGGTTTTGTTTGTTTTTTTACTCCCCTAACATGGAATATTTTTGAGCAAAGGGACACAATCAAAGTGATATCTTTGGAAAATACGTCTTGTGTGCATGGATAGGATCCACTGGATGTGGGAAAGCACAGGAGGCCCCTGCGGTTTTGATCACTGACAAATCATTTTTGGAATAGGTCACGGGGATCACCGGGATCTCGGCGGGGTCGTGCTTGCCTGTATGAGAACCCCAGTGCCATGAGCCCCTATTGCCCCTTCCACTGATCAGGGTGCCAGAATCCTGTAGGAACATCTGCAGGTATAGTTAAAGAAAAAGTCCTTTTAGGATTTGTTGGTAAGAGCTAAACCCCTATTAAAGAGAAAGCTATATGCAGGTTTTGAAGAGTTAACTTACATATATTACTGAAAGTATGGATGAAGGGAGTCCTGAACCTGAAGAGGTGTATTAGATGCACTAGCAGTGAGGAGGAACCTTCCAACGCCCATCTGAACGCGAGTCCTTTTCTTTAAGGCCATCTTTGCCACTTCACGGCCCTCTGGCTGCTCTGCATTATGCAGCCCTGTTCATCACTCACTAGTGTCATTTGTCAGGTATTTACTGAGGACCTGTTATGTGTCAGGCACCATGTTGGGCACAGAGTATACAGAGATAAGTGAGATGTATCTCTGCCTGTTTAGCATTTATGTCTCAGTCTTGAAATGACTGGTACATAGCTTTAGTCAAAGTGCAGATCAAATAATTGGTATCCGAAGTGGTTAAGCCAAAAGATTTTCTAATTTGATTTCTGCAAATTCTCGAAGTTATACATCTGTATTTGGTCAGACCAACCAAATGCTATGTGTCTGGATATATTGCCTGGACATGGCATAATGATGCAGAGATGGCTTTTATTAAGCAGTAACACAGAAACAGAAAAATGGAGAGCATAAATTCAACTTTTGTAAACTTATGTTGAAGGTTTTGACCATAATATCTAGTGTTAACATACAAGGATTTGTAAAATTCTTTGCATATTTCAGTGCTAGTGAAAAATCTCTCTCTTTCAGTATTTCCCTTACTTGAAAATAGGATTTGTACAAGTTGTAAAATTTTCTTTCTTGTTTCGGCCAGGCTTCTGGTACAGGTACTTTGTGACTCTTCTTTCCACTAAAATGAACCCTTTCTTGGTGTCTTTTGTCCAAGCCACCTCATATTCTTAAATAAAACTCAGGAAAAATATGACAAGCAAACACGTAATTCTTTTATAACCACTCTTCTTTGTAACTATTGGGTAAATTCCTTCATGGCAGAAAAAAATCCAGAATCCTGGAGAATCAGTTTTCCAGTGCAGCTCTCTTTTAAGATCCATTTTTGTGTGTGGTGGTTGGGATTTTAAAAGCCTCAGTTGTTTAGATAGAAGAAACGGGTATTTTCTGGGCTAAATGCTGATTAGAGCATCTTTGCCTTCCCCCAAAGCCTTTTCTGTAGAGGCTGATTTCTGCTTGTCCTGAAAGAACAGCTCTGAGACTCAGCCAGCTGAGCTGGGCCTTCGTTGCGTAAAACTCCTTCATGGCTGGACCTGTATGTCAAACTGTTACATAACGTCACAACTCTTTCCTGATTAAGAATAACAATCTTTTTGCTTTAATTACGTTCATCCATTCATCTAAGCATCAGTATGGAGAGTATTCCCAGTACGTGCCAAGCATCAGCAGATAGCAGGGATGAGTGGCCGAGGTAAATGCTGAAGTGAGTGAACTGCCCAGGCCTTCTCCTCGAGACCCTACAGTCTGAAGGAGACAAAGTATTAATAGTCCTTTTCAGTCAGGAGGTTGACATTCCCAAAAAGCAAACAAACAATAAAAGTTCTCTGTCATGATAAAAACTGTGATTGAAAAATACATGACCTACAGAAACTGTAGAGCTGGGGATCAGGATAGAGAGACTCTATGACAACTATGGAAATTAAATTCAAGAAAATAAAAAAAAACAACACAGCAGGTAAAGAGAATATCGTTAAAATTCCCCGAAGCTTGGAAATAAGGCCTGTCTTCTCTCTGACGTATAGGAGCGCTTTCTAACAAGGCTGCCTAAGGATCACTGAGTATCTTGGGGACGTACCTTGGCTTTTCTTTGCTATTCACTATTAATTAAGGGCTCAAACTCTGTGAAGTTACATGTTAACTTGCAGGTCTTGTGTGGCAGAGATGCAAATAATTTCTGTCCAATAGCAAAGATAATGCCAAAGGTTATGGTTTTCATCATCCTCTGGAACATTAATCCATTTTGTGTCTAATCTAGCCATCTAATTCTAACATCTCTTTTGTTAGAATACCCCATTCCTCAAAGTGCCTTCTGAACTAGATTTACCTTCCTACTACCTCCCTCATTAATGAGGTAATAAATCTTTGGTAGAGGTTCATTTTATATTTGTATAAGAGCCTTATTTTCAGCTATAAAAATTATACTTTGATATTATGTATAGCATTTTACACATCTTAGATTATCATTAGTGCAAAAATCAACTTCCACTTAACATCCTTGCTTAACAGAAAGCTTTCAGCATCTCTTCCCCTTGACATATAAGAAGCTGTGTGTTTTGTCCTACATGCGCTGAAGGGCCCAGTCATCCTGTCTCTGAGCGTCCGTCTGACCGTTCGGCAGTTTGCCTTTCTTTATTCTTAACCTTTGCTTCCATCACGAGGTCCCACCATGCCCCACAGCCTAGAGATGCTGGAAGTGGAGGCAGTATTGGGGAGCCTGCATGGAACCCACTTAGCTCACATGGCAGAGAAGAATTTCTCTGGCGTTATTCCCATTTCCCTGCCCTGCAAGTCTGCGTCAGAGCCCATAGGTGCCAGGACACTGTTATTGAGGTTTTCTCTCTCTCTGATTTAGCTCTGTCTTCTCTCCTTCCAACCATAATAATTAATTAATTCAACAAACATTTGTTGTGCACCTGACGTGAACGTCCCACAGCCATAGAACTGCAGCGATTATACATCTATTGAGGTCTACTTTGTCCTGGGCATGGCGCTAAGCACGTTACCTGAAACGAGATCCCTATGCATGAAACCACATACAGCCACAACCTTAATAAGATTAAGAACTAAGACTGCATTAATGTGACTTCACTATCCCAGAACACTTTTTTCCCAGAAATATGAATTTGTGGAACAGCAGTCCCCCCTCATCTGCAGTTTTTCCTGATTAACTGATCAACCACAGTTGGGAAGCTGACGACCCTCCTTCTGCTGTTGGGTCAGAAGGTCATGAGTAGCCTAACACTGCGTCACAGTGCCTGCATCATTCACTCACTCCCTGTCATCACAAGGGGAAGGGTGAGTGCATTACGATACGATAGTTTGAGAGAGCGAGGGAGCACATCTACATAACAGGATATTGGTATAATTGCTCTATTTTATTATTAGTTATTGTTAACTTTTTATGTGCCTTATTTATAAGTTAAACTTTATCATAGGTATGTATGCATAGGAGAAAACAGTATATATAGGTTTCTGTATATCTGGTTTTAGGCATCCACCAGGGTTCTTGGAATGTATCCCCTGTGGGTAAAGGAGGACTACTGTAAATTTATTGTTTCAGGAACTTGTAAAAATTATTTTTTTCTAGAATAACAGGCTAGAAAGCTATGCTTCATAGCCTTTTCTCAGACTAGTATTTGACTAGGTTATCAAATGGCTGTTGACTAGCCCACTGAGGCCACCAGTCCTAAACCACTCTACAGACTTTGTTCATCGCGTCAGCAGACCTGCACTGAAATATTTGTCTTAAACTGAACCCCCAAATATCCTGCCCTGTCCCTTCAGAGATGCCACCAGAACTTCATCCAGGCGTTGGATTCCTTTGCTGCAGTAAGCAATTTGACCAACAGCCCATCTTGAGAGACCTTCAGGGAGTCAGCAGTGTATTCCTGCCTTCATGGAAGTTACATTCTACTGAGCAAGACAGAGTTAAACAAACACACGACATAATGTAAGGTAGTGACGAATGCAATGGAAGAGAGTAAAACAGGGGAAGGAATAGAGAATGTTAGGAGGCAGGGGCTGCTGTAGGTAAGATGCTCAGGACGGCTTCTTTGAGGACATGCAATTTGAACAGAGACCTAGGAAAGTGAGAAGGCCTGGGAAGGAGGTTTTAGCTGGACGCAGCAGGAGGCCTGGAGGTGCTGAGAGGAATGACCGTGTGTGTTCAAGCTGGAAAGGTGGCTGCAGTGAGACACGGAGAAGAACCGAGAAAGGTGAGGGTGGAGACCTAACAGGGAGCCATGGTAAGGTGGTTGAATTTTGTTCTAAATGTGAAGAGGAAGATGTTGGAGGAATTTAAGTGGGGAGTGGCACCATCTGATTCAGATTTTCAAAAGGTCACTCCGGCAGCTCTGTGGAGACTCAGCAATGAGTAGATTCAGGGTGAACAAGGGAGGCTGTGGTGGGCACCGAGTGAACATTGATGGCGATCCCACTTGAGAGTTCTCAGTGCACTGCTGGCTGGGTTTGGGTTATGTTTTGAAGTCAGAGCTTGGTTTAGAGAGTGATCTCTTGGCTTGAACACTCTAGTCTGGAGGAGGAGAAGGGAAAACCAAAACTCCGATTTGAACATTTTAAATTTGCAATGAGATGGATAGACGCAGGAGATGATTTAAGGCCACGTCGGCATTATATAAACTTACTCCCTTTATCTTTCTAGTGGTTTGATGGCAAAACCCTGCTCTTAGGTTCTACCACCTCTCCTGTTTCTCCTTGCATTCCCCAATATTCTCTTTTTCTAATCATTCCTGGAAGGAATGTCTTGAAATTTACATATGCTCAAGCCAAAATGAATGCACAAGTTAATCTACATATTCTAGAGTTTCACCTAAGGGAAATTTATAGTGGGGAGAAGGATTATTTAATTAACAATATATTGTGAAAAAGGCTACAGCACAATTTTTTTAAACAGTTACAATTTTGGAGTCACTAGTGGGCTGTGAAATCAGCTTAGAGGGAGGTGAAATCAATTTAGTGGGTCACAAACAGCATTTGAAAGAAAGAAATAAAATAGAGAATAAAAGAGTGCATTACACTTAATAAGGGTAAGTATTATGTGAAATTTTTGTTTCAGACACATACGTATATATACATTGGGCCACAGTGTAAATGTATTTTTTACAGTGAATTGTAAAAGACTCTGAAACTCACTGCTATAGGAGAGGTGTATTGCAAATATTATTTTCAGATGGATAGCAGTTTCAAAGTCTAATGTTGTATTTGCATTTAGGGCCAAGCCACATAACCTGTGGTGCTTTGATTTTTCTTATTTATAAAATGGAAATAATATTTCCTCCCTGTGTATAAGTCTGGATTCTACTGGTGGCAAGTGAGAGAAACTCGACTCAAAATACCTGAAGTTAAAAGGAAAAAGGCTTTATTGGAAGGGTTCTGGGCCTGCTCAGAGAGTCTGAAGCAGGAGCTTGAGGAGGAAATGAGCAGCTTTAGAGCCTGAGACTTGACCAGAGGATTCAGTTCTGCTGGGACTCTGTCCAGCTTGTCTTTGCTCCGTTTCATCTTTCCTGTGGCAGTAGCTGTGTTTACAAGATGAGAAGTTATCAACCCTCAGTCTTGGGATCATACTCTTCTAGCTCTGAGACTTAGGAGGCAAAGGGTCACCTTTGCTAGCACCAACTAGATAATCTCAAGGAAAGGCTCTGATTCATGCATTTCTGGTCACATGCCCATCCTTGAAGAATCACCCTGATGTGGGGGATGCAGGCTTAGGCTGGCCAGGCTGGGTTTTGGGTGCAGCAGTGGGCGTGTATGTGTATGTTTGCTTTTAGAAGATGAGGAAAGTTATGGTAGGAAGACAGCCAGTGCTACTGTGTCTTTTCTATGCCACTAGAATGTTCTGAGAATTAATAAAGCACAGTTCATGAGAGGTTCTGAACGTGTAATTTACCTTGAGGAATAACTTAAATGTCTTCACAGTAAACTAGCATCTGTGGAACAAGCTCTTGGGATCATAAAAAGAACAAGATGTGATTAATCCGACAGGAGGTGCCTTACAGGGCCCCCCACCCTCTGCTAGGTGTGCACAATGCCTTCCCTAGGTCCTTTATGCATAATCCTAGCTCAGTTGGGTCTGAGCAGACTTTGTGATTTATTAAACACACTGATTAGAGCAACTCTACATAGGAAAGGCCCAGAAATGCTCTGGGACCCTCAAGGTCCTCAGAAGATCATGAGATTTAAAATCTATTTTTTCTAAGATTTCAAATGCCTCACATTTATAATAAGCTTCCTACTTAGGAAATGATGATATCTGGTAATCGTGAGGAAAAATATTTGCTAATGAAAATCTAAATGAGGGATGATGAAGCTAAACACCATTAGATCTGGTTAGTTTCTCTACATGGTTGCTTGAGGGATATCTTATCCACAGAAAAAGTTTCCTTATGCCCTTCTTTCTTAGAAGTATCACCTCACTCAAATAAATCATTTAAATATCTTATGCTGCTTCAGAGAATGTCCTGGCTACCCAAATATTTTCTTGTCAATCTTCTGTAATATGTTTTGTCACACTGGGCCCTCCTGGGAATGAAACAGGTTTACTTTAAAATTTTATGAGATCAACTTCTCTGTATCCAATGGCTGGTCATGGAATGGGATTATTAGTACAGAATAAGTAACAGGCAACTGTATTATGGGACAGTAATTCCATTGAGGGGCTCTCGATTTTTAAATTAATTTAATGCTTATGAAAGCTGAAAGACTGACAGCTTAGAAGAATGAAGTGGGCTTTTTTCCCTCCAATGAGTAGGTACAGCTGTATCAGGGACTGTGACTGAAACTTTTCGCAAGGGCTGTCAAGGTGGTTTCTTCATTGCTGGTCTTTGTGGGAATGGATAATTCTGTCTTTGTCTGACATCTTCTTTCAGATGAGAGATGGTGGCAGGGTTTGGGGTCAAAGAAACCCGGCTTAGATTCCCAATTCTGTGTCTTGCTTATAGTGTGATTTAAGTAGGGCTGCCAGAAAAATACAGGATGCCCAGTTATGTTTGAATTTCAGATTTTGAGGTATAAGTTAGATCCCAAATATTACATGGGACATACTTAGATAAAAAAATGTATTCACTGTTTTGCTAATAGTCAAATGTAATTAGGTGTCCTATATTTTATTTGCTAAATCTGGCAACTCTAGATTTAAGGCAAGTCACTTGAATGCTCTTTGTCTTAGTTTTCTCATCTTCAAAGTGGAACTAATAACATCTACCTTGCAGGATGCTGGGGGGCTAGGTGATCTAATGGATTCATTTGACAAATGTTTATTGGCTGACTACTCTGTGCAGTGAACAAAACAGATAGGAATCTGTGTTTATGAAGTTCATAGCTATTGCAGGCAAGATAGACAAAAAAAGAATATAAATATGTGTCAGAGGTGCCATGGAGAAAAAATCAGCAGGGATGGGGCAAGGATTGGTGGTGGGGGGTTGGGGTTTTAGGTTGGTTGGTCAGGGAAGGCTTCACAGAGAAAAGAATATTTGCCTAAGGGATAGAAGGAAGTAAGGAAGAGGTCAGCCATGTATGTAGCTGGGGGGAGCTCATCCCAGGCAGAGAGACCAGCAAGGGTGTCCGTCCTGAGGCAGGAGGTGCCTGGCATGTTGGAGGAAGAGCAGGGAAGCCAGTGGGCTAGAGACGAGTGAGCTGGGGTAGTAGAAGGATGTGTGTCAAATGCCTGATACATTCAAGGTGCTGCTTATTCCTGCTGTGGGGCTACATGGACTCTGATGAATGCTAGTTGGTGACCCGCAAGCCTCTGGAGGGTCAGAAGTCCTCCAAAGCTGGTCTTTGGGTCTCAGTTTCCTCAATCATACAGAGGGATAAAAATAACAGCATGATCTCCCTTACCAAGTTGTGGAAGGGATCAACAGAGGTACACGTGAGAGGTTTTGTGAAGCATAAACTGTCACACATACATAGTGTTATTCAGAATTGCACAAAGCCAGTTAGCTCTTTCTACTTTCATCCTCAACAGGGAGGAGATATAATCTGGTAAATTTCTTTAATTGAACATGTTTCCTGTCTTTAGCTGGTTAGCTCAAAGCTCTCAATGGTGAGTCTAAGGTTATGGGTCTTTGTTTCAGTCATGGTCAGTTAGTTCGCTCTGTTTCAAACCCCAAGGTACAGAGGAAGCCCCACTTTGTAGAAAGGGCAGTTCAGATGATGCTGGCCCGTATGTCATGAGGGAACCTTGCTGTGAGCTTCAGTGACAAGACTAAGAGCATGCAGGCAAGGCTGGGAGTAGGCAGGCAAGAGGCACTGGAAAAAGCCCCAGGAGCTGATGGGCTCAGTAGACTCTAAGGTCAGCAATAATTAGGTGCGGCCGGGATTACAGCCAGGATTGGTGCACAGTGCTTGGGCAAGTCCTGCAGGAACATTTTGGTATGGAAAATAATTTGTAACAAATTGCTCAGGAGCTCACGCAAAGACAGAGGGCAGTGGGGTGGGAAGCCAGATGCCGGGATCCCAGATGCAGGACACAGCTTGCTACAGAAAAATGGAATGTAGTGATGGTCAGCCCAGTTTCTTTTTATGTATGGTTAGAAACCCCCTCTATCAGAATCACTTGGAGAGTTAAAAATGCAGATTGCTAGGCCCCTCAGACTCTGAAACAATGGGATGGGACTTGAGAATATTGAAATAAAAATGACCCTGGTGATTCTCAATCGGGGCATCTGCAGTCTAATTTGAGACCTGTAGGTGGAGGTGAGTGTGTTCACCTGTTTGGGTGAAATATGAAGCAGAGAGAATTGTTTTTAACATTCAACTGAACTATTTCTGTTGTATTCTGTGTTTTTATGCCAATTACCTCCTTATATCTGTATGTAGATATTTAATTTTTTCATGGGTATTAATCTTGACTTCTCCAACTAAATTAAAGTTATCTGATGATCAGGGACCATGTCCTTCCCCTCTTTGTGTCCTGAGTTGTACCCAAGTTAGTGCTGGGCATGTGGAATTTCAATAACCACCTTCTAACTTTGAGAATTAATTACTCAGCCATCCTTGCTCCCATCTTCCCTGTGAACAACAGTTTTGCAAATGTGCTGATGGTCTTAGAGAGCTAGTGTGATAAGATGTGGATGTATCTGCATAAAACTTTTCTCATTATTTGTAAAACGCCTTATTGCAGTAGTTCTCCACCTTCGATGCATAATAGTGTGTTTAAAAAAAACCACAATCCCAGATCATACCCAGCTGATGATGAATTTCTGGGAGTGGGACTGAGGCTTTACTGGTGAGGGAAGAGGAAGTGTTAGCAGGAGCTGGAAGACTGGAGGAGGAGCTTCTGCAGGGAAGGTGCTTGAGTCTTGGAGGGGAGGTCTGAGGGCCTGGGGCTCAGACCGGGTGGCAGGCATGGCTGGTTGGTGCTCTGAGCTCTAGTGAGGGGCACAGCCAGCCATGCAGGTGCGAAGGCTTAGTTGGTACTCAGGCAGCCAAAAGAGCCAGGCCAGCCGGTATCATATAAGGAGGTGGGATGGGGCAGCACTAGAGCTGCTACTAGTGCCGCTGAGAGGGTCTGATCAGGCTGGCCCCCTGAACGCCGCAAAAATCAGGGGTTTGGAGTCACCCCTGTCCTCTCCTGCTGGAGTGAGGCAGCCTGGAGCTGGAAGCAGGAGAGTTAAGTCTGCCTTCTTTTCTTCCAATCTGTAAAATAGCGGGCCTGCCAAGGAGTCTGGAAAGGTAGCTGGTAGACTACTAAACCAGTTTTGTGGTACACCATTGGGAAGGATGGAAGAATCGATTCATCGCTGATAGAAATGAAACAAGTAATGATGAAGCTAGGTAGTCTTGCTTCAGAGCCCATGCCAACCACCACACCCAGCAGAAGAGGCTAGCTCAGCTTTCCTCCCCTGTGGGCAAAACTTACCTGGTGTTCTCTTCGGAAGCTGGGGGAGAGAGGGAAACTAGCATCTCGTTTCTGTCTGCTGGGCCACCCGCTGATCTGAGCAGGGCAAGCGCGGGCAGAGATGGAGTTTCCAGTTACTCAGTGGCACGAAAGATGCATCATCGTGCCTATAGGACCCAGAAACAGGGAGGATGGATGACATCAGGGACTGCCAGATTTTTGGAGACTGACAAAGAGACTCATACACTAGCGAGCACTGGCTGAGAGTCAGTGGGGCAGATGTCAAAGTAGGTAATGGAGTGGTAGGGACAGAGTCCCTCCTTACTCTCACTACCTCCCTGAGGACCCGGACCCTGAGCTAGATCAGGCATGTCCCCAGAAGCAGAGCCAGGACGGGGGGTGTTCAGGTGAGGGACCAGTGCTTTGGGTCAACAAAGAGGATGACAGCCAGTTTGCCAAAGAAGTCATGTTGGAAATAACCCTTCTGTTCCTCCTTCCTGTGGGGACACAAGAAGGACGAGCATAGGGAAGAGGAGGTCTGAGAGGAAGGGAGCAGATACCGTTCCTACAGACCCCCAGAGCCACAGGGCAGGGAGGCACTCTGCAGTGAATGCAGGTTCTTAAACAGTACAAATTACCTCTCTGTAACCCAGATGGGACTGTTTCATAACTGAGCATTGATGAAAAGTTATGGAGTCAAACTGAGGTATCATAAAGGATGTCCATTAGTCTGCAGAGACACTGTGGGGGTGGTGATGGCAGAGCCCAGCTGGTCGTAGTTATTAGGAAGATAAAATAACTTCAGGTTTATACCTTTAAAGTTGAAACTCCTTAGCCCAAGCAGGTAGAGTTTATAATCTTTATAAAACCAATGTCCTACACGGGTCCGTCTGGAAGCCACGTCTTGTTCAAGAACCGTATTTTCAAAGCCCAAAGTAATAAAAAAGGAATTATTTTCTCCATTTGAATTTTGGAAATCTGTGGTAAGATCTAGATACAAATGTACAGCAATTTCTTCCTCTTCAATCAGCTCTCTCATACTTGGTAGCTACTCCAGAGCCTTTCTCCTCAAATCATTTAGAAATTCCTTTCCAGCACGCACTGCTTCTTCTCTCTCCCGTCTCCCTTTCTCTCAGCACTTTGATGTAGAAATCATCTTTAGCCATTTTCTTTTTGTTCCCTTTTCTTGTCTTCCCATCCTTTCAATTTAGCCTCGGAAAGCACAAAGGACCTGTGAGGGGAAGATGGGTTCCATAGAGGGCACTGAAAAGATGCTGGGCAGGGCAGAGAAGGGGGGCCACCAAAGGCGGGGTTGTCCTCGTCAGGCAGGTGCTGGTGTTGGCGTGGGGGTGGTACGGCCACAAATCCTCAGAAACTGCCCATTTGCATTTATTATATAAAATATAATATTTTCGGGTGCTTATAGCTCGTGAGGTATCTGTACATCTCTCAGTTGACCTTCAGAGCTCCCAGAGTAAGTATTATGTCTGTTCTATAGGTGAGGAAACTAGGCTTGGGCATGCTAAACAAGTTGAATAAACAGTAGGCTAGAATGGCAGGATCTGAATCCAGGACTCCTGACTCTGTCCCATGCTTCTGCTCTGCTGCCACTTGTGTCTCCAACATGCACTTCCTGTTCTGCATTGCTGTGCTCTCAGAGGATGCTGTTTCTCCTCACTCCTTCTTAGCTCCCTCCTGTACTACCTGTACTACCCCCTGTACTACCTTTCCTTCCTGATTTGAAACCACATGGATCTTACTGACCAAGAAGCAACAAAGCCTGAGAAGTTTCAGTTTTTTGTTTTTTATGACAGAAGAAGACTTTTAAAGAGACATCATCAAATCCATTCTTCCTCAGAATAGCATGCACGTGTGGCCTGTGTTAACATCATGACTTATACGCAGCGTGTGGCTGAGTCGTGAGACAGATTATTTTAGCAAACACTCAGCAACAAAAACATCCAAATGCTAGGGGTGCCATTGTTGTCCATGTGATCTAAATGCTTCCTTTGGACTGTTTCTCAGAGCTAGTTTACAGGCCACAGAAAACATCTAATATTCTGGCCTGCCCCTTCTGGCCCCCACAGGGTTACTTGGCTTAATCCATTGCTTTATTCCCTAGTCTTCTGTGTGCTTCAGGTGAAGTCTACTCCCAGAGGACAAATATTCGATATCACCAAAGATGAATCTGTCTCTCTCTCTCTCTCCCTCTTTCTCTATTTCTCTATCTGCATCTCTATTAAAATATCCAGGAGCCTCCTGGGGTGAGACATGCAGGTTCAGGGACATGACTCTGTAGTCATCCGACCCCCAGCATTACTAACGGGGGCCCCAGCTGAAAGGTGCTCTGTCATGGGGAGTGCTGGCTACTGGCTGCTGGCTGGGTGGGAGATGTGGGTGGCAAGCAGCTGGCAAACTCCCGGGGGCCTCCAGTGTCGGCATGGAAGGTGACGCAGCTTTGTCGCGGGAAGGGTGGTCCTGCAGGCAGTTGCTGTTGTTACCAGAGACCTGGGAGCAGAGAACCCAGAAGCTGGGGGTGGGCACACAGACTAATCAGGGGAATATGAGGGGGCCTGGGCCAAGCAGACACGATCAGATTGGTTAGGCATTTGATCACGTTGGCCACTGAGGTGGATGACAAAACTGACTTGACCATTTTTCACCGAGAAGACATGGTGCTGCTAAATAGTGACTGGGCAATGCCCCAGGGGCATCTAACCATTCTCCTAGAGATTATTATTTAAACTACTTGCAGTGGAGTGAAGCAGAATTGCTTTGACTCTTTTTTCCTTCCGAGCACCATTCTCCTTTGATTATTCTGAACCCTCAAAGAGGCACTGGCGGGACTGAGCAGCGCACACCTTCACTGGCCCCCTCCTGAGCTGGCTGCTCGGATTTGGCAGCTGGGTTCATGCCTGGGTTCGTCCAACTGTACTTGCTCCCTTCTTTGTTGTGAAACCAAGTGAGGTGCTTTGTTGAGGCTGTTCTCACTGAGGAAGGACAGGGTAGGGGGGTTTGCAGAGTGGAGAAGAGGGTGAGTTCCCAAGGAGACCCCCAACTTCCCGCACACTCTGGAGCAGCCCCTGGGAAGGCAGACCTGGGAGACAGGGAAAGTGCCACGAGCACGGGGGTCCCGCATGAATTTCCTCCCAGCTTTGGTAAGTACGAATCAAATATTTTATTATATGTGAAACCTGCTTAAAAATCATCCCAGTTTTATATCACGGCAGACTATGTAAGTGGGTATCAGAACATATAATTGCACGTAAGGCATAAAGGGTGCATTACTTTCCTGTGGCCGCTGGAACAGATCACCACAAACCTGGTAGCTTAAAACAAAAGAAACGCACTCCTGCCCAGCCCTGGAGACCAGGAGCCTGAAATCGAGGTGTCGGCTTGCTCGCGCCCCTCCCGCGGCTCCAGTGGGGACCCTTCCTTGCCGCTTCCAGCTTCTGGGGCTCCAGGCGTCCCTCAGCTTGTGGCCGTGTCACTCCAGTTTCTGCCTTCGTCTTCGTGTGGCCTCTGCTCTTCTCTGTGGGTCTCTCCACAGGGCACTTACTGCATTTAGGGTCCACTCGGATAATCCAGGGTGATCTACACTCCAGATCTTTAACTTGATTATGTTTGCAAAGATCCTTTTTACAAATCAGGCCACCTTCCCAGGTTCTGGGGGTTAGGCTGTGGACCCATCATTCTGGGGTCCATGATTCCACCTACTACAGAGGGTTTGTTGAGCTCATACACCTTAAAATATCTGATCTTTGGCATCTAAACTTTGTTGTGATCTTGAGCTAACTTTACTGAGCAGTTTCTCTGTGCCACACATGGTGCAAAATCTTTGAGTTTTATTGTTTTATAATAATCCTCATAACAATTCTATGAGGTAGCTCCTAGCATTTCCATTGTGCAGACGAGAAAGCTGAGGCTTGGAGAGGTCAAGCCATCTGTCCAGGGTCACAGAGATTCTGTGATGGTGAGGTGAGGGGTCCTGGGTAAGTCCAAGTTCATCTGCTTTGAGTGTGAGCTCTTAATCACTAAGCTGTGGAAGAAAAAAATAAACCTATGTTAAGTGTCTTAAAAACTTCAGTTCAAAAACAAATATTTTTTTTCTCTTCAAGCTCTCAAGTGTTGCTGGTGGGCAAGTAATGTTAACACACATACGTATTTCTTAACTCTCTGTGCATTTATCTCGACCCCAGATCCAAGGCATATAGAACAACCCCATGAATGAGCTTATTTGAAAAAGAAACAAATATTACACCTCTAGGAAATAACCAGTCATGGGGTCTTCTTTCTAAAATAATTCTAAAATTTGGGGAAAGGTAAAAAACTAAGTTTTGTTAAGCCACACTGAATTTCCCAAATTTCCCTCAGTGTAGGTAAGCTGTTTGCGTACCTGTGCTGTATAACCAAGAAAACAACACACCTTCAACTGAGCCTTCCTTCGACATCCTCAATTGTGACTTTTTTGACTTTCTTGACTTACAGCAAGATCCAAGGATTTTGCATTAAGTTTCTGAATTACTCACAGGCAAAGAGAAATATGCTTTCTGTAGCCAGTTATTGTGGAAAAAGCAGTTATGACTCTGGAGCTGGGTTTCCAGTCTGACGTGAGTCAAACTAGTTGGTTTGACTTTGAGAAGGTTACTTCATTTCTCTGAGTCTCAGTTTTCTTATTTAAAATGTGCTGGATCAGACCATTTATTTGGTCTTTGATAAAAGCTGTGAAAATGCCCATGCACAATATAGTTTCGGGTGAAAGCCTCACATGCTCTTGCAGCCTGTCATGCGTCTCCTAGTGGTCTGTGGGCCTGAGTTAGGACCTCTGGATTAGGCCATCTCTATAGTCCCATCTCACTCCAATAGCTAGGACTGTGTTAATACTTATATTACTATAGGTTATTAGAAAATATGTGTGACTTTATGAAATAAAGATCCTTCAATAAACAGAGAATGAGGGGAAGGCCATGTGAGAGATGTCAGAAATGCATCTATTTTATTATAGAGAAAAATATACACATTTGGAAGTGCTCCCAGCATATGAAGACCCTCTGAAAGTCTTTCAATATGTGCCACATATTGAAGGGTTTTGACTTTTGAAAGATTTTGACTTCAGAGTTTTCATAAAATTACATTTTCCATCTGATGCCGGGGAGGCACTGGTGCTCTCATCACAGCCAGAATCCAAGTGGAACGGCTGCTGGCGGTTCCAAGGAGTCAGGGAAAGGTCGTGCGCAGAGGGATCATGCCCTGCGCACAAAGAAGCTGTGTTGCGCTCCAGGGTGGGTCTGTGTGCGAGCTGGCACTCCAAGGATGCTCAGCCGGCGTGAGGGGAGATGCCCGGGAGGTAAGGCTTCCACCGCAGACAGGACTCAATTGTTAGAGCTTATCTGATGAGGAATTAACACTTTTTTCCTGAGTCAGTTCTCCTGTTAAGGGCCTACTGCTTTGCTGTTTGCATTTCCTCACGTCCAAGTTACCATAAAATTATTTAGCTCTGTAGCCTTTTGATTAGCCAAGGTTGGGGTGTTGGTGTCTCAACACCCATGTGATGCCTGTACAGCAAGAATGGGATTTTGGAGGGGTCCGTCCTCAGTCACCTGGTGGAGATAACTGACTGGCAGGTGAGGTCGGGTCAGCAGAGCTGAGCTTGTGGGTCGGCTTTTCCCTGGGGCCTCACGGAGCTTACGTGGTGGTTACTTCTGTCAGCCTTGTCTGAGTGTCAGTGTATGTAAGGGTGTGTCTGCACACTCACATGGGCCTGAGATTCAGGGAGGTAAGACAAGGGTGAACCAAATGGCCCCGGGATGGCTAGGATGGAGAGAACTCGTGTCAAGCTCTATCTAGTCTTCCTTCATCGCTCCAGAACTATGCCGTCCAGCAGAACTTTCTGCAGTGAGGGCAATGTCCTCCTGAACTGTCCATTCTGACTGGTGGACACTGATGGTCACTAGCCACATGTGGCTATTAACTACTTGAAATGTGGCTAGTAGGATGTAAAACTGAAAAAAAAACGAAATTAAATTAAATTAGTTAAAATTTAAATTTAAGAGCCACATAGGACCAGGACAGCTGCTACTGTACTGGACAGCACACTTCTGGGTGGGCCCTTCTGATTTTATCTTCAAGGACTATTTTACAAATATGAGACAGTGGCTTACATCAGTGTCGTCCTTTTGATAGACAAACCTAATGATTATCTTAGAAGAGAAAAAGCCTTATTGGCTTCTCTGTATAAATAAAGATGAGCTCCATTAGCTGCTCGGTACTTTGGGTTCTCGGTAATATTTGCATCCATGCCCCTGCACATGTGTCCCACCTACATCAAGGCCGTCTCCTAACGGGCGGCCCCCATTACTTACAGGTCTCTGCATAGGTGGTACCTGCCAAGCCTCCTTTTTTAACCCACGGAGTTTTTTGTTCTTATTCCATTCACTTCAAAATATCATTACCATTGCAAACAAGGAAAATGTGTTTATCAGAAACTGCAAACTCCTTTAGGGCCTCATAGGATTAATCACGGTTATAAAGTTTTATTAAACACAATTTTTGTTTAATGACAAGCTCCACCAGTCCTTCCCATTCCAAACCAATCCTGTCCTAAGGGTGAATTGCGCTTAGCAGATTGTTTTCAACAGACTCTTCAAGACAATCCCTATTACTTTGTCATGCACGGAGATATTTTTCTTCCTGGATAATTTGAACTTCCTTAAAAATCACATCTGTTTCATACTTTATTTATTTGTAATTTAAATCCTTAAATTGAATCTTTCATTACTAACATCTGGGCTTGAAATGCAGCCCACTTGAAAAAATACAAATTTTATTTTATTTGTAGTTACCCCCCTTCACTGGGTAGCACTGGTACAAACATTCTCTGGCCAGAGGCAAAACAGCCGGGTATCTTAAAGCTGTGATGTTGTGCCACGTGTGATGTGGTTCATTGATTGTCCCCGAAGTGACTGGCAATTTGCCCAGAATTAGACTGAATGCACGTAATAAGCTGTAGAATTTCCACAATATTGACAATTAGATATCTCTATACAGCAGCAGCTGTGTATTGTTCTCATGGTATGGTCCCCTCAAAGCACCTCCTAAAAAGAAAAAAGAAAAAAAACCTGGCAGAAGGTTGCAAGCAGCAGAAAGGTAATATACATTGTATGAAATATCTCAAATTCAGATTAATTGGAATGTTTCTATTAGTACAGTTCTCTGCAATGGAAATCATGGCTGAAACAGCATGCTCTGCAGTAGCAGTTTATAACATCACATCTGTATCGTGTAATTGCTATATTTTTAGCATGTTTCGGAGGAAGATACCTTTTCTCATTTCCATTCATTGTGAAAGGGAGGGAACTGTATCACCGGTCCTCCTGGAGTGTTTTGCATCTTTGGGCACAAGCAGTTCTGGTCCTGTGGACACGTGGATAATGCTCTTACCCTTCTGAAATGGCTCTGGTCAGTTAAAATAACTTTCATTATCCCCTGAATGGAAATTAGCCCCAAGAAATCATCTTGTTTGTGGACGGTTTTGATGAAAAAGAGCTCAGCTTCCAATTTGCCATTTCTGCACTCTTAGTTCGCAGGGAGCTGTTTGGATAAACACGGAAACACCTCTCCAATGTTTCACCATTTTTCATAATATTTCTCCACCAGTCCATTTGTTCCCTAGTTATAGAAAAGAAAGGAGAACATGAAGGAATTGAACTGATAGTTTCTCACTATCTAGAAGCAACTGCCCACAGTCCTAGGATTTGAATGTCATTTTAAACCACAGGTTTAAAGTTTGCATTATGAAGGGCTGATCTTTGATGTTTCGCCCAGTGGGGCTCTTATCTGGAGCCAGCCTTGGCCACCTTTGGGTTTTGTGGTTTGTCCTCTTGCAGTGGAAATGAATGTTTTAAAAGAAAGCTGCTGTTTTTAGAAAAATACCATAACACCTCAGAAACAATAAGATGCCATGTTTTCAATCTCAGATCTTAATTTATCAAGCTAATTACCAACAAAATATAGCTAAACTGCTGATAGTCTTGAGACTGATTAATTCAGGAATAAGACATTGTTGGTTTCTTCAAAGGTTAGCAGGAGGGTTTGGGTAGCAAAGTCGTGTAGGTTTCTTTCTCACCTCCGATGATGTTGTGTCTTTTTAGAAAACTCCACGTTATTAATAATGCATTCAGTTCGGTCCAACACATTCATTTATTTCCCCATTAATGCTAAGTAGAGAGGAAAAGAGAAACCAAGCTTTTTATTAGCAAAGAGAACTTATTTTGAAACTTATAATCTCTCTTGCAATCCAGTTTAAAACTCCTGCTCTCTGTCTCTGTATCTCTCTTTTAAATTTTTTTATATTTACGCTTCTCTTCCGGGAATCAGGAACTCTGGTTCCGGTTGCGTGGGCTCTGCCCCTAACAGGCTGAGTGGTTTCAGACCAGTTGTTTCTGCCTGTCTGGGCTTTAGTTCCCCCAAATGTGAACAAAACACCCCCAGAACTTCATGATCCAGAAGAGACGGTCGATCAGGACAATCAAGTAAAAGGTGCCGTGGACCTTTTGGTTTTGGAGATTTATTTTACCATGTGTGGGAAAGGGGCTCTCCTGGCGCCCCGTCCCACCCACCTTCCCCTGTGTGTCCTCAGCGGACTGCAGTCGAATCGGCACCTAATGAGTTCAGATCATGATGCGTGTTCCTGTGAACCGAGGACAGGGCTGGGACGGCATGAAATGGGATTGCGCGGGTCTTTCTGCTGCCAGCGGCAGAACATGGAGTCCCTCTGGTGCCCGATGTACTCTAATAAAGGAGGCTAAGAGCCGGTGCGTTCCTTGACTCAGGCCGAAGCCCCTTTTAGAACCTGTGTCATCAGCATAAGTACAAGTGTGGCGTAGTAAGGAACATCATCATGAAACAGATTTCCTGAGAGAGGCATTAGCCGGCTCTGGGGGGCACCCCGGGGCACCCCTTCTGTAATGAGCACACTTCCCTGTTTATGAAGACGGTCACAGATGTGCTTGTAACCACTCTGCCGGGAACGACACTTCGTGGGACGGCTCCTGCCCCACTGAGCATTTTCTCCAACCGATTCTTGAAGGGTTAATTTGCAGTTTACTATTGAATAACATAAAATGAGCTGTAAATAATGTAATGATATGTATTGTTAAGCTACGTATATTTTCCCAGGTGCCAGTACACCCACTCCTCACTTAGATATAATCTGGGGCAGTCAACAAACACAGATGTATTTTAACAAAGAGAGAGAGAGAAGGATAAAGACAGAAAGAACAAGAAAAAAAAATTAAAACACACGTAAGGTAATTTAACCAAGATAGAGATCCAGGTAAAACTTGGCCTATTTTTTTTTTTTTTCCTCAGAGTCGATTCCCTGTACTAAGTGAAATACAACAGCATTTTGGCTTGTTTTTGGAACACACACGAGCCAAACACGTGGGAAACACCTTGACAGGCCTTTTGTATAACTACAAGGAAACTGATAATCCTAAATAAATTACACGGGAAAAATATGAATCTTTGAATACTAGTAATTATAATGGTTATTTTTCACTTTTGTAGCACCTGCAAATGATGTATATATAACAAAGCTTCAAAAAGCTCTAATTAACTTTTTATTTTTTTCCATTTACTGGCTTTACCCAGTTTGCATTAATTGGCAATTTATATCTATACATTTTTACCAAATATTTCTATTACTTTTGAGTGGCTGAAAATCACACATTATTGAATTTATTTTCACTGAGTTTGCTTTTGATTTTTGTCAGCCACTTGCTCTAAAGTTCTTCTGGCCGGCCCTGCTCTTTTGAGGGGGTGTGGAGGGAAATGGCGATTTCTAGGTTGATCTTGTGGGTGGAGGAGACCCACACTTGCCTCCGTGGGCCAGTGACATGACGTCTGACTGATAGGGCCAGTCAGAACCCTAACAGCTCCTTCCAAATGTGCAAGGGCTCCTTTTGGAAAACCTCCGGCCTCGGCTTTCCGGCAGATTTCTCTGGGCTTTTCATGGCCCAAGATGAGCCTGACCACCACCGAGATGGAGCTTCGTCCTGCGTTGGGGCGCAAGGCAAGTCAGACCCAGATGAAGCAGAGCCCCGAGGGGTCTTAAATGGACACCAAATTCAAAACCTCCTGATGGGCCATCCTGATTATTCTCAAATTACCCACTTGCTGCCACGTTGGGTGACAACGCCAGGGGAGGAGTCTGGATCGCCTGGGGCTGCGCGTGTGACCTGGGAAGGAGAAAACACCTACTATTTCCCGCAGGAAGCCTGGAAGAGGGAGGAAGCAGCCCATCCTTTCTTTTTTCCTCTCTTCCTCCATTCTTTGCCTTCTCTTTCTTTCTTTCTGATTTTTGTTTTGTTTTAAAGGAAAATCGAGGTGCCCAGGCCATGTGCACAGAAGTGGACATGGGTGGAAGGTTTTGATAGATGTCAAAGAAGTTTCTCGGTTACCAGGGAAGAGGAAAGGCCACTGTCGGGGGCCGGTGGAGCGACACCTTCCCCGCGGGACCGCTGAGGTAGGAGCATCAGGTCCTCTTTTGAAGGAATGGACATGTTTCTAGCTACTCTCCACATAGAAGTGGGAGCGGGTGGGAGGCGCGGGCTTCCGTCAGGCGCCTCCCAGGCCCGGGACCCGGCTCTCCGGCCGTCCCCGGGCCTAGGCCAGAGTGAATGCTGCCTGAAAGCAAGACCCGGGCATCTCGGGAGGCAGAGGCAAGATGACTGCCCGGCCATCTGCAGGACATCAAAGGCGACTGCCTGATGGCGCTCGGCTGCCAAAACTTCTAAAGGGTTTGGCGCCTGACTGGAAATAGGATGCAAACTGTCCATCTGCCGCATGGCACTGGCGACAGCTGATTCTTTCGCAGTCTGCAAGATGGCCCCGGCCAAAGCCAACCGGCCCCCATCCCTGACGGCGCGAGGTTTGTCCGGCCCGTTTCATTAGCCAGACACATGAGCTACAGTCTGTGCTTTTTCATTTTGGTTCATACGTGACACTATAAACACCAGTGCTGGGGACGGGCTGAGAAACCAGAGGGGACACACTGCTGCTTCTGTGGAGAGAGCATATTGGCAATGTTCAAAGCATATTGGGGCATAACAGTAGCCTGAAAACCCCAATATGGATTAGGACAGCTGACCAGATGTCTTGACTGACATTTTTTAACAAGTTTCAAGGGTATCCCTACAGGACATAATGCTAACTCTACATCTGTGTGCTTCTTTTCTGTCCCATCCCCTCCCAGCTTCAACAAAGTGTGCGGCACATGCGAACTCAGAGTGTAGCTCATCTCCGGTGACAAAGAGCAGCTTTGGCTTGCTCAGACTGGGGCCCACCTGCCCAGGCAACTCCTGCGCTCCACTGGAAGGGAATGGCCACTTGCAGCCGAGGGAATGAAGGAAGGCGTGGCCCCTAAGTGGACACGGGCGGCTCCCTGGCCGGCCTCCCCTTTGGGGGTAGAAAAGTAGGTTTGTAATGGGAGACGTTCTCGTTCGTGCTGGCTGATGTGCCGGGGCTGCGGCAGGGAGAAGCCCACGCAGACATTCCACAGTGGGACAGGGGATGAGCAGGAAGAGAGAGATGGGAATTTTAGGGAAGAGATGCACATTTATAATCCTAATTTTCTAAATTGCAGGCTTGTTGGCATGGGATATTAAATTGGAATTTAAAAGTTGGAAAAATCACAGAACAGTGCTGTAGTTTTAATAATTGGGGTTCTCAAGTGTTATGGCTAAATTCTGGACTCATGGTAATGGCATGTTTTGTCAGAAATGATTCTTACTTTAGATTTCATATGTTCCAAAAGATTTTGTTTTTTGTAAATTAAAGTTGGCTAGACCTTAATCCCACCTCCATGTGGAGCTCTGGAAGGCTATCATGTGGCTTAAATGCAACATCTCCTTTTCTTTAAGAGCAGATAAGGCATACAACTTGCCACTGGACATCTTTGTCACGATTTGTCTGAGTATGTGGTTGGCTTTCTATCTGTGTCCATTTGACAAATTGGATTTTCAATTTTACTGGGGGGTGGTGGTCAGATCTGCAGGTTTTGTACCTCAAAACTTTCTTTGCTTTAATGACCAGCCTTTGAATGTGTCAGAAATAAATTTTTCACAGTCCACTAAAATGTGCATGATAGTAAAACTAGGCTCCTCTTAGAGAACAACAGACTCAAGTTAAAATTAGAATGGAATGTTGAGATTATTGTGCCCACGGCTTTTTGTATCAATGAGGAAGTTTGATAAAGGAGAGTGACATGTTCACAGAAACGCAATCCCAGCCCTGTGTGGTTTCCTTTTTGCCGGAACCAGGTTAACTTGAAAACTGGACCTGCTCTCCTAAGCAGAGCAAGACATAGCTATATACCAGTGTCATATTTTCTTTCACAAAAAAGAAAAGAATAGAAAGGATAATGCTTTTAATGAAGTTGGAGACTTCAGAATTAAAAACTACAAAATCTTGCCTTGACCGGGAGGAGCTAGGCAATAAATGGAAAGATTTTCTCAATTCAATTTCATCCATCTGCTTTTTGCAAGGCTATTTCAAAGACCACTTTGCCTGGAGTCTGGGAAGCACTGAGATTTGTCAACTGCAACTGTGAGCTGGCTGGCACAAACTGTAGAAGACTCAGACCAGAGCTCCTGTGACAATTCTCCCCGTGCAGAAGCTGCGGGGCAGAACAGCCCCCACAAAGGATGCAAGCATGCCTCCTCTCCCCCAGAGTCCTCGTCAGAACCCATGTGCTAATGCAGGCCTGGGTCCATGCATCTGGGACAAAGGTTTAAATGTTGGGTGCAAAAACACACTCTTCCCTTGCTGGGAGATGGCAGTGGCAGTTCAGTTCCACACATAGTTAAAAATGATGCCAGGTGCAGCATAAATCCAAGTTCCTAATGGACACTGTGCCACAAGACTTGATTTTGTAAATGAAAGTCTTCCTTTGTTCCCCACTTCTTGCTGAAACAACTTTTATGTTGGCTAATGAAAGAAGAAAGCTCCCAGACTCAAACCCCCCAAAAGAACATGTGTGAATGTGGAGTCCGGTGTCTCCAGGGCCCTACTCTTTACATCCTTTCTTTCCAGCTTGGAATCCACTTTGCTTTTTTGCTGTTTTTCAAAGATGGGTGGGTGCTTTAGAAAACCTTTCCCTTACCAGATGATGCCAAATTACAGGACAGTTTTGACTCCATCCCATGTGGTAGATTCATAAAAGCCATTCCATTAGGCACAGTCACTGCATTTATTTAGTCTGCTTGGGTGATTTGGAAAAAAAAATCACTGTGTGCTAAAGTTGTGATTTGAAAAATCACAAACTAAAATTTGGGGATGTTAAAATGGAGAGCAAAATGCTTCGGCGCAATTTAGGAGGGTTTATTCAAATGCTGCAGTTCCTGCTAATAACTTGTGGACAAACTTCAACTTTTTTTTAAGTCAGAATGAACAAAAAATTATTTCAAACTCTTCCACTATCTCTTCATCATTCTCTCATCACTATAGCGGGTATCTCCATGGAGTCAAGGCGTCCTTAGATGCTGTGCAAGTGAGCACCAAGCACTGACGTTTCTTTAGTGAGACTCTGTCTTGAACCCTGACTTTATTTGTCCAGGCAGAGACTTTCTGTTGATGGGTTTGTTGGGGGAGACGTGGCTCTCACCTCGAGAATATCTGCGTTGTAGAATGTGGCTAATTAAGTTGTCTTAAGAAAGAACATGAAGATAGACTGACAAGTTGCTGGGGGTGGAAAAGCAGTGAGGAGGTTACTCTGGTCCGCGTGCTCCTGGGCCCTTCACACGAACGCTCACAGGCCTGGCATTTGTCTGTTTTCGGGACTTCTTTGGATCTACATAATGATAACTAGCTGCAAAGAAAGTAAGGAATCAGGCTGACCATCCGGGTGTTTTGACTGTATGTTCCAGGCACTTCAACAAACATTTATGCAGTGGTTCTTATAAATAAGACTGAGTCTAAAAATGTTGGGAGACACCAAGGTGAGTAAGATAAATTTTCTATTCTTAAGAAGTTTGTAACAGAGTCAGGCTTTGTGTGGGATCCAGTGGAGCTTAGCTGCATCCTGGAAATTTCTGTGAAGTCAGTGGGTGGAGATGAAGGAACGTTATAGTTGAACAGGACATATGCCTGTAGGTCACATCCGGGAATCAGGGTAGCTTGTTCAGCCAGTTTTTTTTTTTTTTAAGGTTATTCACTATGCATTTATTTATTTATTTTTTTGGTAGTATTTATTTATTTATTTATTTATTTTTTTGGTAGCTATTTTTTTTTTTTACAATTTATTTTGGTATCATTAACCTACAATTACATGAGTAATATTGTGGTGATTAAACTACCCCCTTCATCAGGTCCCCCCCACCAACCTTATTACAGTCACTGTCCATCAGTGTAGTGAGATGAGAATCACTACTTGTCTTCTCTGAGTTGTACAGTCCTCCCCGTGCCCCCCCACCTTATGTCTGCTAATCATAATGCCCCTTTTACCCTCTTATCCCTCCCTTCCCACCCTTCTTCCCTAGTCCCTTTCCCTTTGGTAACTATTAGTCCGTTCTTGGGTTCTGTGAGTCTGCTGCTGTTTTGTTCCTTCAGTTTTTTTCTTTGTTCTTATACTCCACATATGAGTGAGATCATTTGATACTTCTGTTTTTCGGCTTGGCTTATTTCACTGAGCATAATACCCTCTAGCTCCATCCATGTTGTTGCAAATGGTAGGATTTGTTTTCTTCTTATGGTTGAATAATATTCCATTGTGTATATGTACCACCTCTTCTTAATCCATTCATCTACTGATGGACACTTAGGTTCCTTCCATTTCTTGGCTATTGTAAATAGTGCTGCAATAAACATAGGGGTGCATCTGTCTTTTTGAAACTGGGCTGCTGCATTCTTAGGGTAAATTCCTAGGAGTGGGATTCCTGGGTCAAATGGTATTTCTATTTTGAGTTTTTTGAGGAACCTTCATACTGCTTTCCACAATGGTTGAACTAATTTGCATTCCTACCAGCAGTGTAGGAGGGTTCCCTTTTCTCCACATCCTCGCCAACATTTGTTGTTGTTTGTGTTTTGGATGTTGGCCATCCTCACTGGTGTGAGGTGATATCTCATTGTGGTTTTAATCTGCATTTCTCTGATGATTAGCGATGTGGAGCATCTTTTCATGTGCCTGTTGGCCATCTGAATTTCTTCTTTAGAGAAGTGTCTATTCATGTTCTCTGCCCATTTCTTAATTGGATTATTTGCTTTTTGTTTGTTAAGGTGCATGAGTTCTTTGTATATTTTGGATGTCTCAGCCAGTTTCTTAAAAAAAAAGTTGTGTTCATTGCGTGGGGGAGAGGGCATAAATTCCAGCGGGGGTTTGAACTTTTCAGTCTGCCACATTTCTGGTGCTGTGTCTGGACTAGAACAGTTGTAATACAGCAGGGCTTGGGTTATGTATCACAGATTATATTATGATCATTCCTAACCAGAGCCTTTTTGAAAGTGTGACTGGATGCTATTAATAATTATGGTGGGATAACAGGAGTAAACTGGGAAGTCCTGAGCAAGTTATAACAGACAATCCTAGGATGAAGCTCTCTCAGTATACCCGTGGGCAGGCGGGGAAGGGTTTCTCATATCACCTAATGTGCTATGTCTCCAGACCCACGGACACAAACTGAAACAACCTGGAAATGCAGCTATAATGGTCATATCCTCAGCCTTTATTGTGCCATAACTTGTTTGCAAGACAACCCTTCTTAGCTACCTTTCCACTAACTCAAATTCTGCTTGGAAGCAGATACCTAGTTGAGGATTAAATCCGACAATGATTCAGATTACCAATTTTCAGATAATCTAGAATTACCAGATGGGTTGCATTTTCAAAGTTAAGTGCAATGAATTATACATTTTGTTTACTACAGAAGAATGCTTGGGATAAAATTTTGAAATATTTCTAGTGATAACATAAAAAGACAGTTAAGATAGCATCTCTTTAATTTTTCTTTGATTTAAAAAATCAGATTCCAAGTATTTTATTAACAGCATCATATCTGTTTTACTTGGCTTGCAAATTTTGCAGTGAAAGTGCTTAGGGATCAGAACGAGTTCTTTCTTGATCATTTTATTTCCCTCAATATATGCATTACATTGAATTTAGCAAAAAATGTGCTGTTTTGTACCTAGCTAGGGCTCAATAAATGTTATATTAACGAATTAAGAAATGAATTTGGCTAAAACAAAGTAAAACACAATCATCTTGTTTCCTTTTCAACTTCTTTTACAGACTTTCAAAATTCTTTAAAAATCTTCCCCAAGCAGAAATAACAGTTTGTGTGCGTGAATCATTTTGAAGTTGCTGACCTGTATTGCTGTGCTTATGTACATTTGTGTGTGCATGTAATTAACTGTCTGCTGAAGCCTGAAGCATAAGAAGTTACCAGAGCAGAGCATTTAAAATTCAACACTTTTCTTGCAGTTCCTTGTAGGGCTTCTTTGCCATGCTTCTATTTCATCATCTGTGCGCTCTGTGTGGGGGAATCCATCTCACTGTCATCTTCTCATCTTATCATAAGCAGCACTTATAATGTATAAATGGCTCTACCTGCGGTGCCTGACCAAGTATTAGGGAGAACTCAACATCGCACTGATGGTTTTAAAATAATAATGACAATGAGGAGGTCGAATCTTCATCTGGGTGTATTTTATAAATAGAAACTCAAGGGGAGGGACCCAGAACTTTTTAGTCTATTTTCATCCAAATCAGAATAAAATGTGATTGCTTAGTCCATAAAAAATTTCCTGTGAATTTGATATTTGCTAGAAACTATGTCTTAATAAATCCATGTATCTTTTAGTTTATATGTAAAATTAAAAACAGATGCAAAATCTCAGGCATATGAGAAAAAAAATTCACAGGCTGTATTTGGAAGGAGTGTGAAGAGTGGCAAATCGTAGATCCTGTACCCTGTTAGCATTTTATACTTTAACCCTAGCAAAATTAATAGTTCACTTGGGTTTTGGAAGGATTGCTCCTGGGTCAGCAGTGTATTTCTGAATGACATAAATATAAGAGAAGTAGAAATTAACTTTAAATGGATTTAGGCTTCTTACATAAATGAGAGCCACCCTTACACAAATTACTGAATCTATTCAGAGTAATTTATCAAGCAGTATATGTTGTTTTGCTGTGTTGAAATTCCAGAAAATTTAATAACAACAGACTTTCTGGAAATTGCATTAGCATAGACCTATGGAGCTTGTGTGGGAGTATAACATTGCCATTAGCAATGTATAGTAAAGTGGAAACTGGTTATCACTTAAGCATATCTATGGTAATGCTGAGAGACAAGGTTTCCAAGAGCTTTCAGTATCATCTGAAATAAGCACTTAGAAAATTGTTCTCCGGTATTTAGCAGTTAACATGAGCCAACAGTGGTTAGATAAGTGTTCCCAAATGAAGAGGATATATGGGGAGCCAATGGTAGAATTTTAAAGCCAGAAGAGCTCTTATCATTTAACTACCCCAAACCCTAGATAAATAGGTTCAGAGAGGTCGTCAAATGACTTGCTCAAAGTCACACAGCTAGTTTGTGGCGGAGCCAGGATGAAACTCTGGATCTCCGGGCTCGCAGCAGAATGCTCTGCTCACCATATCACACAGAAATTGCAAAATGCTGGGTTAACACTGCTCACAAATAAGCAGGGGTCTGGCAGCTGATGGATAAATTTGGCTGGTGCAAACAATTAAGCAGAATAACTACAAAATTGCAAAAAGTGTGAAAATTTATTTTATTTTTGGTTTGAGTTTTTGGGAAAAAGGCTTCTGGCTGGTCAAATTTGAACAACTGCTAACTCTTTGCAAAAGAGGTTGCTCTACTTTCAGAGAATCATAAAACAATGATTGATGCTTAAAACCTATTGTCAACATCCAACAATGGTGGCCAAAGTATTTATTTCAGCTTTTTTACTCAGGTCCCCTCAAAATAAGTAGGAAGAAAAATTTAAATAATTTTGTGCAAGGAAAGAGGTTATTTGGGCCACAACACAGCTATTTTCATCCAACTTGGGAATTTTCCAATTGTTTCAGACACATCGAACTTGGAAAACAAAGACAGTTTGTCATTAAAAATTAAATCGAGGTGCACTGGTAAGCCACCTTTTCTGTTGAGGAAGGGAAGGAGGTGGTGGAGACTTCCCCTGTATTCCATGTTAATGAGGGGTTTTCACCTTATTTGCCCTTTGACCTTTCTGGTGCCTCTGCTGGTTTCTTTGTGTTGTTGTCCTGGAAATACAGTCCTCCTTCTACATTTGCAATTACAATGGTCTTACAGAGCATTAAGAAGGGGAGGTCATCAGATAACCACAAGCTTAAGGTCTCAACTGAAGTTATTAACCATTTTGTGGGAGACCCAAGGATCATTTCAATGGTGGGCAGGACCCACAAAGAGGCAGCCATTGCAGCAAGAAATTGGAAAGATAAATAACTTGGTTTGGAGTGTTCTGACAATGGCAGGTGTGAGAATAAATCATTTCTTTCTTCCCACAGCTACATGGGTCACTTTCTACCCTTCTTCTTTTGTTCTTATTGTACATATTTCAGCATTATTATATATCTGCTGCGTTTCATGACACTGCAAAAACACAGTTCAGAAAAGCTGAACTTTTAATTGTGGTGAGAAATAAGTTAGCTTAATTATTCTAGGGTAGCAGAAAATATGGGTTTTGTTTCTCTCCCTAAGTCCGCCCATCCTAATCGCAATTCAACACCCTTTCCCCAACATTGCTATGTCTGAACTTCGTGCTGCTAGACAAATAAATTCTTTGGAAAAATGCACATTTTTATTTGGAAATAATGCCATCTCTTTGTTAGGTTTGCAGCAATCCTATTTTGCCTCTACTGTTTTTAAGTCGAAAATGAAAAATTATATAGAAGATGTTTGTGCATCATATTGTGCTGAACGGTATGTAGGTCAGCATGCTGCAGCACGGATGATAAGGGACAGGGAACAAGTGTTCTATGTACTTACAAGCAAATATCAGTCATAATAGAGGAAGACAGATCTACAAGAGCGTTTTGGCTTCGGAAATGTTTCTTGTCATTAGCATTTAAAAAAAGCTATGAGATTCAGGCCTATCAGCGCCGATTCACAGCAAACCCTGGCTTGCACAGGTTGTTATCTATTTCGCACAGAGGTACAGCTGGTTAGCAAATGGATTTGCAGATTTTTTTTTTTTTTTTTTGCAGGGATGAGTAAAAAGGCAAAGAATCAGGTACTTACAACCCATTCAGAATGTAACAATTTTGTTTGTGTTATAAACCAAACCTTCTGTTTTTGCAAACTGCATTATTTTTAGAAACAGAACCCAGAAAAAAACCCAGCTGATTTAAAAAAAAAATCTTTATTCATATTCCAATATCCCTAAGGGTTCTAATATCCATGAAGTAACACCAGCAAGGAGAGCAATAAGAACGGCAGACTCCGATGATTCAGTTTGCAGTGTGGCTTTATTGTGTTAGCAGTCAAGTCAAAAGGCAATATCTAATATTTTTAATTTTTTATTCCTTTCTCTACTCTAGATATAAAGGGGATGGGGGGGGATAAAGGTGCATGCATGCATGTGTGTGTGTGTGGAAGAGAGAGAGAGAGAGAGAATATTATTGAATTTTCATTTGGAAAGGTAAGATAATGTATTTTAGTTTTTACATGAACTGATATCAATGATCTGAAAGGACATCATAATGCAAGAAATACAATAGTTTTTCTCTGAAACTATACTATTTGGTAGATATAACTGACAGAGTTCTTTGGGAAAAAAGGCAATTACTAAGAAGAGAAAATAGATAGCAAGGTGTTTCTGTCTCTTGGGTTGGAATATTTAAATCCTTAGCTTTTATTAACAGGGTGTTTGGGGAATTTCCCAAATGAAGATATGTTGCAAGGACCACATTTCATCACGTGGGCACATATAGATATCTGTCAAATATTTTTGGTACAAATGCTGAGCTGTGATGGGGTCAGATTTGGCTTGTCAAAAAGCATTGTCCTTCCTGCACCCCCACAGCCCCCAGTCAAGCGCAGTGGATGAATTACCACCACAAATGATTAGACGTGCAATCAGGCAATCTACGAGGCTCCCGATGTCACGGTTACTGTTCACATAGAACATACTTACATTAGATCCCCTTCTAGTGCTATTTACTTCATTAATAGGGAGGTGATGGAATCCTGTGCAGTGAGGCAGGATAAGCCAAATCCTTTGTCAACATCTAAGACTTACATCAAAGATTGGAATACAGCAGAGGCGGGTGGGGGGAGATGATGAAAGAGTAAACAGAAATTAAGAAATGGATTGGATGTTCTGGAAACATTTGATAAATGAAACACTCTGTTGAAGTACAGCACTGAGTATTTTTGATTACAGCGCTTTATTAGGAAATAGACAATCAGCCACTTCGCTTTTAAATCAAGTTTTCTTGAGTTAGTTTATTCCTCTGCCTGACAAAGCAAATACATTTGTCTTCAGTAGAATCACTAAACCCCAGCCAATTACTGCCTGTGGAAGCACCGGGGAGTAGAAGGGGTCTTGCTTTCCCCCTTTTTGTTTTATTATCCTGGCCGGTGCTCTGTGGGAGGTCCATGAATAGAACTATATTTCAGTGTAATTGGTTTCTTTGCAATCCGGTTTTTATTTTTATTTTATGCATTTAAAAACATTTTGAGAAGGAGTCCATAGGCTTCCTTAGGAGTCAATGGCCCAATTTAAAGAGGCAGACTAGAAACAGAATAGACCATTGGGGAAAAAACCCAACCCAGAACAAAATGGGAGGGATACTCATGCAAAAACACACCCTAATCAAGTAGCAGGTACTAAGTTCTCCCTCCCTTTCTCACTGCCTCCGAGATCAGGAGCACCTTAAACCGCTTAGGGACCCTGCAAAGTTGAGGGACTACATGGAGGAAAGTGTAATCAGACAGGATGTGATTTAGGAACAAAGAAATAAAGTCATTATTTTTCACTTCTGGGCATCTCCTTCTTTTCTTAGAAAGCTTGCCTTCTTTCTCTCTTCCCTCCCTTTTCCTCCCTTCCTCTGTTCTGTTCTTTGAATTATCCTGACTTCTCATAATGAGGGTCCCACAGATTGTAGACTTCAAGAGAGCAGATACTGCCTTGGGATCTTCACTAGAACTGGTGCAGAGCAGGGGGCAATAGACAGTCCGGTGAATGAACAGGTGAATGAGTAATAATTTATACTGGAGATGTCTTGTGTGGACGAGCAAAGGCTTAAAAGAACCAACAGATGTCAATCAAAGCTGTAGATAAAGTCTTGTAGAAAAAAATTCAATCCTACCAGATAATAAACTCTAAGCCTCAGATGTGAGAGCTCTCTCACAGAGAGCTGGTCTGACTGTATGGATAGTGTCTCCTCCCTTCTTTGTTTCAACGCAGAATGCTCAGGCAGAAAGGACAGGAGGACCCGTGACGTCCCCTGGGCACATCACCTGGGTCATAGTGAAGGCTCTCTAGGGCGGGTTGGTCAGTATCTCTGTAGCCACTAACCTCCACTTTAAAAACATTAAAAATATTTCATGAATAGAAATAACATAAAAGAATAGTAAAATAAACATCCAACATCAGCAGCAGAACATTACAAATATCACTGAAGTCTCCTTACGTCTGTTCTAAATTCATCCTTCGCTTTCCCCATTGGCAGCGATGTAAGCACTGTTCTGACGTAAGCGCTGTTCTGATTTTGGTTTACCATTCTTTTGTCTTTTGTTATAGTTCTACTACAAAGATGTTTGTCAATGATATATTGTTTAGCTTTGTATTTTTTTGCAAATGTTATTATATGGTTTCTTTTATATATTTTTATGTGATTTGATTTTTTTCACTTAAATTATATAACTTAAATTTGTCTATGTTGGTATGTGTAGCAATACTTCACTGATTTTTTGATGTTGCATAGCATTTACTATGTGAGTTACCTCAATTTATTTGTACAGTTGCCTTTTGATAGCGCTTTGATTTGTTTCTGTCTCTTTAGTGCCATATTCCAGGGTGCCATGAACACTCTCGCACAGTATCCTGGGGATGAACACAGAGAAAATTAAAGATCTTTAATTTATTAGATATATTTTTGTTGCCAAGAAGTAGGATAAATTGATCAATAAAATACTTTTAAACACGTAAGGACTTGAATTAGGGACAATGTTAAATTTCTGACTTTCAAGAAAAATTGGTACATGTATTTTAAATGGATGATGGAAATTAGTATAGTTTATCAAATTATTATAGGTTTTAGATATCTTTGGATACACTTATGAGTGGTGTAAGCATTTCAATATTTATATTATGCCATAAATGACATTTTCTGTGACTGTTCAAATTGGTGATAACATTTTTTGATAACTTAAAACTGTGTAAGAAGGAACCCAATTAAAAAATTCCTTTTGAGGTAAGAAGAGCAAATAGTTGTAAAGACAATTTAGGAATGGGGTGGCCGGGTCATAGTTTACATGCGTGTTTAAATTTTCAAGAAAAGGCCAAATTGTTTTCCAAAATGGTTGTTCTGATTTGCACGTCTACCAGTAAGTGGTGGCTTTTTGCTCCACACTCTTGTCAACGTACTTGGTATAGTGAGAATTAAATTTTTGCCGGTTTAGTGGGTAAATGGCATCTGATGGGGATTTTATGCTGCGCTTCCCTTACTACTATACTTCCTCATGTGTTTCTTTGGCCGCTTGTGTCCCCTTTACAGATGTCTGCTTATACCTCTCCCAGAAGAATTTCTGCTCACTCTTGCCTTTGGAGTCCAGTTTCCATTTCTCCTTCCTACTCGGTGGGGTTATTTGAGGTTCTGGCCAATGGGCCACGAGAGGACCCAGAGCACTGAGGGGCTGGTGCACAGCTGCGGCGCCATGTCTCCTCCCGACCCAGTGATCACAGAGGCTTACGTGGAGGCGATGGGGCTGCGTGCGGGGGCTGCGCGGCGGGAACAGCGTGGGTCATGCATCCCCGCCTGAAGGACAGCTGCCCTGATGAGTCACCCCACCTGGGCGATAAACAAGTATTAGATTCAGTTGTTGCTCCTGCACAGTTTGACCAATTCTGACTAATATGACATTTTTTTTTCAGTTTTTAATTTTTTTCTTTTTAGTGATTAATAAACAATCTTTATGTATTCTGAATACTGGCCCATTTCTGTTTTCTATGCAATACATATAAATCCTTCCTATTTGCGGGTTGTACTTTTATTGCTTATGGTATTATTTGATGAACAGAAGTTCTTCATTTTCATGAACTCAAATTTATTAGTTTTTGACTTTATGAATTGTGATTTTTTATATTTTTAAAAAGAAATCCTGCCCCAAAGACAAATACCATATGATTTCACTTATTTGTGGAGTATAAAAACAAAGCAAAACAGAATGAACAAAATAGTAGTAGACTCATAGACACTGAGAAGTGACTCGTGGTTACCATGGGGGAGGGTTTGGGGTGGGTGAGGAGGGTGAGGGGGATAAAAGGGGCACACAAATTCTCAGTCATAATATAAGTTGGTCACAGGGACAGTAGTACAGCATGCAGAATATAGTCAGTGATTCAGTCACATCTTCCTATGTTGACAAATAATAACTACACTAGCGGGGATCAGGATTTAATAATATGGCTAACTGTTGAACCACTGTGTTGTATATATGAAATCAATATATGATTGTATATCAACTGTACTTAAGTGGAAAAAAGAAAAGAAATCTTACGCAACTCTAAGATCATTTAGGAAGCATATATTTTTTTCTCAAAGATTTAACATTTTCTTTTTTACTTTTAAGTTTTTATTCACTTTAAAATTGATTATTTTGCCTAAAGGAAAAGTAATGACCTCATTTTATCTTGTTTCCCTTTATGGACAACCACAGTCTTTTGATGTGCAATACCACCTGTCTCATAAATCAAGTTTCCATACATGTGTTTGGGTCTGATCTGATCTAACCGCTCACTTGGCCTATATGCCTATCTCTATGTCTAAACTATAGTAATTATTATGGATTTAATACACGTTTCTTAGTAGGGCATATTTCCTTCCCCTTGTTTTCCAGTGAGTGGTTCTTTGCTCTTCCATAAACATTAATTAATTGGCAGATCGAGTTTCTTGGAATCTTTTGTTGGGATTTTGACTAGAAGAACATGGACTTTTTCGATACATTTGGGCACAGTTGTCTTCTTTATTATATTGATACTGCCTATCCATTTAGTTATTAACCAATTTATTTATTAGGCCTTTTAAATGTCTTCAGACACTTTACAATTTTCTCTGTCAAGATCTTTTGTCAAATGTATTTTTAGGAACTTTAAATGATTTTTTTTGCCCTTGTTTGTGGTATCTCCTTGTTTGTGGTATCTTTGAAGTTTTTATTATGGTGTAAGAGCAGTTATGCTAATATTATTTCATTTATCATTTCCTTTTTTTTTTTCTGGAGTATATGAAAGAAAATTCCAGACATTTTATTTCACTTACATATGCTTCAGTATTCGTGTCTAGGTAACAAGGATTTTTAAAAAGCCATGACATGTCATTGTCATACTTACTAAAATTAATAGTTCATTTATATTATCTAATACCAAGTCCATGATGAAATTTCCCTGATTGTCTCCAAGACGGCTAGTTTGCTTGACTGGGGACCCAGAGTCTGCGTGCTGTGCTTGGTTCTTTGTCCTCACATCTCCTACGGTTATGCATCCAGCTCTCCCATTTCTCGCTGGCTTATTGAAATACCCAAGTCATTTGCCCTGCAGAAATGTCTTCTGGTTTGGCTTTGACTGCTTGCTTCCTCGTGGTGTCATCTATTGTTCCCCTGTGATTCATATTTCCTGTAATCTGAGAGTTACATCCGGAGCCTCCATTGGATTGTATTCGGGTTATATATGTGTATATGAGGGGACTGTTACTGCCTCAGCCTGAAGGGGTAAAGGGAGAGAACGTTCCCAGGTAAGAGCTGGAGCATGGAAGATGGGAGCTGCGGCCCAAGGGAAAAGCAGCCATTGCCAGAGACAAAGCTGAGCTGGACTTGGAGGAGGGAGGGACACTCATCTCTCTCAGCTCCCATCCTCCTTGCCAGTGCTTCCCAGTGACTGGACCCAGTTGAGAACCTGTGTGAACCAGTTCATCCAGGTCAGATTCCGGGGTCCCAGAGCAGTGCAGGGAGAAGCCGAGAATGGAGCTGAGGGGCCAGTGGAGAATGATCAGCACACCAGCACTTCACTGATGATTGTCTTATTATTTCATTATGTGATGGAAAAACGGTAATTATCTAATTCTGTCATTCCTTCCATATTCATCAGCTGGACTTTTTCTTTAAAGAAGAATTTCCTTTTATTTATTATTTGGTTATTCTGAACATACAATTTGTACAAAAAGGCAGAATAAATGCTGGATTCTTTCACTGTATTAATTGATGTCCAGAATAATTAGTTAATGTCTTGTCAACTTTCAGTGGTGATTTACAAGTTCATATCAATATGATTATGAACTATGGATTGTTGTATACTTGGTATATTTCAAATATTGGGTCATTATTCATTTCAGTGCTCAAATTGTCCCATTTTAGCCCAGTGGAAGCCCTTTCAGGGTGGTTCCTTTGCCTTTTGAGATGACTCCATTAGGCTTTTACAGCTTCCTTCCTTCTGGCACAAAAGATATTCTAAGCTTATCTTGTACATTTCCTGCCACAGACCTAAAAGCAGTAATTTTTCCAAAAAGTCCTGATTCTTTTGGGGCAATTGGTAATTAGAAGCCTTAATTCTGGGTGCTAGAGGGGCCTATTACTTTTGGGTTACCATTACTTTCAGGTCTTTAAAGTGGACAGAACTACAAAATATGTGCAGTTTTGCAAGAGGAAGAATGTTATGAGAATTTTCCAATTCAAACTTCACTGTATGGAGTTTATCTTAACTTTGATTATATACTTTTTCTCATATACAAAAAAAATCTTGGTTTATTAGCACACAATTATTTGCTTTATCCTACAATATAATATTATTGGTTTCAAAAAAGTGCTAATATTACTACTAGCAATAGGACTACTGAGTGAAAGAAGATTTCTTTGTAACTATTTTTTTGAGAATATATCCTGCTAGGGAGGTACACTCAATGTAGACTGTTTGAGAGTCAATTTAAGTAAAGTGTTTCTATGAGTAGTTATGCCACCAACTTGATATTTAATTTTTTTCTGTTTTCTATTTTGATGCATTGATTATTCCTTTTTTATTATATTTTCATTATTTATTTACTTATTTTGGTATTATTAATGTACAATTACATGAAGAACATTATGGTTACTAGACTCCCCCTATTATCAAGTCCCCACCACATACACCATTACAGTCACTGTCCATCAGCGTAGTGAGATGCTATAGAATCACTACTTGTCTTCTCTGTGCTATACAGTCTTCCCTGTATCCCCACTCGACATTATGTGTGCTAATCATAATACTCTTTATTCCCCCTTATCCCTTCCTTCCCACCCATCTTCCCTAGTCCCTTTCCCTTTGGTAACTGTTAGTCCGTTCTTGGGTTCTGTGAGTCTGCTGCTGTTTTGTTCCTTCAGTTTTTTTTTTTGGTCTTATACTCCACAGATGAGCGAAATCATTTGATACTTGTCTTTCTCTGCCTGGCTTATTTCACTGAGCATAATACCCTCTAGCTCCATCCATGTTGTTGCAAAAGGTAGGATTTGTTTTCTTCTTATGGCTGAATAATATTCCATTTTGTATATGTACCACCTCTTCTTTATCCATTCATCTACTGATGGACATTTAGGTTGCTTCCATTTCTTGGCTATTGTAAATACTGCTGCCATAAGCATAGGGGGTGCATATGTCTTTTTCAAACTGGGCGCCTGCATTCTTAGGGTAAATTCCTAGGAGTGGAATACCTGGGGCAAATGGTATTTCTATTTTGAGTTTTTTGAGGAACCTTCATATTGCTTTCCACAATGGTTGAACTAATTTACATTCCCACCAGCAGTGTAGGAGGGTTCCCCTTTCTCCACATCCTCACCAACATTTGCTCTTGTCTTTTGGATGGTGGCCATCCTAACTGGTGTGAGGTGATACCTCATTGTGGTTTTAATTTGAATTTCTCTGATGATTAGGGATGTGGAACATCTTTTCATGTGCCTGTTGGCCATCTGAATTTCTTCTTTGGGGAAGTGTCTGTTCAGCTCCCCTGCTCATTTTTTAATTGACTTATTTGCTTTTTTTGTATTGAGGTGTGTGAGCTCTTTATATAATTTGGATGTCAACCCCTTATCGGATATGTCATTTTTGAATATATTCTCCCATACTGTAGGATGTCTGTTTGTTCTACTGATGGTGTCCTTTGCTGTACAGAAGCTTTTTAGTTTGATATAGTCCCACTTGTTCATTTTTGCTTTTGTTTCCCTTGCCTGGGAAGATATGTTCATGAAGCAGTTCATGTTTATATCCAAGAGATTTTTGCCTATATTTTTTTCTAAGAGTTTTATGGTTTCATGACTTACATTCAGGTCCTTGATCCATTTTGAGTTTACTTTTGTGTATGGGGTTAGACAATAATCCAGTTTCATTCTGTTACATGTAGCTGTCCAGTTTTGCCAACACCAGCTGTTGAAGAGGCTGTCATTTCCCCATTGTATATCTGTGGCTCCTTTATTGTATATTAATTGACCATATATGCTTGAGTTTATATCTGAGCTTTCTATTCTGTTCCATTGGTCTATGGGTCTGTTCTTGTGCCAGTAACAAATTGTTTTGATTACTGTGGCTTTGTAGTAGAGCTTGAAGTCAAGGAGCATAATTCCCCCCGCTTTATTCTTCCTTCTCAGACTTGCTTTGACTATTCAGGGTCTTTTGTGGTTCCATGTGAATTTTAGAACGATTTCCTCTAGTTCATTGAAGAATGCTGTTGGTATTTTGGTAGGGATTGCATTGAATTCGTAGATTGCTTTAGGCAGGATGGCCATTGTGACAATATTAATTCTTCCTAGCCATGAACATGGGATGTGTTTCCATTTATTGGTTTCTTCTTTAATTTCTCTCATGAGTGTCTTGTAGTTTTCAGAGTATAAGTATTTCACTTCCTTGGTTAGGTTTATTCATAGGTATTTTATTCTTTTTGATGCTATTGTGAATGGAATTGTTTTCCTGATTGCTCTTTCTGCTAGTTCATTGTTAGTGTATAGGAATGCCACAGATTTCTGTGTATTAATTTTGTATCCTTCAACATTACTGAATTCAGATATTAGATCTAGTAGTTTTGGAGTGGATTCTTTAGGATTTTTATGTATAGTATCATGTCATCTGCAAACAGGGTCAATTTGACTTCTTCCTTACCAATCTGGATGCCTTTTATTTCTTTGTGTTGTCGATTACTGTGACTAGGAACCTCTAGAACTATGTTGAATAAAAGTGGGGAGAGTGGGCATCCTTGTCTTGTTCCCAATCTTAAAGGAAAAGCTTTCAGGTTCTCACTGTTAAGTATGTTGGCTGTGGGTTTGTCATATATGACCTTTATTATGTTGAGGTACTTGCCCTGTATACCCATTTTGTTGAGAGTTTTTATCATGAATAGATGTTGAATTTTGTCAAATCTTTTCTCAGCATCTATGGAGATGATGATGTGGTTTTTGTCCTTCTTTTTGTTGATGTAGTTAGTGGATGATGTTGATGGATTTTCAAATGTTGTACCATCCTTGCATCCCTGGGAGGAATCCCACTTGATCATGATGGATGATCTTTTTGATGTATTTTTGAATTTGATTTGCTAATATTTTGTTGATCACTTTTGCATCTATGTTCATCAGGGATATTGGTCTTTAATTTTCTTTTTTTGTGGTGTCTTTGCCTGGTTTTGGTATTAGAGTGATGATGGTCTCGTAGAATGATTTTCGGAGTATTCCCTTCTCTTCTACTTTTTGGAAAACTTTAAGGAGGATGGGTATTAAGTCTTCACTAAATGTTTGATAAAATTCAGCAGTGAAACCATCTGGTCCAGCATTTTGTTCTTAGGGAGTTTTTTGATTACTAATTCAATATCTTTGCTGGTAACATTCAGATTTTCTGTTTCTTCCAGGGTCAGCCTTGGAAGGTTGTATTTTTCTAGAATGTTGTCTATTTCTTCTAGGTTATCCAGTTGGTTACCATATAATTTTTCATAGTATTCTCTCATAATTCTTTTTATTTCTGTGGTGTCTGTAGTTGGAAGGTTGTATTTTTCTAGGATGTTGTCTATTTCTTCTAGGTTATCCAGTTGGTTACCATATAATTTTTCATAGTATTCTCTCATAATTCTTTTTATTTCTGTGGTGTCTGTAGTGACTTTTCCTTTCTCATTTCTGATTCTGTTTATGTGTATAGACTCTTTTTTTCTTGAAGTCTGGCTAGGGGTTTATCTATTTTGTGTATTTTCTTAAAGAAACAGCTCCTTCTTTCATTGATTCTTTCTACTGTTTTATTCTTCTCAATTTGATTTATTTCTGCTTTAATCTTTATTATGTCCCTCCTTCTACTGACTTGAGCTTCATTTGTTCTTCTTTTCTAGTTTCATTAATTGTGTTTAGACTGTTCATTTGGGATTGTTCTTCTTTCCTGAGGTAAGCCTGTATTGCAATGTATTTCCTTCTCAGCACAGCCTTCCCTGCATCCACAGATTTTGTGGTGTTGAATTATTGTTGTCATTTGTCTCCATATATTGCTTGATCTCTGTTTTTATTTGGCCATTGATCCACTGATTATTTAGGAGCATGTTATTAAGCCTACATGTGTTTGTGTGGTTTTTCATTTTCTTTGACTAATTTGTTTCTAGTTTCATACCTTTGTGATCTGAGAAGCTGGTTGGTATAATTTCAATCTTTTTGAATTTACTGAGGTTCTTTTAGTGGCCTAGTATATGATCTATTCTTGAAAATGTTCCATGTGCACTTGAGAAGAATGTGTATCCTGGTGCTTTTGGATGGAGTGTTCTGTAGATGTCCGTTAGGTCCATCCGTTTTAATACATTGTTCAGTGTGTCTGTCTCTACTTATTTTCTGTCTGGTTGATCTGTCCTTTGGAGTGAGTGGTGTGTTGAAGTCTCCTAAAATGAATGCATTGCATTCTATTTCCCCGTTTAATTCTATTAGTATTTGTTTCATATATGTAGGTGCATAGATATTTATAATAGTTATATCCTCTTGTTGGACTGACCATTTTTATCATTATATAATGTCCTTCTTTGTCTCTTGTTATGAAGTCTATTTTGTCTAATACAAGTACTGCAACTCCTGCTTTTTTCTCCCTATTATTTGCATGAAATATCTTTTTCCATCCCTTTACTTTCAGTCTGTGTATGTCTTTGGGTTTGAAGTGAGTCTCTTGTAGGCAGCATATAGACGGGTCTTGTTTTTTTATCCATTCAATGACTCTGTCTTTTGTTTGGTGCATTCAGACCATTTACATTTAGGGTGATTGTTGATTGGTATGTACTTATTGCCATTGCAGGCTTTAGATTCATGGTTACCAAAGGTTCAAGGGTAATTCCCTTAATATCTAACAGTCTAACTTAACTCACTTTGTATGCTATTACAAACACAACCTAAGGGTTCTTTTTATTTTCCTCCTTTTTCTTCCTCCTCCATTCTTTGTATGTTATGAATCATATTCTGTACTCTTTGTCTAGCCCTTGGTTGACATCTATTTAGCCTTAGGAATACTTCCATCTATAGGATTCCCTCCAAAATGCACTGTAGAGGTGGTTTGTGGAAGGTAAATTCTCTCAGCTTTTGCTTATCTGAAAATTGTTTAATCCCTCCTTCAAATTTAAATGATAACCTTGCTGAGTAGAGTATTTTTGGTTCAAGGCCCTTCTATTTCATTGATTTATATATATCATGCCACTCCCTTCTGGCCTGTAAGGCTTCTGTTGAGAAATCTGATGATAGCCCGATGGGTTTTCCTTTGTATGTGATCTTTTTTCTCTCTTTTGCTGCTTTTAAAAGTCTGTCTTTATCCTTGATCTTTGTCATTTTAATTAGTATATATCTTGAAGTTGTCTTCCTTGGGTCCCTTGTGTTGAGAGATCTGTGCATCTCTATGGCTTGAGAGACTATCTCCTTCCCCAGATTAGGGAAGTTTTCAGTAATTACCTCCTCAATGACACTTTATATCCCTTTTCTTCTCTCTTCTTCTTCTGATACCCCTATTATGCAAATATTGTTCCGTTTGGATTGGTCACACAGTTCTCTCCATGTTCTTTCATTCTTAGAGATCCATTTTTCTCTTTGTGCCTCAGCTTCTTTGTATTCATCCTCTCTAATTTCTATTCCATTTACCGTCTCTTCTACTACATCTTATCTGCTTTTGAATCCCTCCATTGTATGTTTCAGTTCAGATATGGAATTTCTTAATGATTGAATCTCCATCATAAATTTGTCCCTGAGTTCTTGAATATTTTTCTATACCTCCATGAGCATGTTTATGATATTTATTTTAAACTCTCTTTCAGGAAGATTGGTGAGTTCAGTTTCATTTGGCCCTTTTTCTGGGATTTGTGAGATTTTGGTCTGAACCAGCTTCCTTTGACATTTCATAATTCTATGTGGTGCCCTCTAGTGCCCAGAAGTTCTAGTCTCTGTAGCTGCTCAACCCTTCACGTGAGGTTGGAGTCATAGGGGATTGGCACTGGTGCCCGGGGGGAGGAAAGAGCTGTTTCCTGATTCCCATCTGCAGTGCTTGTCTCCTGTGTCAGAGCCACTGGGCCAAGCACACAGGTGTAAGCCTCTGTGCTTTGCATCTCTAGCCATTGTAGGCAGGGCCTCCCTTTGTCTGGCCTGATGCCAGTGCAGTGACTGTCGGTTTGCGAGCAGGTGCCAGCAAGCCAGGAGGAAGGTGCAGCAGGCTGCATATCACAGTGGGGGGCCTCAGAGTTGAGTAGCCAGCCAGTGGGATGGAGCACCTGAAGCTCCTCAAAGTTCCCAACCTGCTGGGCAGAGTATGCCCAGACAACCTTGTCCACGTATCACTTCTCCCACTTAGCAAGCTCTGTGCAAACCCCACCCCTTAAGCAGCCCTCTCGCTGCTAGGAAGCCTGACAGATTGCCCGCCTTTCCTTTGTCCCAGGGTGGCCTGATATGGATCCCCATCCTCCACAAGTGGCCTGAATCTCAGTCTCTCCAGCACTCTGCCTGTCCCAGCTCCCCAATCCCACCAATCTCCAGAACACCACACAATGTAGGTTTCTGCTCCAAAGCAGACCTCCAGGGCTGTGTGTTCAGCAGTCTTAGGCTTCCACTGCCTCCCCACTCTGTTTCTCTTCCTCCCTCAGGGGAGCTGAGGTGGGGGAGGTGCTTGGGTCCCGCTGGATCAAGGCTTTTCTAGGTTACCCTGTTTCATGAGGTCTGCTCTGTTCGTGAGGTCTATGCAATTTGGTGTAGCCTCCTTCCCTGTTGCTGTTTTAGGGCTAGTTGTATTAACTATATTTTCACACTACATGTGGTGTTGGGAGGAATTCTCTGTCTTACCTCTTACACCTCCATCTTGAATCCCCTTGAGCTAGATAGAGTACTTTTATTTGATCTAAAGATTTACTTTTAACAGCTTATTCTTTTTTACAGCTGCATTATATCATGCTGTGGATGTACCATAGTTTATCCAACCAGTCCCAATAATGGGCATTTGGGTTATTTCTAGTCTTTTGCTATTGAAAATACACCACAATGATTAGCTTTGTGATTACATTTTTGCATTTTCCCAGTGCATCTTTGGAACAGACACCTAAAAGTGGCCTTCCTGGATAGAATATGAATATGAAGTTTTGCTAAATACTTCTAAATTTATCTCCATGGGGTTATACCATTTTTGCATTCCCACCTTCATTTTAGGAGACCACTTGTTTTCCCACAGAATTGCCAGCAGATTCTGTTGTTATGATCTGAATTTTTTTCTAATTTGATAGTTGGGAAATAAATCTTTTAGTTTTAATTTGAATTTCTCTTTTTATTGGCAAGTTTTAGAATCTTTTCATTTCTCTAATCTGCCTGTTTATATTTTTAATCTATTATTCTATTGGATTATGGTTTTGTCACCTTTCAGGAGCTCTTTGTATGTAAGGGAATTTGCCCTGTGTGACCTGTTACAAAATCTTTTTTCCAGTTTGACATTTGCATTTTGATTTTACTTGTGGCATTTGTTTGTTTTCACTATGAAAATTTTGTTTTATGTGTGTGGATAAGAAAGTTTTACCTGCTCCAGGTTTATAAAGAAATTAACCATGTTCTCTTCTAATACTACTACCAGTAAGTAGTATATTTAAAACATCTCTCTTTTTTACTATGGAAATTTTCGAGCATACAAATTTAAAGAAAATAGTGTAGGACTCAAATTATTCAACCAGTTTCAACAATTATCATGACATGGGGCTATTTTATTTCATACTTCCACCCATGTTTGTGTCCCATATTATTTTGAAGCAAATCTCAGATATTACATTATTTCATCTATAAATATTTCAGCATGTAAGTGATGTTTTAAATTTTGCATCTTATTATTTGTTGCTGGCTTATATAATGTAATTAATTTAATTTTATTAATTTTTATCTATTCATTTTTATTTCATTAATGTAATTCATTTTTTTATATACTAAGAATATGTGTTGCTTCCATTTTGCTTTAAAAATAACTTATTGGTAGATTTGAGTTTTCTATGTAAAAAACTATCATATGTTAATTACTATAGTCTCTTTTCTTGCTTTGTAAAATTGTATCCTTTATTAAATTAAAAAAAATTAATGTTTTCATACTTTGCTGACTAGGATAACCATAGAGGGTTTCATTTTATAATTTTAAAGATAGTAATTTCAATATTTTATTTCATGTTTTGTGTACTGTAAGCTTTTGTAGACACCCTTTTTCTACTTAAGGAAGTTATCTTCATTTTCTAGTTTGCTATCTATTTTTATCATGAATGGCTGTTAAATTTCTTGAATTTTTTTGCAACCACCGAGACTATCATATGGTTTTTATTATTCTCTCTTTCTTTCTAAATTTTGGTGAATTACAAGATTTTCTATAGTTTAACAAGATTTGAATTCATGGATAAACCCAACTTGATCAAGATATATTGGGACCTTGTATATTTCAATGTCAAGATCATACTAGCTTCATAAAATGAATTCTCTTTTTGTAGTCTTATATAAATTAAAATTTTTCATTTTCTGAAGGCTTACAAGAATTCACCTACAGAACCAACTGATCCCAATGGTATTTTGGAGGAAGGTTTTTAATTACAGAAACAATGTTGAAAAGCTTTACAGGATTGTTGATTTTTTTTTATCTCTGCTCGAGTCAGTTTTATTAAGTTGTATATTTTTAGTGGAATTTGTCCGTCCATTTTATTTAAGTTTTAAATTATTGGCCTAATGCTGTTCATGGTATTCTGATTATCTCTTATTTTCAGTGTCTGAATTTCTGTAACCCCATTTTCATTTATAATATTGTTTATTTGTGCTCTTTTCTCTTGACCAATATATTTGTTTGGCAGTATTGTTATTATTGTATCTCACTTTATTTATTTAATGATTAATTTATATTATTTAATAATTTTTCTTCCTTCTGTTTTATTTGAATTAATTTTCTTTTTCTTTTTCTATGTTTTAATTTGGATAGTTTGTTCATTAAACTTCAGCTTTTTTGCTTTTCTATTACAAACTTTTAAAAGGGGCCATGCATCTGATTTGTCTTGGCTTGTTTTAAATTTTTCCTTGATTACTGAGTAATTTAGAAGTACATTTTAAGTGTCAAGACATAATATTTAGGAAGTTATCCTTTTGTTATATTTTAAACTATATCACATTTTGGTGAGGTGGTATGGAATGTCCGATAACATTTTTTGAAATTCACTGATACTTTGTGCCTTGACCAATTTTTGTAAATGCTCCATGTGTGTTTGAGAAGATGTTACTTTCTAATTGTTTAGAACAGGGCTCTTTATGTATGTTCATTAAATCAAGCCTGTTAATTTTGCTATCCAAATATATATTTTTATAGATTTTGAGCTTTTAATTACTAAGATAAATTTGTTAAATCTCGTAGGATGGTGAATTTGTTAACTTGTAATTTGATGTATTTCAAAGCCATTTTATTTGCTGCAATAAATTTTAGAATTGTTTCCCTTTTTTGTCTGAGCTATCTATACATGTATCTATATTTATATATCATTTATATCTCAATCTCAATTGTACTGCTAATGTAAATTTTGACCTTAGGTTTATTTGAAGGCATAGTTTATTAAACATTTTTAGAGGAAATATTATTTCTACTATAATTATTCTTATATCCAGAGTCAAGATTGAATCAAGCAAGATTTTTGGATGACTCCCTTTGCAGTAGGCAAGTAGATCTTTTTTTCTCATTCATCCTTTCATTGACAGTGTAGCCTCTTCAAGGGTCCCATTGTGATGTGATTTCACCCCTTTACATCGTGTGGACTCACATCTCTACGCTCATGATTTTGACCCTCAGGACTGTCCTGACTTTGAAGTTTCCTTAGCATCTGGCTTGATTTGCCTGTTAAGAGAAGTGTTTTTGTCCCAGTTGTTTTCCCTTATTTTCTTGTGAGCTCAACAGTGTATTTAAAAGCATGTTTATTCACAATATATCCAGCAGAAGTTATTTTGTGATGGACTGTTTTTTATCCCAGAATATTTAATCCACCACATTACTAAACCTCTATCTTACAGTAGATTCTTAATCAGTTCCCTTCCTCAATTTGTTCTCCACAAGCTAACCAGAATAAAATTTTTATAATATCAATCAGATTATGTTATACATACACTAAAATTCAGTTTCTTTACGATGGTATAATAAGCATAAAAGGCCTGGTAGACTATCATATAAATTTTTGTTTCTTCTCTGAGTGAAATGGGAGCCATAGAGGATTCTGAAGGGAGAAGTGATCCAATCTGACTTGTATTCTGAAAAGTTCCTTCTGGCTGCTGTGTTGAGAATAGACATGGAGCAGGGCTAGAAGCATAGGAACCTGTGAAGAGGCAGTTATAATAATCCAGGCAAGGGATGATAGTGGCTTGGACTATGGGGTAGCAGTGGATGTAGTGAGAAAAGGTTGGATTCTAGAAATATTTTGAAGGTTCGGCCAACAAGATTTGCTAAGCAGGTAGACAGGGCTATGAGAGAAAGAGAGGAGAAACTGGAAGGATGGAGTCATCACCAGCTGATAGGAATTCTATGGATGAAGTAGGATCTGGGAGAAAAGAACAAGAATTTAGACTATGAATGATAATAGTGAGTAGGCAGTTGGAGTTCAGAACAGGATTCTGGGGAAGATTGTAAGTTGGGGAGTGCTTAGCATAGATATGCTATTTAAAAGCCAGGAGTAAGTGTAGATAGGAAAAGGGAGGGAGCAAGGCTTAAGCACAGGGCTGCTCTCCCAGTAAGCACTCAGGAAGAGCAGCGGACCAGCAAGACAGATGGAGGGAAGCCGCCAGCAGTGAGCAAGGCGGGCAGCCGCAGGATGGGGTCCTGTAGCCAAGTGAGCACGTTAGATGGCTTTTTCAATACACTCCTGCAAATGTATGATTTTTGAAATGTCCCTAAATGTAAATCAAAAATGGTGATACAGAATTAATTTACGAAAGAATACATTTTGTAATAAAAAAATCTGCTCAAAGGAGAAATCTCAACAACTTCCAACACCAAATGATGTGTAAGTTGAGATTTTATGGGACTTAAATGTGAATCTTTAGACTTGGCTTCTGTGAGGTTCTCACCTCTGAGTTTTGACACTTCCTGGGGAGACGGAGTTAATTGATCCCTTTTTGTCTTTGCTGAGGTTACCATTACTGGGACTGGCTTTAACTTCAGGCCTTCATTTTCTCCATCTGAGGTCTTGTTGTTTTCTGTTGCAAGAAAAAGGATTTCCCAGAACAAATAGAAAGTTGATGGAGAAGACGTGGCTCATATACACAATAGAACATTATCCAGCCATAAGAAGAAAACAAACCCTACCATTTGCCACAACATGGATGGAGCTAGAGGGTATTATGCTCAGTGAAACGGCCAGGTGGAGAAAGACAAGTACCAAATGATTTCACTCATCTGTTTAAGAACAAAGAAAAAACTGAAGGAACAAAACAGCAGCAGACTCCCAGGACCCAAAAAGGGACTAGCTGTCACCAAAGGGGAGGGGTGGGTGGGTGGAGAGGGAGGGAGAAGGGGGTTAAGGGGCACTATAATTCACAACCACAATATAGGCGAGTCACTGGAAGGCCGTAATAGCACGGAGAAGACAAGTGGTGATACTATGCTGATGGACAGTGACTGCAATGGGGTGTGGGGGGCGACTTGATGATATGGGTGAATATTGAAACCACAATGTTACTCATGTGTAACCTTCATAAGATTGTATATCAATGACACCTTAATTAAAAAAGAAAAAAAAAGAAAGTTGATGGGACGGCCATTATTTCATTGGCTACTTAGCTGGGGCTTTTGCACTTTGACAGATGTCAAGATACTTTCTAATTGACCTAGAGTTTCTGGATATGAAACTAGGTTGGGAGGCATATATCTAGGTACTCAACTGAATTTTATCAACCTGACTGTGTCATTTTTGCAAATTCCCGCCACCACTCCATTTCCCCTCTCAGCCAAAAATCCCCCTAAAGTCTGACACATTCAGTAAATGTTTGAGTTGAGTTGGAAGATTCAGCCTCCAACATGGCAGACACAGTGCTTTCAAAACAACAGAGGATTTTATTTTAAAGATTATCAATTTCTAGGAGTGGGCTGTTGCTTAAAATTACACATATAAATATGTATTCTAGTAAATGTGATGGTAAAGCATACCTAAATTACAAATTACCACCTCAAAAAATGTAAAGCAGTTTATCCCTGTTGGTTTTTCTTTCCCACTAAAGTCATCATCTGCTCACAGAGCAGCATTAACAGCTGAAAAAACATGGCAGGGAATTGAACAAATTGAACATTCATAGCAGACAGATTTTCTCCTTCTGTGTGTGTGGATTGGACATGACTGTGAACAGTTGGAGGTCAGACCATCACTAATATGTATAAAAGTTTTGATGTTAATTTACCATTAAAAATATATTAATTTTTGGCAGAGGTGTAAATATCCTTGTCTTGCCTAAAGCTTGATTTCCTGTGATACATAGAAAGCTAAAATCCACACTGGGCCAATTTGAAAAGCAAGGAAACTTTTTTTTTTATTAAAGCCCCATTTAATTTCTTGGTGAAAGTACGTATATGACTTTCATTTTCACTCACGATGAAGGCCTCTGCAAAAGACCGGAATGATCTGTGAGGAGAGGGATTGTGTGAACAGGATACAAGCATCCTGTTTTGGCTGCATTTAGTGGGTTTCCCCCCACTGGAACTCATCCTTCCAGTTGCTATTTCAGCTATGTCTTCTTAACCTCAAACAATTGTCTCACCATGGAAAAAAAGGATGCATAAAATTATGAGTGGCATTGTCTTAACATGTCAGTAGATTCTACTTCTCAACAGAGTCATCTTTTTTTCATTTGTTGTAAAACAGATGTCTCTACTAGGCAGTGGTGGGTCAGGGTTAGGAAATATGGAATGAGGAAGGAAGAGAGAGGGACACCCAGCTTAAAGTGTCTTCACAACCTACCATTTCCAGTGGACAGTTAAAGGCAAATGGTCTTCAACATCTTTTCTATCACCAGGTACCCAAACCGCAGCGAGAGAGTAAACGCTATTCCTAAGTAGAATGGTACATTTTGATTTCCATTGGTTTCTCTTTTGTTGTTTTTGCTCCATTTGCCAGCTGCTAATTTTGCAGACTGGTGTTGGCTTTTAATATGATTTTATTGTTAAAATAAAATAAAAGCTCCTTAAACATTTAAGAGGGACAGTCCTCAGACAAGGCAGGCATTAAATTAGCATTTACTGTTGATTTTCTTGATTTTATTTTCTTTGATAGTAAAGTGACACTTTCAAGTGCGAACTGTGGTGCTGGGAACGCCTCAAGGGAAACCTCTTGAGCACCTTTCCTCCAAGATACTGTTTGAATGGACTTAGATGTCTTAAACAATGAAAAATCCTGTAGGTGGATTATAATATAATTTGTGGGATTCCAGAGACTATGCTGACAGCCAACACAGTGAGGCGCTATTTTTAACAGTAAGTATGTGGATGAAGTCACAGGAGTTTGTTACTATGCTCATGGCCTCTACACTTAAGCTCCTTTGAACATAGCTTTTTCTTCTTTGAACCCCAGTTTTCTGTATACACAGTGAGAACCTCCTAATTTATATTAATGCAGCATAAAAATAATTTTTGACAGAGGTATAAAAGTTGTTAAAAGCTTTATTTCTCATGATACAAATAAAACTGTATTTTTCTTGATAGAGATAAAATCCAAGTAGAGAAAAATTCCAACTTGAAAATCAAGTAATTTTTTCTAAAATTTCAAGTTATTATCAAGGGCCCAGCCCTGGAGCAGATATTGTGGAAGATAAACAAGAGAACAGCATCAACAACTAGAAGGATGGGGTTGTCACCAGCTGGCGGGAAGACCAGGAGTCATGACTGTGGTCCAGAGTCATAACCCCTTCCTCTGAGGAGACCACCGGTGCTTCAGTAATAGTCACATGAGGACTGCGGAGCTAGAAGGCAATGTAATCAGATGCTGAGCTCCATAGTAGACACCATTAATGATGAGAGACCCAGAAAAAGAGAAATTTTATAGTTCACTTAAACCAAGCCTTGAAAAAATGTGAAGGTCAGCCTGAGGAACAGGAAGAAAAACTCAAGCAAAAGCCCTGTGGCGGGAGGGGAGCAACAAAATGCGTCACCAGCGGAGTGGGGCACTTGGTCCATGGCAGGGAATAGTGAGGTGCTCACAGCTAGGCTGAGGACTTTGTTTTTTCTCAAGAATTTTATAAGAATTGCATTTTAGAATGTTGAAGGCATGTCCCTATGTTTAATTTAACAGTCATTCAGGCATTCCCTCAAAGAAACATTAATAATCAAGAAGTCATGTAAGAATAATTACTGAGATTTAACGTCTGACCTTAGTTATCTATTAATCTGGATTTTGAAAAAGATAATGAGAGCCGGTAACCTCCCCATCAGTAAACAGAATGTCCTTGAGGTCTGTGTTGAGAACGTGGCCTATCGTACTCCCAAATTCACTCATCTTTTATGAGATCTGGGATGAAGTGACAAAATCAAGATCTTCTCCACAATGACAAGAGATTTAAAATTTTCTTACCAAAAAAATGCTGTGTTTCAGTTTTTCTGGTCGACCATTCTGAGCAGTCATTTGGACAAGACAACAAAGGGTCTCTGAGTTCTCTCCTGGCTTCTTTATTGCCTTCCTCCTTTCTCTTTCTTCGTCTAACATCAGTGGACCAAGGGATTCTCCCACCAGTGCCCTGTTCTCTGGTTCTCTGATGTTTCAAGAAATCAGGGCCTGTAGGTGGTATATTTCACTACCGGCATTTTCCTTACAGTGTTCCTTACAGTTTCCTTACAGGGTTCCCCGTTGAACAAGCAGTGCAAAACTTCCTTACAAATAATGCCTTGGGTTTGAAGCCTCCTGCAGTCCCCCCGTTCAGAATGGCTTACTCAGCCCATAACCAAGACGGCACCCCACTACGTTCTGCATCCCCGCCCCACTCAACACATTCTCCGGAGGATTTCTTCTGCAAACTGGATAAAGGCAAATGATAATGGGGACATCAAACATAGGAATTTAAAACCTGTGTGAACCTCACTGTCAGCTTGGTTTTGATGTGAGACTGTGGAGGTAGGAGAGATGCAGAAAGAGACCTGGCCACATTAGCCTTGTGAAAAAACGACCGTGGATGGGAATAGCATTTTTTTTGAAAAAGGAAAATAGGAGAAACTGTTCTGAGTGTTGAATCTGGTCTTTTCTTTTTTCAGGAATTCTCTTGTCCCTTTAGAAAATATAAAAGCTGTTCCAAGGCACATTGGCACCCACATGGCCCTGCAGCCTCCTCTTGGCACTGCCTGGTCCTGTGGCTGGCAGGACAGAGCATGGACCTCTTTAGCCTCGTCCTCTGGTGTTTTGTGCACTGGAGCCAAGCATTGTGGCTACTTGCGAGGCAAGGCTGGCAGCTGAAGAACCCAGATGCCAAGCTCTGGACTGGACTTCTGTTCGGTTTGCGGCTGGTCCCTGCCCTGGCATCTGCCCCGGCTTTGCAGCAGCCTGTGTCCCCGTCTGCAGAGCTGGGCTCAGAATTAGGCTTCCGTTGGCTCCCACGGATGCTCGGTCGCTGTTTCCCTTTTGAATTATCCTTGATTATGAGGAATGTGCCTTCATGACACATTCCTCCCCAGGCACCTGCCCAGCACTGTGCCTTCACCACCAAAAAGGGGGTTTTCTCTCAAATTACCGGCCATTGTTAGCAAGAGAGTGCATGGAATGAGAGCATTCTTCTTTAGTTAGGAAGATGTAATGTGAAATACGAAAGCTTGTATTTTAGACACAGACCTTTATTTTCCTCTTAATGATAGGAAAGATCCTGAACTGAGTTAAACAAAGAGAAAACAAAACCAAAACCAAAAAGCACAGGGACAGGAGAAATCCCAGAAGGTTCCTCCTCCTCGGTTCCTTTGGCTTTCTGTCCCCGCGCGTGCCGTGGTGTCCGACTGAGGAAGGAGGGGGATATGGTTTCTTTATGCAGATTTTTGACTTGACAAATGGGAGAGTAGGTTCCTCAGGCTATCGGGGATAGTATATTTATGGTATTTATCAACAAATAGACATCGGGTTGAGTTACCAGTGGGTGAGGGATATTGGGTCACATTTTCCTGTGAGGCGCTGGAGGTTAAGAGGGGTCAGGCAATATGCCCGACTGCCCCCCTGGCGGAGCTCATGGACAATTTCCTGATAAAAGGAAACTTCAGACTTACCTAAGAGATGGAAATCAACTTCAGAAGCTGACCAACTAGATGGGAAGCTAAATATACACAAATTATTCAGAAATACTCACTTCTGGAATATCTGTGTACATCCGAGAGGCACCTGACATCTGTTCATCCTCCAGAATCCGTAGGTATTTGTTCTCCTTGCACCCAAATCCCAAGTCTGCAGTCCTATCGAGCTGAGTGGTTATTCACCTGCTCAATTTCTGACCCTGGAAAAGAAGCCTGTCCCAACGGCAACCTTTCCAGTTTCATGAACTCTCACTGGAAGCTGCGTCTTTGAAGTCAGGCAAACCTGAATTCTAGCTTTAGTTCTGCTCTTTATTAGCTTCATGACCTTAAGTAAATTCCTGAACCTCTTTACACCTCAGTTTGCTCCTCTATAAAATGGGAGGATAAAGGTACCCATCTCATGGGGTTACTGTGAATGTTAGGTGACAGATTCGTGGTACATCATGTGGCACAGAGTAAGAGCTACATGGATGTTGGCTTGTGTTAAGATTTTATGTAGGTTGGGGCATGAAGAATACCACCCATCAAGCTACAGACGGGTGCCATTTCTGTCTCATTCGTTGACCCTCCTATTTATTGACTTTACTACTTTTAATGAGGCAGGAAGACCTGTGCTCTTGAGAGCCTCAGAGCTACACAGAACATGGTGCCAGACAGGGCGTGTGACAGCTAAATGTTTGCTAAATGAAACAGTGGGCAGGAGAGACTTCAGGTTACCCCCTAATGTATTAGTTTAGAAAATTAAACTAAGATTTAGCCAGTTTCTAAGTTACTGTCAAAACAGGCATCTCCTGAGGTGGCCAACAAGGAAATTTCAAGCCTTAAGTGTACTGGTGTTGAGGAAATAATTCTATCAAAGGAACACTTTCCAAATTGGGAACAGTGGCCACACCCACCTAGGCAATAAACACTTATTGACACAGAGAGGGGACCTCAGCAGCTGCAAAGCACCCTGGGAAGGAGCAGCAGTAGTTAAGTGAAGCTTCAGCATCATTTGCAGGTTCCAGAAATGAGAGCTCATAGCTAAATCTAGAGTACAAGGGCAGAGGGGTTAGTACATTTATTCTGTAAAGGGCCAGATAGTAAATATTTAGGCTTTGCAGGTCACATGGTCTTTTAGAGTTGGAGCGTGAAGCAGCCATAGACAGTATATAAGCAAATGAACACAGCTATGTTCCAATAAAACTTTATTTACAAAACAAGAGGGTGGCAGGATTTGGTCCATCTGTGGGCCATAGTTTGCTGATTTCTGATATGGGGAATTGAGATGTGGTGAGCCAATAACAAGAACTTAATTTTTTCATCAACTTTCAAGTACGTCACAGTCCCTAAATAAGGCATCTCTCATTTTTATTTCTTTCTGGTTAACAGTTGATTGAACTAAGATGAGTACAGATTTTAAGGGATGAGAAGGAAGGGACAAGAAACCATGAGCCTGATATCCAAACTCAGGGGCCAGCTGGTGAGGAGCAGGCGGCAATAAGGCGACAAGGACTGGAGGGCTGGGTTGGGCGCTGGAGACAGAGCACGAACCCTGCCCCGGCTGTGCATCGTCACAGAGAATTCAGGTCCAGTGTCTCAGATATTCCAATTTTTCAAAAGAAGTCAGAAACCTGATAAAAATCTCCAGATTTTTAGCTCTTACCTTACCAGTTTTAAAAACATTGTGTGGCCTTACCAAAACAAATATATAATTGAAATGTCGCCCATAAGCTGGTGGTTTGTGACCTTTGCTTTCAGCCCATAAATCTTCACCTTTGAAATACTGCTAATTGCCTTAAAATGAGCTGGAGGTTTTTCCAAAACTGGTATGAAATGTACAAGGTCTGAACATATTTATACCTATTTGCCTAAAGTCACCCCTCTATTTTAAAACTGTCCACCCCAAGGTGGCACCAGCAGATACTGTCCGTCCATGTGTACAAGGTATATGCCAAGCATGCCCAGTGAAAATCTACCTATAGAGTTTCATTACAATTTAAACAGCTTAAAGGAAAGGGCAAGGCTTGGCAGCTTGTTCATTACAATGAAGATTTATGGATGACCAACTTAGAAAATTCAGAGAGAAGTCAGTCCATGGTGGGTTTTAAATTGTCCAGCTCTGTGTGAATATGCTAAATCCACCCTTATCACATCCCTGCTCAATGTGTTGGCAGATTTAGTTCTGTGATTCAATAAAAACCATTCTTTTCTTAATATTAAAACCTTATTTTCTTCTAACCTCTAATAATTTGAGAGTTTTTTTTCTGAGATGGATATAAACAGAAATTACATTTTCATCACTTGAAAGTTTGATTCCCTAGTTTCAATGAACTCCTTCAAACTAAGTTTGATAGACCAGATAAAACTTTTGTTTTTATTTGGCAATCTCAAATTGCATTATTGAGGAATTATTTGGGATGCCAATGGTAATTTTAATGTTTCAGGGTTTATCCCGTGGGCATAAATCTATTTGGGATTCATCTGCACCCAAGCCATCTGAAAATCCTTTTGTGGAATAAAATTCACATGCTAGAAATCTTTGGAGGCTTTTAAATCCAACCTTTTTCTTTTTTCATTTTTAGCAGCAGTTCTTCCAGAAATAGTCTATTGTGCCTGACAAAATGTATCCAATCCTGAACTTGAAAAGGCTCTACTCCTGTTAGTAACACAGTGCCCCAGAGGCCCGAATTGGTATTGAACTTTCTGAAAAAGCACTCTTGGTTCTTTAATAAGAACTTATTGGTAATTAGCACCCTAGCCTGGGCCTGCATTTTGCGTTGTCAAAATAAAAATAAACATCAAGTGGCATCTGTTGATCTGGAAAAAACCAACCCAGATATACATATTTAGCTCTGCATTTTAGAAATTCTTAAGTGAATCCCATTTTAGCGTTCTGGAAAAAGGTGCAATGGAATGAAATGATCCCATGAAATCCTTGTGTTCCATAAGGTGTCTTGAAGTTTGATTGGATATTAACTAAAAGATCATTTTGTTTCTCTTTTATAGCAGGAGATGCAATGTGTTCATTTTATAACATCTCTGCTGTTTGGAATAAATCACCAAGGACAGATGCGCATCACATTTCAGTTCAATAAAATTCTTTGCAGAGTCTGAACAGATACATGGCTAGCTGCTTTAGGTCTCTGTCCAGGCCATTATTTGTTTGGAAAATCAAATTCACGGAGTAAAATAGAGTTATGCTAAGGACATTGGAATTAATATTTTGTTTCCTGTCTTATGTGTTTTGTTATTTTTTGGCGGGACTGGGCCTCCAGGACTTTACCTTCAATCGCACAAGTTTCACCCTTGTAAATATCATTGATCAGTCTTCATCTTTTCTTCTAAAACAGCAGAGTTAATCTGACTTCCTGCTGTTAGATCTTCTAGTAATATCATTTTAAAGGTTTTCAGCAGAAAACTACGCCAGTGTTCTGGAAGAAGTGCTAAATTTCCATGTTCAGTCTTTTCTGTGGCTGCAAATGGGGTTTCAACAAGCACAACCAAGAAGTTTACTTTAAAGTAATGCGTGTGTGCTGCAAAAGTGTTGGTGAGTTTTGGACATCTTTTAAGTGCTGTATGGCACTTCTCTTGAATTTTTTAAAAAAATCAAGAAGACATAATCTACTGACTTGCCAATATGCTTTTTTTTTCTAGAGGAGGAGAGATTTGAGCTTAAAAAGTTGTGACTGTACATCTTCAGTTGGTATTTCCTTGAAGAAGTTTCATATGGTTTTAAATTATTTATCCAAGAGGGTATGTGATAAACAGTTGAGGCTTTCCATCATGATGTGTAAGGTAAAAATGTGCATTTTACCAAACATTCATAAATGCATGTTTCTGCATTTGACAAAACTGCACGAGTCTCCTGAGAAAATATTAAGTGTATGTGTGTGTGTGTGAAAGAGTAAAGATGCTGCTTGTCTGTTGAGTAAATAGATCAATCCATGGCTGGAATGGTGAGGGGTGATAATTGTTCCCAAAGGGCAACAGAAAATGCTGGCTAACCTGTCATGGCAATTTTCCTTGAAAGCGAATCAAGAAAATCCAGGGTGTGTAATAACCATGTGGCAGGGCTAATGCTCTGACACCATCTGATGGGGCCGGAGAAGTGGCAAGTCGGGCTCGTGGCTCTACCCACCGCCAGTGAATTTTGCTTGCTGTTTGTTTATTAACAACCATGCGTGCTAGATTTACTTCTGCACTTCTTCCCTTTCAAGAATGTGTTTCTCACCCTGGAATTAAAAGCATCTTTATACTGGTGTGTATTTTTGTTTTGACAAAGGACTCGGTGGCTGTCAGGCCATTTTAAGGTCAGCTGTGATTTTTTTATCCCACCCTGATTGGTGCCCGAACTGCTGAGAGAACCCTTCCTCACCGCAGACCCCGAGGTTCATAGTGAGTCGATGATAGGACCTGAAAATTACGTCGTTTCCTGTATTTAAGGATCGCCTTCGTGTTGAACCGGCTTTTGAACTGCCACTGAATATTTGCTTTCTGGGAGCATTTGTATATATTTTCTTAGCTCTTAACTACCATTTCTGCTCGTTTTTGTATCTGCTAGCCCCAGCATTTACAACCTACGAAAACCTCATAAATCTACTTCATTTTTCTAATAAGACATGAAAGTCCTTAATTGGCCTTAATGAAATGCACTTAAAGGGCAATAAACGTGTTTAAGCCCCTCTTTCGGGGTGAGCTTCAGTACTCTCGCTCTGCTCTGTTGTAGCCTTTCTGGTAATTAATCACTTATTCATATGTGACGAATCAGTAACAAGATCAAGCAACTACTGCACAACTGCATGATAATAAGCTGCTCATATATGTGTCAAGATTTAGCAATCCTTTTTAAAGCCTAATTTAAAGTCATTTTACAACTAACCAGACTGCTTCTCGGAAGCATTTTTCCCCCAGTATCTTTTCTACATATTTTCATTTGGATGCCATTTTTTTATTTTGTTTATAGAGCCCAGTCCGCCTTAAATCCACTTATGGCACCAGCGTGAATTTCAGCAATGCAAACATTTACCATTGTTTTTCTGTCGGCTTGGAATTCTCTCTTTGATCCAAAGGGGAGGGGATGGAGGAGAAGCAAAAGAAAATGCAGGGCTGCATTTATAAATAGAAGACCCAAGAGTCCCTGCCATTTTTAGTATGTATTTAAATCTTGAATCTGCAGTGATTTATGGAGACGTTTTAATCATTTGTCTGCACCTTGGAACTCTGAGAATTCCAGCCATTTCCCATGGCACAGATAGGCCATGGAGGGGGTCCTTTTCTGCACAGGAATTCTTTCTTTCTTTCTTTTTTATTGAGATGTAATGGACATATTCATCGTCGCAAAAAGGAATTCTTACTTTGAACGCAAGCTGCCAGATGGAATATCTGAATGCCTGTGTGTGTACACAAAGTGGGGATTGGATTTTCCTGGCTCTGTGGGTACAGTGTGTGCTCACCGGTAAGCCTAGAGGAGGCTGTGTGGGGAAAGATTTGGGCCTGCCAATTATGGTAAACAGAGTTGCTCTGCGCTTATGAAATCCATCTGATCCTGATGTATGGTTGAACAGTTGGCATCAGCTATAGTCAGGGCGAGTTTGTTCAATCCAAGGAAACCAATGTAATTAAAGAGTCAAAAGTCCTTCTCCAGCATGGATTAACATATGTAGATCACTTGCAGTTTAATCATTCAGATGTCATTAATATTTGCCTATAAATAGTTGGTGACAAGACTATATAAAATATATATATATTTTTTTTAAATAAGAAGAGACTGACAAACTCAGTAGAGATGAATACAAACTTGCCATCTGAATTGTTTTGTTATCTGGATGTTTAACTTATTTTATTATACATACATGTTAGAGTTAGAATGCAGCTGTAAACATGCAAGACCCTCCCCCAGATGCACTTAAACCTTATTAATTCAAATGTGAGATAAAAAAAGGTGACAAAAGCTGAGTAGTATAATTTTTGAAAAGAAGTATCATTTTGTTACTTTCAAGTATAAGAAATGGCTACTCTGGTGTGACCAGGCAGAGGGAGCACAAGCCAGGTGCACTTGTGTGTGTGGAAAATGACCAGGTGACACAGCGCGTGTCTATTAGTAGACAGCTGGCAGTGAATGCTACTGAAGCATTTCTAAATTGTTCTTTTATATACCTTAAAAATTCCCCTGCAATTCAACTATAGGTGGACTCCTCTAATGTGGAAATTTAATTTTTTTCTTGTGCCGCCAATTACATTCATCATAGTGGATTTAAGACATTACCTGTCAATTTATCTCAACTCAGTCACACTTTCTAAAACAACTTAGGCCCCAAAATAGTAAATTTTGTTCTGACTTTCTTGCAATTACACATTCCCGAAAAGAAGGTACAAAATAATGAGATTTAATCACGGCCCCATTGACATTTCGATCCGTGTGAATGGCTTGCCCTGGGGTTGTGCAGTGTGCAATTCGTGCATCCATACATTGCAGCTCTGTTTTTCTGTTGTCTATATACACCTGGCCCTGAAAAAGAAATCTCTGATTTGGTTGAAACATCATTTTTCCTTCATTTTTAGATAGCATGTGTTCTGCTTTATCAGGTAACTGTAAAGGAGATCCCTAAATGTAGCAGAAGTGTTTTCATGTGTTGATTTTTATATTGCAAACTTGATTGCTCTAATATTTTCTGTAGTTCCTCACATGCACTATAGCTTATTTATCTAGCTCTAAGTCACTCTATGGGTGAAATATGGATTATATCCTCATTCTGTTTTGTCTTTTATTTTTTTGTTCATGACAAAATTATGTTACTTCAATTTATGACAAAAGCTCTTTGGGCATTATTTACAAAAAAAGTAAAGTATGATCCCTGAGTTAAAAAAAGAGGCCTGGCTACTCAAGCTCTATTAATCAACGGATTTAATAATTTTAGGTAGAAAACCCTACTGCTTTAGAATACAAAAGCTGAGATCTTACTGGGCCTGAGATTTTAAGATGGAGTGCTATCTGACTGGCACCTCCCTGTATTTTGCAGAAATAATCACAATGTGTATAAATAATTGCAATAAGGTGATAATTTAGCAGTAAAGGAAAATTCCAGACTCGGTTTAATCAGTGAAAGTGTCTCTCTGGTTCTTCTGATTTGTTGTTCATTTACGCTGGGCAGCTGGACAATAGGATTTTGCATGGGCCACAAACAATGAAATAAAACAGCAAGATGTACTGTATTTTACTGAAACATACAATAAAGGGCAGCAGGGGACTAGTCAAAGCCCAATATTCAAAGACTGTAATTTTTTTTATCACTACTCTATTTCCTAAACCAAAATGTTTTTTGGGTAAAAATATTGGATGAAAGCAAAACTGTACCACATTGGTTATCATGGAGGCAATACCTAAACCTACTTTTTATTAGAATTAAATTAATTTTGTGTAAGTAGTGCTATAGTTTTAGCATTTTATTATTATTTATGTTAACTGCTCTGCATAGACAGAATTGTTCTTGCTTCTTTTTGCTTTACTACTAATAAAAAGTAATCGGTATCATAATTCAGGGACTGTTTGCATCTCAAGGCATTTTCTGTTTGGTCTTGGCGGTCTGTGGAAAGAGATGCCCCCCAAACGGAGGCACAGGGAGCTGTAGTGACAAAGGCAGGAAGCACCTATATGGAGCATTAACTATTTAGGCTAGAATGGCCAAAACTGAGATGGACAATTAAGATTTTAAAACGGTTAAACAGAAAGCTAGTCCACCCAGTGACTGTGTCGTGTGAGCAGAAAATATCCGCATTACTTTCCACCTTCATTCATGTAGGTCCGGTAATTGCCAAGCATACATATGTTTATTAATAAGTATCTTCCCTTAATTACCTGCTGATTTCTCAGAACACTTAAGAAAGAGAAGAAAATAGCTTTATTTGTGATGGGCAGAAGGTAATTTTTAACCACAACAACCATGCTTTCTTATGTTTTCTAAAAAAGAACTTCTCAGAACAACAGGAGACCCTTAAGTGAAAATCAGAAAATGGAAATCACTCCTTTGTGAAAGTCATAGGTTTGTGATATTGTGGAGGCAACTGTGCAAGAATTTGCACTCGGAATTCTGGAACACTAGACTGCTTTTCAGGCCATGTTCCTTGAGTGAGTAGATTAGAGCTATATTTTAATAATGCTTTTTGCCTTAAAACCTGTGCTGCTGTCATTGTCTCAAGCCTGTAGGCACCATAGGCACTGGAATGCTGGTGACTCCCAGCCTCTTCTCTCCCAAGGAAAAGGATGGAACCCTTTTTCTTGTGGTTGTTCTAGAGAAATATTTCTTTTATACTTAATAAAGTCACATGAGTGTGGAGTGGAAGACTACACAACCACCCAAAGGGATGTTCAGTAAGGATTTTTAGTTACATGGGAAATACTGATCCTGTGATGAGAAGGGAAAAATATATCTTGCAAAATTATACTCTCAGTGAGACCTCAGAGAGAGAAAATACATTGCAGCAATACAAAATGAAATATACTAACACATTAACAAAAATTGCTTCTGGGTAGCAGGATTATAGGTGACTTTTGTTGATAAAATAAATTATAAAAACAGACTTAAGGATGCATTTTTAACACATTACACTCTGTTAAATTTTTTACCTACATTGTCAGCAACCCTCTGAGAGAGAGAATATTTTTCCCATTTTATAGATGGGGATAGTAAAGCTTAGGGAGACAGGGTAACTGCCCAAGGTCACACAGTCAGTAAGTGGAGAATTTGAACTCAAATCCAAATGGATTGCTCTAGTGCCCACATTTCCAACCACCACCTTGGGCTGCTGCTCTCTGAGCCACTGGTCTCCATGCACACTTCATGGATAAATACCAAACTGGAAGATGTCACTGCTTTTTTCTCTATTATGAGGCAGTTGTGGGGTCCCTTCTCCTACCATTCTGGGTTTTCTTTTTTGTCTCACAAGGGCAGTTGCTTCTGGTGATTCTGCTTTTCTCTCTAAATCAAGGGCTATATTTTTTGTTCAAACCAACCAAAAGCAGGACTTCCCACCATGGTCATTCCAGCTGATGACAGTTCCTTTGGTTCGTTTGAGTTCAGCTTTTCAGGGTGACTTCAGCATGTTGCCAAGGGCAGCGTTTTTCCCAAGCCCTTGTGCTAACTTTTTTGGATACTTTGCATCCTAACACAGCCCACCTTATGCTACAGTAAACGTTAAGCAAGATCCTTTTAATTCAGACCAGGCTCATGATTCTTTCAGTAAAACTTGGGAAGTATCAAACCCCAGCAGTACCTGTGTATCAATACGTGCAGAAACAGGCCTGTTCCTGTGTATGCAGCTTACCCTACACACACGCTTATTAACCATGACCTTCTTTGGAATAGCCCCTGAAGACTGGTGATTCTAATACAAACAGATTGTCAGTGAAAATTATCTGAGATTTTCAGTTTGCTTCAGGAAAAAACAGTTTCTTTTCGGTGTCCTAGGGTTATTTGAATTAAGCTCAGAGCTCAACTCTGCAATTGGCTCTGTCTTGTTAGTAGTTCAGTAAGAGGGTTTGCATGTTCTGCCTCTGATAAGCCAAGCCTGATTCCCGTGGTCACGGCTACCCGGCCTTTGCAGCCCTAGCGACAACGCACAGTGATCAATGCCAACGATGAGCCAGGTCATCCAGGCAGGTGGACTACCAAAGACAAGGTCTTCTTGGGCCAGATTAACCTGGGGAAAGATGGCGCCACTGACCATCATTTGTCTTGGAAACTTGAAAAGCCTTATTATTAATTTTTGCCCTGCAGAATTTAGATAGCAAGTTTGGCACTTAAAAAACCCCGCCCCAGATGTTCAGCTACTTCTCCTACTGAGAAGGGCTCCATGTCCTCCCCCACCTTGCCTCTTGCTGCCCTTGAATCTGGTTTGGTTTGTAAGTGTTTCTGCTAACAGTGGACATCAAGACTAGGGGATAAATGCCATGACTTCCACTTGTTTTTGTTCAACGCTTCCTCTCTGGACACTCTGCATGATCCTTCCTGGAATCTAGACGAGCTACGAGAAGCCCAGACCCACGGAGAGGCCATGGGGTGATGCTCCGGACAGCAGACCCAGCTGAACCCAGCTTTCAAGTCATCCCAGTCGGGTGCAGACCGGGGAGAAGACATCTTCAGATGAGCCCAGCCTGCAGCACTTCAAGTCTGCTCCGCTCCGGCTCCGGACAGGAGGTGTGGCGGATAAGTCCATCCCCCCGCGTGCGGTCCAGATCCCGACCCAGATAACTGATGAGCGCGGTAGAATGGTGGCTGTTTCACCCCACTGAGTTGGGAGTGGTCTGCTACACAAGGTGGAAAACTAGAAAAGCAAGCTTTTAAAATTTCCTCCCATTCTTAGTTGTTCAAATAATGTCTTACTTACTCTTATCTTATTTACTATGAACTAACAAGCCCCCAGGAATGTCAGAGGCATGGAATTCAAAAGATAAAGATGACTAAGAGATTCCTGGGGGTGGGGCTGGGGGTTCAGGAGGAACATGTGACATACCTGCGGATGCAGGTACGTATCTCCTGGCTTTTGTGGTATGTGCAACTGATTACAAATATGTGGACTTTACAAAGAGCTGTTAGATGCATTAGGGCACTTGAACTGTCACAACAATCTTACAAAGTGGGTATTGTTATTATCATTATTGTCCTTGTTTTACAGATTCAGAAACTGGGGTTCAGAGAAGTTAACTAAGTTGCCTAAAGACACACAGCTGCTTGGGGGCACAGAGGGGACCAGAATTGGTGTCTGCTGGCCTCCCATCCCTTCCTTGCTCTGCCTGGCGCTGGTTGTTTACAGGAAGAGAACTGCTGCCCCTTTGTGGCTGCTGGTCTTGCTTCTTAAATCCTAAACGCTGACCTTTGTAGGAAGCCAGGACGGCCACCTTTGTTGAACAGGGGCCAGAGTAGCAGCCCTTCAGGCCTCTCCTCAGGGATGGAGGGGCTTGAGAGAGGAGAGCCGGCTGAGCTTTTCATTTCTCTGGGAAAAGCCCGCAAAGACTTGAAGACTCTTGGTACAGACCTCCTGCCCCAGTCTGCTGCGCTTCATTTCCCAAAGTTTGATTTCTTAAAAAATACCTTCTCTGTGTGCTTAACATGTTCAATCTTTTGTCTAGCTTCGTGAACATATGGAATACAGTTATACTGTCTGCTTTAATGCCCTTGTCTACTAATTCCATCATCTGTGGCTTTCTGGGTCAGTTACAATTGACCCAGACAGGTTGCCTTTTCTGCTTCTTTGTGTATCTGGTAGTTCTTAATTTGATGCTAGCCATTGTGAATATTATCTTGTTGGGTGCTGGATATTTTTGTATTTCACTATCTCTGAGCTTTGTTCTAAGACACGGTTAAGTTACTTAGAGCAACTTTTATACTACTGAGTCTGGCTTTTAAGCTTTGTCAGATGGGATCAGAGCTGTGTTCCATGTGGGGTTAATGTTCCCATTACTGGACACGATTTGCTCTTACTCTCTTAATACATGAGGACTGAACACCTGGGAGGGATCCTCTGGACCTCTGGAGTTCCTGCCCTGTTCCATGGCCTAGAAACTTTCTCCAGGCAGTAATCTGGGGTAGCCCTAAGGCTCATCTTACTTGTTTTCTGCCTCTTAGGGCTCACTGTCTTTTAAGGTCTGACATTTAATGTCTTAAAAGCTTTCTGTGTTTTATATATATTGTTTCTGGGTTTTAGTTATTTTAGGTGGGAAGGTAATGGGAACCTGTTGTATCTTGAAGCATTATGAGGTAACCCGTCCATTGACAGGGGGTTGAAATGAGATCATTGTTTGCATACCAGTCTTGATCAACTGTTTCCCTCTCTCCGGAACTCCGCCTTCAGGACTATTGAATGGGATCACTTCGTCGGTTCTCTAAGAGCTTCAGTGTCCAGAAACCCTCTTGGATATTACTGGGGGCCAGTTCACCCACTCTCCAATGTTGATATTATAGTTTGAGTGTGTTGTACACTTGAGGGCTAAATTGCAGATTCTAATCCTTGCTTTCAGTAGGACAAAAACTTTCATTTTGTTTATACTTCCGTCTTGGTATTTAGATATTTGTTCCTGGCGCCTCACTATCTGTTAAGTATTTGTTGCACGTACACTTTGGGCCTACTGCTTATTGTTATTTGTGCCACCTGACTTTAAAATCTTGTGTTGGAGGCAGTTTTTACAGAATTAGAAGTCTCTCTATCTTTTGCATTAAAATCAGTCTCACTTCCTCTGAACTTCTGGGGACCTCGGGCCTCTCCAATGTCGCTGCGTTCATTGTGACAACTCCAGAGGAGGGACAACTGACTCTCCTGGAATCTGGAAATGACCCAGGGCATCCCCTTGGCAGGGCTCCTGGATTTCACCTAAAAGCCCCCCCCCACCATCAATATGAATCTACCTCTCCCCATACGTCAGTTGGTCTCAGGTTGGATTCTCCAGGAAACGCACGCTGAGATAGAGATCTGGGTACAGGAAATTAGGGGGGATGCCTTTGGGGACTGATTGCTGTGAGAGAGGGAAGGAAAGAGGCCTGGGCAGAGGGAAGGGTCGGACTGTGTGCAGTGGCACAGAGGCCTCGGCCCCCAAGAGAGCTCAGGAGCTGGGTGGCCCTTGTGAGTCGCCCTGCACTGGGGGAAGAGGGGCCGAACTTCTGCATGCCCCCATCCATAGTTCTTGGGTGCAGGCTGCCCGGGGAAGGCAGTATGCCCATGGGTGAGCTGCTCTGGGAGACTCCCGAGGAGGGGCTCCATTCAGAGCCATCAGCCCCCAGCACTCCCAGAAACAGGGGAATGACTACTTCAAACTGGAAGCCGTCTACTGGGTTTTGGAGTCCTGGGTCATGGTTTCAACTATTTATTAGCTTGGGAGTTTGGGCAAAATCATTCAGTCATTTGTTCATTTGACTGGCAGTTTTGAAATGCCTGCCATATGTTTTAAGTTCTGGGGATAAAGAGGAGAGGTGGTCAAGTTTCAAAAAACCCCCAGCCCATTGGAACCTAATAGTCTTGTTAGGGGAGACAGACAACAGATAATAAAAAAATAATAAAAAGTTGTACACATGCAGGATGACATTCAAAACGATTGTGAAAAATAAAATAATTACAGATTGCCATAAGCAATATAAGGTCATATAAGTAATATAAACTAATATAAAGCACTTCTTAAACTTCAATGTGGAAACAAGTTGTCTAGGAATCTCGTTAAAGTGCACATTATGATTCAGTAGGTCTAGGGTGGGGCCAAGCTGCTGCCTTTTGATAATGAAGCTGCTGCTGGTCCGCGGACCACACTCTGAGTAGTGAGGCTGTGAAGGTCATAAACAGGCAAGAAGGTCAGGAGGGCCAGATGGTCTGTGGGAGGAGAGGAGATTTGAACTGAAACCTGAAGAAAATGAAATTACTACCATCTAGCACATAGTAGACACTCAGTAAACAGCAACTATTGTAGGTGTTGTTGCTCACCTAGCACGTCATGGTTGTTCTGTCTCCTCCAACCTCACAACCTTGCATCGTCTACTCTTGCTGCTTGCTGCCCTATTCCTGCCATGTATTCCATTTTGAATTCCTAAGAATAGGAATCTGCTTGGCTCCACTCGGTGTGGACCGAGCAGTTTAAACCCAGCCCCTTACCAGGCTGCTGACCAGTTGGCCAACCTTGGCTTTGTTACCCTTCCCTGGTCAATGAACTCCAACTGGAAGGCAGTGGGTCCTGTGGTAGGAACGCAGCAGCTTAAGCTGCTCCCTTAGCAGCGGCTCTAGCAGGCACTAGGGCTAATGTTTAATATGTGCACACTGCTGGGTCACTGGCCCTATTTTACCAGGGCTAGCTGTTTGTCCATACATTTCTTCTGATGGACTGTGGGTTCCTTGAGTGCAGGCATCTGTTTTTCCTGACGTCTGATGAAGAATTGGGCATATAGTAGGACCACATATTATGGGGTTAATTTAGCGATACTATGAAGGTGTCATGTGGGCAGAAGGTTTGGAGAAGGAGGCTGGCAAGCAGAGAAGGAATTTGAAAGGCAAGGAGGATGTCAGTAGGTGGAGAGAAGAGAATGCTTTACAGAGAGGGACACTTGCATAAGCAAGTTTGGTGGGTGAAAAGACAGAGTGTCTTGGATTATTGAAAGAGCAAACTAAATTTGACCAATTTTTCCCTGCTGCAGATTCTAACTGACATTTTCTTTATTCTTTCTGGGCACCTTCAGCTTTTGTGCATATGTGCACTCATACACACACACACAAACACAATATATAACAATGATTGAACATCTATTAAAACATATTCCACTCCTGCATTTACTTCACTAGGTGCAGAGCTGAGGAAGTCCAAAGCCATGAGTCATAAAACCAGCCTGCAAAGAGGGTGGTTTTTGCAAGGGTTCAAGGATCGTATTTTAAGGTTGAAGCTCCCAGGTGTCATACCGCCTTTTCCAACCGACAGTTGTGGTTGTGTAAGGAGCAGGGCAGGCCCTGGCGAGCTGCCAGAAGGGCCGGGGCAGACGGCCGCTGTGGCTGTGGACTTCCTCTCAGCTCTGCGTGCAGGCCGCAGCGAGGCTGGGGAGTTTGGGGTTGCAGGCTGGGGTTGACTTTAGTGGTGCTAATTATGACTCCAGTCCCATTTTCATCACTCCTGTGACAGTTTTAGTGCCTCCCTTGCACATTAATACTGCCTGGGTAGGCTTTTGCTGGTGACAGCCCTTCCAAACTGAACATCCCCAGTGGTTCAATGTGGATGACCCCTGATGCATGTGGATGCCACTATTTTGGTGTCGGGGCTGTGGTCAAAGTTTCCTTCTTCCCTGTCTGTGAAAGGAGTGATACAAATGAGAGCGAGGGACCTGTGTAACCTGTCCGAGATCCCTCCCTACCTGAAAAGCGTTCAAACTCCTCTTCCACCCGATTCCTTACTGTGCCCACAGCCAGGTTCACCCCAACGCTGGCGTCGTGCCATTGCCCATATCTCTGACCCTCTCACCGGTAGAATGGAGTCTCTTCTCCCTTTGCTCGAATTTGATTTTGCCTTCCCGGGTGTGGCCCCCACCTCCTTCCACCCTTGCACACTGTTTTCTGGACACCAAGGTTCAGATCTAGCCAGATTGGTGACCTTGTTGTCCCAATTCTTCTGTCTAGGTCTTTGCCCACAACAGTGCCTTATGCTGGCTATGCTTTAGAATTGCTTTTGTCTGAACTCCCTAGTTCTTAAAGTTGAGCTAAACCCCCACTGCCCCCACCCTTCAGCTTCCAGGAGGCTCTGCTCTCAGACTCTTCCAGTGTCTCCTGGAAGCCTTCCTCACTGAATCTTGTTCTCGTCTGTATTATTTGATGGCTTTTGATGTGCCTAGGCTCAGGGATATGTTAACTACAGCACATGGCTCTGCAGTTTAACGAATTGCAACCAGCTTGGATGAAGCGTGCTGTTAACGACAAATACATCTTATTGAAAGCAGACCTTGAAGGTTTCACACTTGAAAATTCTAATACCAGCACTGCATATACTTGAATTAATCAACTGGCATATCATAGACTTTCCTCTTAGTCTGATTTGTTCTATATGCTCAGGGAAGTGAAGGGGAAGACGTCTCTGGGGGGGGTGGAGAGAAGGGTCTCTAAGCTCATCTCTTCCACAGACTGGCTGTGGTGCTTCTCATGAATGACCTTGCTTCCCCGGGGCCCAGCCTCGAAGCTGTGAATGTCACAGGAGATCATAATCCCAGCTTGAATTAATAAAGAAAGGACAAGGCTGGGGCAAGGTGGGACGTTTCTGAAAATGTCCAAGTGTGAACTCTTGCCTGTTTTGCTCTGTTTGTTTTCTCTGGTTAGGATCACCCCTCATTCTCTCTTTCCTCTTTCTCCCTTGAAGTATCAGTGAATCTGATAGCGATCTCGCTTCCCTTCCAATCCTTCCCTTGTTCTAACCGCACTTAGCATGTTCTTCTCAGATAAGCTTTTCTCGTGCTCTGAGTGCTGAGTCCTGCACACGCAAGCTTCAGCTCACTTGGCTCCAGAATCTTTTGTTAAAAAACAAAAAAGAAATAAAATCTTAGCTCTTAGAATGCATCCTCCTTGTAACTAAATGTTGCATTTCCACTCAGGAGTGCCAAGCCTTTACAAAGCATGACCTCACTCACCTTTCATTCCCCGTCAGCTCACTGGACTTCTGGAGATGGGGGTGAGGGGAGTGCCCGTTATGTCACCCCATTTTACAGAGTGAGAAATCAAGATCCAGGGCCCCAGCGTTTTGTCCTAGGGGTTCCATGAATCCTTGGCTAGTAGGGGAGCAGAACATGGGGTTCCTGGTTTCCAGCCACTTCTCTAACCGCAGGCTTGGGGACAAGTTTGGGCAGGATCTCAAAGAGGCAAATTGATTAAGATGCAGCCAAGAAAGGGTGCTGCCCCTGGGATTTAGGTTGGTGATGAGTGAACGCAATGATGTGCTTGGAGGCAGGTGAAGGAAAAGGAACTCATCCACCCAGAAAATTTTCTAGAACAAAGAAAAGGGAATGTTTCATTGAGGCAAGACCAAAGGGAAAATAGAAAAAGGACTTGGGCCAGCTGGAACTTCATTTACTGGTGTCCAGTCCTAACCTCCATGCTGGATGTATCTGCTGCAACACTGGGAGCAAGCATCGTCTTGACACCTGGCTAGAGACAGATTTATCATGGAAATAATGAAGCTTGTTTCAGGGTTTTTCTCTTGCAAGATCCCTTACAAGACCCCAGGAGGCCCCTAGCATGGGCCCTGGGGAAGCAAGGTCACTCATGAGAGACACCGCAGCCAGTCTGCAGAAGAGATGAGCTTAGAGACCCTTCTCTCCACCACCCCCAGAGCGGTCTTTCCCCTATACTTCCCTGACTCTATAGAACAAATACATGGGTTCACATGGCTAGCTCTTTCTGTAAAATTTTCAAAGTAAGATATGCTTTTTTGTAATGAGTCTCCCACATGGTACAAACTTTAGGACTCACAGAATCTGGATCTGGCCCTGGACCTGACCCTCACTGATAAAATCCACAGCTTTTATGCCCCAAGAAAACACCTCCTTTCCTAAATGGACCTGTGCTTCCCTAAACAGCAGACTCGGTGCCTGCTCTGTGTGCTTACCACGTAAGTGCAATTCTTGGCCTTGAGGAAGGAAGCCGGCTCTCTGAGCACTTCTTATGTAACGTGCTTTCATAAACACCACCTGAGTCCAGACTTACACATATGATTTTTTCAAAGTGGGGAACAGGTTCAGGAGGTTGGGTAACTTGGTGAAGGTCACATGGCTTGGAAGTGGCACAGCCCCAGGAGGGATTCATCCTTTTTGCATAAGTGGGAGCAGCAGGAAGGCAAAAAAAAAAGGGATTATGGGAAAAGGGGAGGTTCTTTCCCTTTGCCTCAGGCCACTTTTCTTTATTTTCCTTTCCAAATCCCTTTCTCTCTTCTTTCTATGATTGTGGTCAAGGAGTATTTATGGAGTCTGTGGTCTCAAGGCCTTGGACTGGGCAACCAGTGATGGAAAAGGCAGCTCCTTGTAATTTAAAAGAGGCAACAAAATAACTACACACATGGTTATAACATTACACAAAAGAGAGGTACATAATGCTAGGGTGCGGTCAGGGCACAGCTCGAGGCCCAGGAGAGAGGAAAAGTGACAGGTGATAAGAGCCTTAGGTAATATTTCAGTAGATGAATGCATTTGGGGGAAATGTGCATGCAATCTGTGACAAGAGATGAAAAGAAAGACAGAAAAAATACAAATAAGCAGTATTGTCCTTGGTCCTGGGCAGGGGGCAGGTGCTGGGCCAAGCCCTGTACTTCACCAGAGCAGCAGGTCTCCACCTTGGCTTGCATCAGAATTAAGGAGAGCTGCTGCAGCTCACATTCCTGGGCTCTACCCGCTGAGTTTCTGGCGTGGCAGGTCTGTGGTGGTGCCTGAGAGTCTGCATTTCTAACAGTTTGCTGTAGAATGCTGCTGCTACTGGCCAGGGACCACATTCTGACCAGCCCTGCTTTGGAGGGGCCCCCTCGGGCCTTCCCGACAGGCTAAAGGGTCTGTGGGGCTGAGAAGACGGTGCCCACTCCCAGTCACCACCCACCATCCAGACTCCCTTTTGTGTATTGGGACTTGGAAATCTTGGATTTTTCGGCCCACACACACCGGAGTCCATTTCCAGGACCTGGTGAATCTCTTCCCTGGTCTTCTATTTCCAAAGATGGACTGTCTCACTGAGTCCTGAGAGGTGGCCACAGGGTGGCTATTCACTTGCTGTGTGGACAGAGTTCGGACCTGCAGACTTGTGTGTTCACACGTCTGCGTACTGGCCTCTCAGAGCTGAGATGAAACCAGAGGTGGGAAGAAATGTGGACAAGCTGTGGTCAGAACCCAGAGGCCATGTTTCCCCCACCTCCATGTTCCAACACAGAGTCTGAGGGTCTGGAGAATTCTATATTTAAGCATGGCGTTCCAGGTCATTATAAAGATATGTCAAGGCAAGAAAAGAAAACATATTTGATTTAATGGTTTGGTCACTTGATTTGTAACTTTTGAATATTTGGACATAGATGGCCTCTATTGTATTCTTGTTCAAATGTTAGAGGTGGGCCTCTGGATAAGAATAAGACATACTTCATCCTATTTTTTATGAAAGAAAAAAGGGACCCCCTTTTTTTTTTTTGCTTTCCCCCTTGTTGTAAACATAGACATTCTTTCCTGGAATTGGTGACTCCTAGAAATGCAGAACTTCTCCTGCTTAAGGTGACAAGCACAGGGGTCATGGCTAGTGTTCCAGCCCAAGAAGGGAGTGGGCTGTACTTATCTTTGCCTTCATCCCCTCCCTCCCTTCTCCCGGTGCCTTCTCTTCGCTCCCTTCCACAGCCTGTGACTGTATAAACTACTGGTATCCGCCGAGAATGGCCCCAGCACTGCCCCAGGAATACTCCTTCAGAACGGACAAAGCCTCAGATCTCCAGTCATGACATTCTGAGGGCTGCGGTTACACAAATGGGGGTGAAGCGTTTGTGGGTACAAATCAGATCACAGTTGGGGCCTCCAACATGTGGCCTTAAGCTTGTGGAGCAGAAACGTTTCAAACAGAGGAACGCGTAAACACCGAAGACACATAGAAGTGATATTGGGACCAAGTGGCAACTGGCAAAACTCAGAAAATTCCTGGGGATTAATCAGTGGTTCTAGAGTTTTGATGGGCACCAGCTTGCCTTGGCGTCTGTTAATCACGTCAGCGCCCGGGGTGCTGCCGGGGAGGCTGTGAGTCAGCAAACCTGGAGAAGGGACCCCGAGCTGGTCCACCTCAGCTCCGGTTGCAGGTGTCTCATGGAGCCCCAGGGGAGAGCTCATGCTGTGTGCAGGGAGAGGATATTGTCTGTAAACAAAGAACACGTTTTTGAAGAAGACCAGGAGTCATTTTCAGAGGCAGCAGAATCTAGTGTTTACTGACACAAACTAGGGACCCGGACTGCTCAGATTCAAATCCCAGTGCTACTTCCTGCTTGTTGTGTAACCTTGGGCAGGTTACCTAACCTCCATAGACTTAGTTTTCTCATCTGGAAAATGGGAACGATACTCATATTCTCAGGATTGTCCCAAGGGTCATATGATTTAACCTAAGGAAGGCACTCCGGACAGTGCCTGCCTCTGTTTGCTCTTATTATCCCTCCAATAAGAGGGAATTTGGTAGTGGTGGAGTTTTTTCCAGACTACTGATGTTAGTGTGGGTTTCTGAAGAAAAGAGCTGCAGAAGAAGGTAAGCATGCAAGATGGGAGGCTCCTGAGGAAGTGAAAGTAACCGGTGGAGCAGTGCACTTTCTCCAGGTGGCTGTGGGCAAGTACCGCCCAGATAGGCTTAACCACCGAAAGGGTCCTTACCAGACAGGGTGACCTGCACCAACGACCCAGACACCACGCTCCCTTCTGCTTCCAAGCAGTGAGGTCTTGTTAATGCTGTAGTGGGAATCTTCCAGAAAATGCCACATTCAACATCAGCACACCTGCTTCCTACACCCTGAGCTCCAAATGGAGAAAACAAGCAAAAAAATTGATTTAAATTATGCAGGTGGAGGGTAATTAAATATTGATATAATAATTATTAAATTATGCAGGTGTAGGATAGTTTTATGTGAAACTTCTGGAATCGCTGCAGGAGTGGTGTAGACAATGAAAAACCCTGCATGGGGCTCCAGGCTGGAAGACAATGCTGTGAAGTTATGGTTGAACTGGGCAGCTGGTTAACTTCACATTCATCTATCTGGAAGTAGATATCTCCCCGGGTGAGTTCATCCAGACCAAGGGCCAGGCCTCCCCCACTCGGCCTGAGTACACAGAAGAGAAAGCCACTCTTGTCAGGCAGTCCTCAGAATTAAAACAGAATTAAAGAATTAAAAATGGGAAATAATGAGAGTCTCCTGAATAATCACATTTTCATTTAAAACTATAATCTTAAACACTGTCAACCACCACCTTATGTGCCTCTCATTTCTAAAGTAACGCTAATGACTTCGGAGTCAGAAAGAAATGGCTCTGAAAGGAACAAATGGCAGAGAGAAGGACGTGAAGCAGGGTTGGAGGGACGGTGGGAGGGAGTCAGCCCAGGCCTGGGCCAGAGTGTGTTTGTAGATGGTGGCTGGGATGGGCAGAATTGCCGCAGCTAGTGTGTTGGAGGAAAATTCCAGTTCCAAGGCAGTGAATTTTTATGCTGGACCATTTTGTCACTTGTGTCACTAAACAGGAATGGGCCAGATGGTGGTCTCTAGTATGTGTTTCACAGTGTGGCGTCTGCAGGGGGGTTTACCCTAGTCGGCCATTAACAATCAGTCTGAACAGCTTAAATGAAAGTCCAATGTTGAAAGGCAAGAAAGCCAAATACGGAAATGTCCTTTAATTTCAAATCTCGGATGAACTTAAATGTTCGGTTTGAAAAGCTGAAGTTGCTAGTCATTGCCATAGATGAGATGACAACTCTGAGCATCTGTTTAAACAAACCATCCACCCCCCACCAGAAAATGTAAGAAACTATGGTTAAACTAAAGAGTTCTGATGTATTGACATTCAACATTTTGACTTTGGTTTTGTGTTTTGATTTTAAGGTGAGAGAGTTTAGAGGTTCTCAACCTTGAGGAAGCTTCAGAACCACAGAGGGGGCTTGTTGAAGCATGGATTCCGGCTCCCATCCTGGGATTTCTCATTTGGTAGAAATCTGCATTCCTAACAAGTTCCCAGGAGGTGGTTCTCAACTTCCTAGGACTTTCTCTGCTGCTGGTGTGGGGACCACACACACTTTGAATACCTGTTCTAAAACACCTTCTGGCTCAATGGAGTGCTTTTTTTTTTAAGTTATAAATTGTTTTGAGAATCTGGTGAAAGCCATAGACCCTTTCCTTAGAAAAAATACACAGCTAAAAATAGATACTTGTAATTTTAGAGAATTTATCCTGAGGGGATTCCAAGAGTCTCTGCATAGAATTCCTTGTGTCCAGAGCAGGGGTCAGCAGACTTTTTATGTAAATGTCCAGATAGTAAATATTTTAGGCTTTATGGGCCATACAGGCTTTGCTGCAATTACTCAGCTCTGCCACTGTAGTGGGAAAGCAGCCACAGACAATACATAAATGAGTGGGCGTGGCTATGTTCCAAAAAACCTGTATTTACAGAAACAGGTGGTGGGCAGTGTTTGGCCTGTGGGGTGTAGTTTGCCAGTCCCTGGTCCACAGCATGGATTTTAGCATCCAATATACCTAGGTTATTGGCTGTGCAACCTCAGGGCTCAACCTTTAACCTCTTTCAGCTTTGTTTTATCTACAGAGTATAATGATTCCTGCTATAAAGGGTTGTGTTGAGAATTAACTGAGCTAATCCACCCAAAGTTCCAAGCATATCCCTTAAATGTTATTATTTACATACTTAGCAATATTAAAAATAGTGAATAAACAAATTCCAGCATGAAAGCCTTTTTTGAACCATACAGGCATTACACAATATCAGTTATTTTTATTATTGCTACGCAGTGAGGGCGCATGCGTGTAACATTTTATTCTAGAATCGTGCAGTAGAAGGCTGAATGTCTAGGAGATGGTCCATCCACTGTCCCCCCACATGCACCCTGCCCGCTGTGTGACCGACACCCTGATCTCATCATGGATCCATACGATCTTTAGATAAACTCTCTTTTCCCTGGAATGCTCTTTGTCCTCCCTGCCCTATGCTTCAGGCCTCTGCTTAAGTGTCACCTCCTTAGAGGGTAGGTTATACAGGACCTTGTTTTCTTCCCCTGTAACACTTTACTAGACTTTGTCCTTATTTGTTTATTTACCAGATTTTTGAATGTCTTCCCCACTAGAATTGTGGGCCCCTCGAGGTCCATGGCTGTTTTGGTCATTGCTGTGTATCTGGATTTTAGTACCCAGCCTGGCACTTTTTAGATGCTCAAGAAATAGTTAATGAATTTTATCCAATATTATTAAGTTTTATGTAACTTAATGAGTTTTACCAAAGGTCATTCTCGGCCCAAAACGAAATAATGAAAAGTTACCTGGGGTGCTCTTTGTCAGTGTTCCTGCTTTAGGTTGAGGTGGGGAAAGTTCAGGGCAGCGGTTGGGGGCTGTCTAGCCTGAGGGTTTCAGCCCTGGGCAAGTTCACTATGGATTCAGTGAGACTGAGAAATGACAGCGGAACATTCCTGGAGTAAAAGGGTTTACACCCAGCTCTGTTCTCCCAGCGGTACATAGAGCACTAGAATCAAGTCTGCCCCCAGCCGTCCGCAGGGCCATAAATCACGTCTGTCACCATGTCCACCAGAGCCCTGGGTGGAGCTCTTTATATAAGTGACTCAGTGAGTCATAGCTTACTGCCCGGGGTGTGGGAGCGTCAGCCTCGCAGTAGGTCAGTGAGGGTCAGGTGAGGGTCCTGGCCATAGGAACTTCCATTTTCCCCACAGGAGCTCTCTTACTCAGGCTGTTCTGTGCCTTATGACACCTTCTGTAGGGCTTCATGATCAAGTTCCCCCTCCATAAACTCAGCTCTACCAGTGTCATCTCCCAAACGTCAGATTATGAAGATGTACACACCTCAAAGCAGTTCCTCCCAATGGTGAGGGACCTTCTTCTCCAGGAGTAGCTGGTGGTAACAGAGAACTCTGGGGATACAAAGCCTTGACCCCAGAGCAAAGCTCTTAAATCAATGACTTCTAGGCTGAGGTAGATGGACAGGTGGGATAAATATGGAAGAGGAGCCATGCCTGGGATCCTTCAAATCACAGCCCAATGTCAGCTGTCTGCACAAAAGCAGGATCAGGGCGAATGATCTGATCTAGAGGTGTTAGCTCTTCTTATAGGAAAACCCCAATTCCCTAAATACACTGACGTAAAATTGATTTTGTAAGTGACACTAATTCAGTGGTGGCCACTCCACTTCTTCTTTTTCTTTTTAAATTATTTAGTATCTAATGATTTAAGCTCTTAATCATTGTTATATAGGGTGGAGAAAGAGAAAAGATACAAAGAATAATCATGGCTAATGATGGCCCCATGTCTATTGGTGTGGATAAAATGAAGGTTCCTGTGGCCAGGAGTCTCACCTGGCCCTGGTCGGCTTGCTCACTACACACATGTGGGCAATGCATCGTTATTGACTCTATATAAAGAGCTCCTCCCAGTCTTCCTGTGACATGGTGGCATGGCTGCAAGGCTGACGGAGATCAGAGAAGATCCTGGAGGGGTGGCAGTGCTGCGGACAGAGGCACAGAAGACAGCTGCGCGGGCAGAGGGGCCCAGAGGCAGAGACCAGCTGGCTGCCTGCAGACTCGCTCTGAGTGAATAGATTTTAGTGATTGACCTGCCACCATGGAAATAAATTGGGTATAAACCCTTCCACCCTAAGAACGTTCCACTATCATTTCTTTGGTTACACTGAGTCCATAGTGAACTTGTCCGGGGCTGAAACCCATTGGCAAGGCAATTGGTAAGCTGGTGAGCTCCTCAGTCTGCCTGTGATGGAGCAGGGACAACATCCTTTACAAAGAGAAATGAGCTTCACATTGAGTCACGGACCACGTGGGTGGAGGGGTACAGCAGATATTGGGGACATGTGTCCCATCTCCTAGTAATTTAATTTAACTGTGCTTCAGCCAGACATCTACCCACTTAGAGCCCAAGGATTTCTTCAGAACCGTGGGAGCCTCTCAGCCAGTACACAGAGGCAGCCTGCAGAGAAGGGGAGTTGACACCCCAGGAACAGCCCTCGGCCAACGGGATGTGGGAGCCGGTGCTCAGCCTGCCATACTCGGAACAGACGGTTCCAGGACACGGTTCGTGTTTCTCTCTGAGGTGACGGTGGAGTTGCACCCACACCTACAGCGGCCATCTTGATAACCCACCTTTACGCATTCGTCCTTTTCCCAGATTCCCTCTCAGATTCCTTCAAGCAGGTTTTTATTTGATTTGTTTTGTTTCTCTGTGGTGGGGCACTTCCCATGTAAACGGGTACATCCAAGCTTTTTCTTCGCCTCAGCTTTTGGAGGAACTTGAATCAAGACAAAAGGAATGTTGTAGGGATGCAATGATCTCCAAGTACTCTCACAGAAATGGGGGGGACATGCTACTTTTCCTGTTGAAGACCAAGGCGAAGAAAATGGCGTGGAACTGAAACATGGGTTCTAGAAAACCTCGACAGCCAGTTTCTGGGAAGAAGGCTCTGGGCATCACCACGCTGGCAGCCACTGGCCACATGGAGTTGCTGGGTGGTGGAACATGGCTAATAATGCATGTAAGGAACTAAGTTTTTAATTTAATATAATTTAATCTAACTGTAATAACTCCACGTGTCACATGGTTGCTGTATTAGACCACATAGTTTAGACATTATTTTTTTATAAACTCCTGGAGGTTTTAAAAAAATAAATGTTGTGTCTGACTCTACTAGTTCCTTACCTGACATATATTTGTGCAGATCCCTCATTTTTATTTAGTGTGTTATTGTGCCCAGTTAAGGAAACACAAACAAAACCTGATTTCCCAGACTTCCTTGCAGCTGTGAGTAGTCAGGGGCACTTCCCTTCCCGTGTTAAAGACAACACCTGTTCCCAAGCAGAGAAGGTGTCCTGCTCTTTGCCGTCCCCCCGCCCCTTTCCTTCTGCCTGATCGCGCGTCATGTTTGGAGACACAGCGCTCATCTTACCATCCGTGGGCGCTGCTTAATAAGAATGGTGGGGCCCTAAGATGGGGGAAGCCCAATTTCTTCCTTGAGTTGCTGCGCCAGCCCTGGCCTCCGTAATTTCAGACTTGATTGAGACAAATAAGACTCTTTTAACTATTGATACCTGCCACGGAATGCATCATTGAAGACAGGTTTTGGTTGAAGTTAGGCTAACCCTGCTGCGTCACACTTTCCCACTGGAGATTGGGAGCAGCGAACCTGATTGTAGAACTCTGCATGGGTCAGTTGCTTCAGAAACTTGGGAAACACATGTAGACTCTACTATAAACTAGAAAGTGTGAGCCTCACGGGGGCATTTACTCTCAATATCCTATTAGGTGATAATAGAAGTACCTTGGAATAATATGGGGCCTTTCCTCCTTAGATTTTATTAGACATCTCTAAATGGCTGGAACATTCAATCTCAGAAAGCGAGGGATGGATTCGCCCTGGTGGGGCTGGGGCCTCGGTGTGGGGCTGACACTGTGTGCTCTTGTCGCAGAGTGGGGCCCGCGTCAGGGGTAACCAGCACGGGGCTGCGCTGGACAGACGATCCACAGCCTCTTCCCCTCCGACTCTGATTGGCGATTTGGCTGAAAAGTTGCATAGACCTTTTGTAATCGATTTTCAAGTGTTTGATGAATATTTGGGGATCAAATCTATTTCTCCATACAGTGTAGATCATCAACTATCCACAACACACACATTTCTCCCACAGGAAAAAAGATATTTCACTCTCCCAGGCTTTCACTGAATAAAGAGATTTGGGAACTAAAGTCCTTAAAATATCAATGCTCCATATTACTCCCCAGATACAGACATAAATCTTTGTAATGGTGCACTCTACAAGCATCACTCTGGAGTCTTTCCTGATTGGTAATCACAGTGTTTCCTTATTAATACTGTAAAAAATGTAAAAGGCATAAACATTTTGCAATCTTTCTGTTCTTTCTGTGTGGGCATACATCAGGGGCTGCTTTAAGCATTCCTAATGGCTCACCCATCACATTTTTTATGAGTTTATATGGGAAGAAAATTGTACCAGAAAACTGAATTCAATGACTGCCATTCTATGAATAAATTCTGTTATCTTTGATGCGCTGGGTATAATAAAAACATACAAAAGTTAAATTTCAGCATCCTTACAGAGTTATGTCAACTGTTTTTAATGTCAATAAGACACTGCTGTTTCAACCAATGTCTTTTCCCTCCAAAAAATACTGCTTGATTTTCAGGTTATGTTTTCATTAAAACACCTTGTTTTTAACAGCAAGATGCTGTTTATGTTTGCTAATTTATGTATACTACAAAGTCTGATCAAAATGAAGACACAATTTAAGACATGGTGCTCAGTAAAAATCCATCTATATGTTGGATGAAAGATTAAAATAGAAGTCAGGTATCCATAAAATGTGTTTTATATAAGTTAGATCAGAAAACGTCTTGATAGAGTAACTGTGATGAAGCAGATGCTTATATATTTTTGCATTTACTCACATCCCCCTGTGGTTAGAGAGCATGTTTTACACTGTATCCTATAGGTATATTCTATAAGCAAAACTTTTGTCTTTATAATGAGGTATGAGATTTTTTTCTCAAAAAATACAATGATCTAAACATTTTGAAACAAAGAGCATATTTTCCTTAACTATCCAGTTGCAATATTTGCAGATTGATTCCCTGTGCTTACTTTTCATTATAACAAGCTAAACAACTTCTTTGTATGTGTGAAGGCTGAAGCCCCAAGAGATTCCTCATGGGCTCCAAAGCTCTGTCCTTTTCCTTTTGGGGGGTATTTTTGCCTCTGAAACATTCAACTATCTAAGTGGCCATTTTCTTATTAATGGCTTAACTGTTAAGACAAAGGAAAGCTGAAACTAAAATGCCAAATATATTCAGGACTTTGAAACCTCTGAACCCCCTCTGCTGCCTGCACTGCCGTCCACCCGGCACACCCTGAGGAGTCGGCACTAATGAACGAGAGACCAAAGAAGATATGGCAGGTGCTTGCTAAGTGATGTGGACCCATCCCTGAATTTCTGTGACCCCCTGGACTTAGTTACTGACATTTGGGACGTCAGAGTTTCTTCAGTCTCTTAACCTTTGCCTCAAGGGAGCTTTCTGACTCATTCCCGGCCTCAGAATAACCAGGAGCCTGTCTACAAGGAGAAAAAGAGGAGACAATTTGGACAAAAGTACATTTTGAGGTGTGTAAAACAAAACTCATTCCAGGTCTAGTAGATTAAAAACAGAATTCTTTTTCTGGCAATAAGCAGGTAACTGACATAAGAGTTTCTCCACAGCCTAAATATATGTCAGATGATGCAACTCCTTTATTTGCTTATGGAAACGGCTTCCTATCTTGGCCATAAGCAGAGAATTTCCAGAAAAAATTAAAGTCCTGTAAAAGGAAGGCAGCCTTCAGGAACAGGACCACGAGGTGAACCGTGGGGTGTCACGGGCCCCACCCTGACCACTTCCAGGGCTGTCTGCTGTTTCGTTGCTCAGGTTGGGCAAAAGCATCTTTTCTACAGCTATGCAGCCAGATGACTCGGCCTGAGAAAATGAGTGCTTTGCTTTCTTTAAAAAGTGTCTATGGAGATGCTTATTTGTGAAGAAATTTCCTGAGTTGGCATCCCTGGAGGTTAATCGTAATTAATAGGTGCTTGGCAATGTAATGTCGATCTTATTTGAGGTTGAGGCTCTGGCCTCCAGCCAGCCTGCAATTATCACCAAGTCTCAGGGCACACCTTGTGGGCACCCTGGTATGGAGGAAGTGGCTCGACTGGATGGCATAAACACCACCTTATAACCAGGAAAGACTCATTAAGCATATCATCTTCCAGCATTTCATGATCCTGTCTCTCATCTTCCCATGTCCATTGGCACTACGAAGAGGCATTTTGTTTTGATATGACGCTTGCTGAGGTTTTGACTTGCTCTGGGGTACTTGTCAGCATCAAGGAGAAGGTGGAATTCACATTGCTTGAGCGTTTTTGCCCCGGAGAAGTCAATCCAACATGTCACGAGGTGCTCACCCGTAGACGCACGTTGGGCCAATTGGAGCCAGACCATGCATAGATAATTTTCTTAGTTATGTCTTTATAATTTTAATTTGATAAGCAGGAACACCTCTATGCAAGGTCTTCACCAGCTTCTGGGAGGTGTCTCCATGGTGCATTCTCTTTAGGTGCAACAATCAGTGAGAATTTGATGTCAAAGTATAAAAACTTCAATGAGGGTTTTCAAGATGCAGCTTTACTAGTTATTTCTTACGCAGATTTGCACAGATGGTAGCTTCTTGTGCAGGCAGTTAAACAAGTCAGAGGCACTTTGGGTTTTTACCTCCACAGACTTTTCTGTCCTCTCTCTGATTCACAAAACCACCCAGGAGCAACTTTGAGAGTCTTGTCACATTTTTAAAAAACAAATTGTAGAAGTTACGTGTTTACCCAGCACTTTCTATGTGTAGAGCTATCTAATTAATAATCTAGTTGGACAGTTTAAAGTCAGATCTAACTTAGATACCAGAGGGTCAGCTTTCAACATGTGATTCTGATTTGAGAGACACCAAAAAGATTCCAAATATTTCACCTATTCCTAGACCAAAGTCAACTCACATTTCAACCCAATTCTAACACTAATCCCACCAAAATAAACAATCAATCTCTCATGTTGAGTACCTTGGACCTGCTTGGCATTGTGATATGTGATATTATTTAGCTCTGAGCTGTATTCGTCTTTGACCCTGATTTATCTGTCCTGTCAGTTCATGTGTAACCTCTCGCACAGCCTTGGGTTGAGGTGGGTGGTCACCGAAGCCTCTAAACTGCTGGCCCAGATCTGTAGCTGCGTGTTCCTGAAGCCACACAGAGCGCTCAAAGGAGGCTTTGGAAGTCTGATGATGCTGTGGCCAGAAAGGGATCAGAAGAAACATCCCAGGATGTTAGAGTGTCCCATTCCCTCAGTCTCCATGAGGCCTCCTCCCACCCGGATGAATTTTAAAGACTAGAAAAGTTGTCTAATCATAGTCTCCACTTCTCTCTCCTATGTCTGCAACTTATTTACCAGATGGGCTTCAAGATCTCACTCGCTTTAAGGTCTCTCAGACTGCAAGCTTTGTGTGGCTGAGAAAGAGACGGAATTCTCTCAAGAGCCCCGTGGGACCGCCGCCGGCTTCTGGGTCTCTGTCTGTTCAGCCAGGAGCTCCTCATTTCCTCCCCTCCACCGTCTCCCCACTCCGAGGTGTCAGCACAGGTCAGTGTTAATTCTCCAAAACCTTTAAGTCAAGACTTCTGGTGTGTTTACTGAACCTGGATTTTCCCAAACAATACATTGTTTCAGGAATAGAATTTTTGAAGTATGCTCAGAATTATTTTTTTATTGGGGAAGGAGAAGCAACATAAATTTGTGCCAAAGCAGGCCACAGCCATACTTCTGAAACTCTTTCTTCTGTTCTTGTTGTTCCTACTAAAATGTGGGGAGGCACCCTAACTACTCATCTATTTGACATGGAAGAAGAAAGACCCTAAAAATGGTACTTTTGGAAGTCATGACAGATTCTAAATATTGGTCAAATGCTATATGCTACTTTTCATACATTCCTTTTCTTTCATAAGCAACTCTGGAAGACCAGTGTTAATATTCCACTTTAACTGAGTAATGGAAGCTCAGATGAATTGTGTACATGTCCAACTTCATACCTCCACTTCTCATGCTCCCTCCACAAACACTTTGCTCCGTTTAAAGCTGTTTTCAGCAAATCTCAGAAAGCTTAGGTACCCTGGAAATATGTTATATGAAAAGAAAAATAATTTTATTTAAAATTTTTTCCAGATTTTTTGAAATATAACTGACATATGACATTCTGTAAGTTTAAGGTGTGCCATGTGTTGATAAGATACACATATATTGCTATGATTACCACCATGCCACTGTAGCATTAGCTAAAACCTCCATCCTGGCACATAATTATTATTTCTTTATTGTGGTGAGACTATTTAAAATATACTTTCTCAGCAGCCTTCGAGTACATAGTACCATACTGTTAACGCTAATCACAACGCTGTGCATTCGATCTCCAGCACTGATTCATCTTCTAACTGGAAGCTTGTACCCTTTAACCAACATCTCTCCATTATCCCATCCCTAGGCCCTGATAGCCACCATTCTACTGTCTGTTTCTATGAGATAGGCTTTTTTTTTGAATTAGGTTTTTTAAAAATTGCATGTTAGTGACATACAGTATATATCTCTATCTGATTTATTTCACTTAACATAATGCCCTCGAGGTCTATCTATTTGGTTGCAAATGGCAAGATTTCATTTTTTTTATGGCTGAGTAATATTCCATTGTATATATGTACCACCTCTTCTTTATTCATCTATCTATGGATACCTAGGTTGCTTCCATATCTTGGTTTTATAAATAATGCTGCAATAAACATGGAAGTGCAGGTGTCTTTTCTATATTCTGATTCTGCTTCCTTTGGATATATACCCAGGAGTGGGGTTGCTATTTTTAATTTATTAGCTCTATTCTTGATTTTTTGAAGGAACTTCCACACCATTTTCCATAGTGATTACAAATTTGCATTCCCACCAACAGTATACAGGGTTCAAAAGAAAAATTATTACAGCTTTTAAATGGGTGACTCTTTTTTCCCTGTCCTCTTTCTCATTTAGCACCATTAAAAGAGAAGACATACTAAAAACAAAGCAAAACAGAATGAGCCGGACAGCAGGAGACTCGTAGACACTGAGAAGGAACTAGTGGTTCCCATGGGGGAGGGGTTGGGGTGGACGGTCATAAGTTGGCCATAGGGATAGTAGTGCAGCATAGAGAATATACTCAATGGTTCTGTAATGTCTTTCTATGCTGACAGATAGTAACCACACTAATGGGGGTGAGAACTTAATAATATGGGTCACTGTTGAACCACTGGGTTGTATATTTGAAAACAATATAAAGATGGTATATCAACAATACTTCAAAAAATAAATCAAAAAAAGAAAGAAAAGAAAATGAGAAATATGTGCTGTATCCACCCCCCCAAAAAGTATCTACATCATAAGACCTTTAAATAAAATAGTATATGTTGAAGTAAAAAGAAAAAAAGAAGGTATCAAAGCCTGAGGAAGAATATAGGGGAATGTGTTCAGGACACGGGGTCACTTATTTTTGTCTACTATAGTGCCTCAAAAGAAACCTGATACAAATGTGATTATTAATATATTGCCAGAAGAAGACAGTCAGCTGCCTGGTGGAGACATGAGGAGAGTTAAATGGTTTAGCTGAGTGTCGGTGCCAGAGTCAGTCCCATCGCTTGGCAGAGTCAGTGACTAGAGCTGGTGGCCGACCAGCAGTGGTGAGCTCGGGAGTGTAGAGTGGGGCTGGGGAGCCCGATCTGTGGCATTTGTCAACTTCTGAGGTATAAATATTCTCACCAAGACTAATTTCAGAGTAACAATGGTTAACAACAGGCTCACAAAATGCCTGAAAATTTAGCAACTGGCTTTCCTATCCACTGTGATCTGGCTCCAGCATGCCACCACAGCTCTTCTTTCCTGTACCTGCCCAGAATTTCCAGGCGGACTCTCAGCATGGGGGTGAGGCTGGCCCCATTCATCACATTTCCGTCTACAGTGGCAGGAGATTGAGGAAAACCCCTTTCAAGTAATTCCAGTGCAGGATTCTGTTTTCCAGGGGATTCTCAAGTATGCAGAACTTTATGTGAAGAAAATTGGACAGTGAAAATGCTTATAAAAATCAAAGATGTCAACTTATCAGGGAGGTCTCAGATGAAAAACATTTTGGAAATAATGCCCAAATGCATGCTATTCAATAGCAGAAAAACAACCCAATTTAAAAGGGGATAAAGGACCCAAATAAATATTTTTCCAGAGAAGGCATACAAAGGGCAGCAGGTATACAAAAAGGTGTTCAATATCACTCATGATCAGGGAAATGCAAAACAAAGCCACAGCGATGTATCACCACATCCTTGTTAGGATGGCTATTATTAAAAAGACAAGAAATAACAAGTGTTGGCAAAAATGTGGAGGAAAGGGAATCCTTGTTCACTGTTGGGGTAAGTTGGTGTAGCCACTGTGGGAAACAGTATGGAGATGCTTTAAGAAATTAAAAATAGAACTACCCTATGATCCAGCAATTTCATTTCTGGGTATATATCCAATGTAAATGAAGACAGGATATTAAGGAGATATGTGCTTTCCTATAATGCTGTTCATCACAGCATTATTCACAATAGCCAAGATATGGAAAAAACTTGTGTGCATCAGTGGTTGGTGGAAAAAGAAAATGTGGAATATGTATACAATGGAATATTATTCAGCCATGAGAAAGAATGAAATTGTGCCAATTGCAACAACATAGATGGACTTTGAGCGCATTACGCTAAATGAAGTAGATCAGACAGAGAGAGACAAATACTGCATGGTATCACTTATATGTGGAATCTAAACAAAGAAGTCAAACTCACAGAAACAGAGAGTGGAAAAATGGTCACCAGGGACTTAGGGATCAGGGGATGTGGGAGAGGTTGGTAAAAGGGTATAAATTTTCAGTTATAAGGTAAGAAGGTCCAAAGATCTAATATATAATATGGTGACTATAATTGATAACACTGTTTTGTATCATTGAAAATTGCTAAAGGAGTAGAGCTTGAATGTTCTCAGCAAAATAAAAACAAACAAAAATTTATGGAAGAAAAAATAGATGATGTCCAAATAGCTTACAATTTCCATTTATTTATCATACACTCAATGTGATTAAATGATGTCTTAGGTCTTGGGGTGAAATAAGAATTAGGAAATTCCAAGTTGGATATGCTTTGGTCTGCAGGCAGGCGGGTACTGGTGTTGAGGTGAGGGGGTGTTTTGACTCATCTTCAGTGACCACCGTTGCTGGGGAGAGGAAAGGGTCACATCACAGGGTGAGTTTAGATGTGGGCATCAGAAGCTTTGGCTGTATTGCCGTGACAATTTTTCCTTTCCTTGGCATCCCAGGACGCCTAGTCTAGGCATAGGGAGTTTGTCTCCATGGCTGAGTTCACATAATAATAATATCAAATGTTTGGAAAGGCAGCTATGTCAATGTATGAATATCTTCACTTTTCCTGACACGTGAAAATTTTCTTGAGCTTGAAATCCTCCATTGAAAGAGACCCTCAACTTCCTGAAGCCCCTGCTTATATTTTCAGACATTTCTACTTGTTAGAAAGCTCTTCCTCACAAAGAGTAGGTCCTCACCTCTGAAGCTGCTTTAGGTTTTTCTCTGTACATATAGGACCCGGGATGGACACATAACCTTAGAAGTTGTCATGTGCATTTCAGTTCAGGCCTACAAATATTTCTGAATGGTTACCAAGATACACAGATGCACTAGCCTCTTCCTGTCCTTGAGAAGCTAAAAGTTTGATAATAACCCAGAAAGATTCATAAACAGGTAGCTTAATTCCATTCCCTAATGTTCGGTCATAGGGGCCTCCTTTGTCCTGATAATTCTCTCTCCTTACCCCTGTCATATGCTGACAAAAGGGCCTTTCATGTTCTACCTTGAGCTCATATTCTGACCAAAAATTGGTTGGTCTGGGGAGTGGGTATTCTAATCACAGTATTCTGCTCTCACCAGTGTTAAAAAACAAAATCCAATGGTGTAAACTTTAAAGACCTTATTGGCTTTATTCAGTGATTCATGGATGGGGCACCTTCCATCTGGCAGAGAGAAAGCAGCTCTGAAACCCATACAAAATGAAGGATATTTGTAGGCAGAAGGATGCAGACAAGGAAGTTATATGAACAAAGAGCTGGTTGTCTGTGGTAAGTTCACCTTTCTCTAAAGGATGGTAGGCATGTACCAAGCAAACCGCCTAACTAGAACTGACAGGTAATTCCAGGTTCCATTTGTGGGAGAGACCAAAACTAATTAAATTAGGTGTTAAGTCTTGGTTTAGTGACATGGGGCATAGCACACGTGACTCCATTTTGGGCCTGTTGTCTCTTTCTTTAAACAATTCCCCCCTTTTGATCAGATTCTCAGCTAAAGTGAGAAATTTTACCAAAATTTAAGGCATTAGCACCACTCCCGGCCACCACTCTGAAGTTCTCATGGCTTTTGCTGATCTTCTCCGTGGTGTTCATAGGTTGTGACATCTTTTTGCTGAACCTCTGTGGAATTCACAGGCCATGACTTCAGGTTCACATTTTTAAAGTTGGTCATTCTTTTATTGTCTTTTCTGACCCTCTAGTCTTAGGAAGATCATTTGCTCAGTGATTAGTGGCTATGCACATGCACTTAAAGCTTTTGAGAGACTACAGCACACCGGGGAAACTACTATGATTATCATAAAGGATAATTCCCAACATCTGGAGCACACTTCAGAGCTATAGTCCCCAGGACCCAAAATAATCAAAGTCACATAAGTCAAGGAAAGACTCCACTGAAAGAGTCGCTTTCCTAAGCCAAGTGGTGATCTTCTGTAGCTGAGTTTCAACTTCCCCAGAAGTGTTAATCCAGGCACAGCAGGTCATCTTGGCCACAGCTCAGACACCTCCTTGCTCAGCCAAAAGATAATCAAGGGCTATTGTGTTGTTGGGAACAACTTTGGCCAGAGAGTTGAAGCACTTTTCTGGGTAGCTATTGCATCAGCAGCAATTCCACAATACTTTCAAGGGTTAAGGAGAAGTTCCTGCTCATAGCCTCCTTTGTACTGACTCCTAACTAGGGAAGTAGGGACCTGCCAAAGAAAGAGAACCCTGGATCATGAACACATGGTAGGTCCTTTCTAACCTGACAATGTAAATTTAAGGGAGTTGACCAATGAGGTGCCTTAGTTTGATTGTGAGGAATTAGGAACTCAGTTAGATAACCTAAGAGACATTGTCTGGAGATGCCCCAGACATCTAGGCCCAAGAAGAATGATGACTACCACAGACAAAGATAAATCCTGTCAGGGCAGAAATCACTCCCACTAAGCATCTTTAGGGTCAGGGCACTGCTAGTGGATTCACACAGGGATTTCTGAATTTGCCCATTCAGGCTAGGTGTTCTGTTTTCAGCACATTTGGAAGTAAATCTTATAGCCTGAAATAAAAGTTGTTTTGAATTTCTTGTGAAGATAGTTGTTGTTGGTGAGATGTTTTCATAATTAGATGTAGATTCAGATCTAACTTAGATAATAATAAGAACATGGGGGTACAAGTGTCATGACTGCATAGGTATTTGCATCTAATTGGACAAGTACAGTTATAACTAGAGAAAAGTAAAAACAAGGCACTGGATGCTCGAACCATGAAAGTTGGGCTCTCTGACTTCTAAGGGAGATCAAATATAGTTTATGGTGACATTGGGAATGGAAGAAAAATTGATCACAGGGAGGACAAAGGGGTCTCTAGCATCATGAACAGATCAAAGTTTTTGATGACAAATCAATGGCCTGGAAGATACAGGTGTTGGCAGTATCTTTCTGGGCTGATGCCAGAGTAAAGGAAAGAGAGGAGAAAGGGTTTCATGTTTAGTTGAAATGTGAAGTCTTGATCCAGCATTTGGAGAGGAAGCAGTCTACCTTGATGTCAGCTACTTCCTTATCAGTTTGGCTTGGAGGTCTCTAGCATCCACACAGAACCAAATCTTCTTCAGCTGTGAGATTTGTACCCAAAATTCAATGTCTTCTAGTTTTGCAGCAGTGTCAGTGGCCAGGAGCATTTGGTAAGTAACTTTCCATGAGCCTCATTTTTGTAAAAGTATCAGAGTATAGTGACTCTCTGTAAAGGACAGAAGACTTAAAAAAGCCCATGGTGAAAGATCTGATGAGAGTTCAGTATAATGGAATTGACAAGGGAAATTGGTTATTTTTATGGTGCACAGCATTTTAAGTTAAACTGGAATTATGACTGATAACATTAAACTAAGACATATCAGATTTCTAAAAATTTCATACAATTTCTGAAACATATACCTATACAAATGCAACATAAAAATTAGTATTACTATTTACTTGACAATGCATCCCATATAATTTAACATATCAAATAAGCCTAATTAGTTTAATATCTTTCTTTTTTATGAAAAGAGAGAACAAATCTTTTGAGATGTCCCAGGGGTTCCCTAAAATATCCCAAAGTTAGTTAGTTTGAGGTTAAAAAAAAGACTTCATTTAGAATTTGATTTTGGGGAAGTTTGTTAAAAATATCCAGCTAGCCAGAGTGATGATACAAGATGTTAAAGGCAAATACAGAAGGTTACCTAGTTGTGAGCAAAGCTCATTCTTTTTTAATATTTAGAAGACTCAGTTTTCTTAAGTAAAGACCTAGTAAAGATAACATGAAGCATAGGAAATTATTTTGATAAAACACAGAATCTTTATTTTCTAGGAAGATTACTTAAAAGGTAAAGAAAAACCTTTTAGACTCTCTTATAAGGAATAGATTAATAGACCAAGAAAACTTTCCTTCTAGCAAATGAAAGAAGATTAAGTTCCACTTTTATGTAAGTATACATGTATAAATATACTAATGATGTAAAGCTTTTTTCATTGAAATACTTTGATATACAATCTTATATTCAAGTATACAACACAGTGGTTCAATAGCTACCCATATTATTAAATTCTCACCCCAACTAGTGCATTTACTGTCAACATAGGAAAATGTTACAGAATCATTGACTATATTCTCCATTCTGTACTACTATTCCCATGACCAACTTATATTATGACTGAGAATTTTTGTGCCCCTCTATGCCCCTCACCCACCCCACCCGTTTGCCTCAAACCCTCCCCCATGGTAACCACCAGTCACTTCTCATTGTCTATAAGGCTACAGTAAAAAGCTTAGTTTTAAAACTCTTATAGTAGTAACTTAATTTTAGCCATCTTCATTACAAAAAGTAAAATTTTCTCTCTTATTTACCAATTTTCTATATTCATAGTCTGTTCTTTATATTACTCTTTCCCATTCTTCAGTAATCAAAATAATAATAATAATAATAACAATGTATCTCCACACCTTATACATTTTCTTAGCCAAAAATACATCCTACTTTCTTTCCATACAGAGTTGTTTCCCTTATAATTTCTAGTGGATTTAATTACATATATTAATAAGAATTCTTAACCTTTAGAAGCTTTAATTTATAGTGCAAACTAAGTAACTGTGAACTGTTTGTTATAACAGCATTTTCTTCAGATTGGCAAGTTTATGAATACATTGCATAACCTCTAGAAACATACAGTTTCTCACTGTATAATTTTATTATTGGGGCACAAGGCATGTTTACTGACATATCTAAATATCTTTAGCTTCTCTGTAATAGAAAAGAAAGTGTATAAACGTGTTCAGCAGTGTTTCTGTGTTTTATCTTATTTGGAAATGATCTGGATATCCAATGAATTCCCATCATTGAATTTAATTTAGAAAAATTCTAAAATTTCAAGTTACCTTAAAGATTAGAGAAACTATGTAAGTAGACATATCATAAAACATAATTATTGTTGAAAATTTCTCCTATAAATTCTTATTCCACTTACATCTAATTCACTTGTTCTTAACAATCATACTTAGGTTACTCATGAAAATTGCATGAGACATTAAAGCAGTTAGCCATCATCTTAACTTATTTTTCTTGCTAACAAATTTTGTAACAGAGACAACATAAGTTTATTTGACTTTTAGTAAACATAGGTAGAATTAAAATATTATACTTAATGCTGATAACTCTAAGGATATGCTTATATTAATTAAAACAACAAACTTAGACTAGCTTTTTAACTAGCTTACTTACTAAAGAATATTTCAGATCACATGAACTTGAAAAACATTTGGGTTAGTTTCTATGTTTCTGGGAGTTTTAGAAATCCTTAATTCATGTAAGCATTTGTTTGTTTTTGAAGCCAATTAAATAAAGTTCCTTTAAAATTAACTTTAGCAGTATAATCCAGAGGTAGAAAAGTATCACATATTATAGCATATATATATATAGACATAAGTCAACATACAGAATGCATACAGATGCAAACAGACACCTTATAACTTTAATTTTAAAATAATAGCCATGAAATGGGCATGATAATGCAAAACTCATTTGCTAATAAGGGAATAATTGGATCAAAACTTCTTTTCTTTTTTGGCAGTTGGAGTAAATTAAGTTTACCTGCTCAGATGGCTAAAGATTTTTCTACCAATATTTGTGAAAAACACACTTAAAATTTGCATTTGACCTTGACAAGTAATGTTATGGAAGCTGTGAACTGGATTTGGGCAAGGAAGCTTCAATAACATTTTGTATTTTTAAAAATCCACTTTTCCCTTCTTAAAAAAAATGTCAGACTTAGGAATTGAGGATGGTAAAGATAGGTGGAGTTTGAATTTTTTTTAGACCTTTATTTCTGATTTTGAAAAGATTTTTAAGATAAGGGCAGCTGCTTTTAAGTCCTCAAAGAATTGGGTTGTAGCCTAAATGATATAAAGGGGCTGATCTGCCCATCAACTACATTATCTTCAATTTACTTCTTTTTATCAGGGAGAAAATCTTCAACTAGGATGGAAATCAGAAGATTCCTACATTCTGGATTTAGAGTTGTTGGTCTTTGGAATGTTTTAGTAAATACTACAAAGACTTCAGAAGGTTTTTCTTTCCCACTGGGCATATAGTTTCATTTTAGCTTAGGGAAGAAGCCTAAATATGTTCCTATTAGGTTCGGAATATCAGTTTGCAATTTGGACAACTTCTGACCACAGTTACTTAAAAAAAATCCTTTCGAATACCTTATCAGATTTCAGACTCGACAAACAGTAAACATGTCTGGAAGTGTTAGACAACTCCATGGATGAAGGGGTGTCCCCATCGAGGGTGCAAAAGATTTTCTCCTTCTAACATCCAGAACCACTCTTGAAGATAGCCAGAAGAAAAACAAAGACTTATAGACAATCCTCTGAGAACTGGCAATAGGCCCCCGCTGCAAATGGAGTTCAGCCCACATTCATGTCTGGCCGTATTTGTGGGCCCCCAACCTGATGGTTACCAAGCCAAGTTCTCAGGATACAAAACAAGACAAACAAGAAGGTGAGACCTGTCCAAGTGAGAGAGAGAACCAAAAACCAATGGATCTGGATTTAGAAAGGAAGGGATCACAAAATTTTATTTCCCTCCCTTGACAAGGCATGACAGAGAGGAGAAATTCAGGAAAGCTTACTCTGGTAAGAATTCTCACACACCCTTCTTCACTGGCTTCTGCCAACTTTTCCAGGATCCTGTTTGCTCTGGTATCTACAAGAATTTGGCAAGGTTTTCCATTAATTTTAAGTTAGTTTCCCTTGGCTGTTTAAAAGAATAACATAGCAGTTTACCAGAAAGCCCCTTGAGTCTCAACAACCCATGGAGTGGTCCATGTGGGAGCCCACCTCTGCGGGTAGGTATGGCGGTGTCAGCAGGAAGGCCACTGACTTGGGGGACTTTTGTTTATGGTTGTACAGTCTTTTCAGAGTGGAAAAGAATTCGGACAGGATCGATCATAGAAAGGAGGATGGAGGGAGTAGTAGGAATTGTGTCAGTTTTTTGGCCTTTGTTTTAGGTACCTCTTGTATTTTTAAATCTTCATTAGTACTTTATAATGAATATTTCAATGAAGCTATTTTGGTATGATTGAGATTCTGCATGCCAATTAAAATAGGTGACCCATTCTGTTTGCTTGTTTGGGAACCCTTATTTTCAAGTGCTCTTCTTAAGTGAAAGACCTTGTCTCATTGGACTGTTCCCCAGAGAGGCCCTTGTAATTCTAAGCCATTGTAAATTTTGCCATTTTTGTAGCTTTCTACAGCTTCCAGGACCACAGTTTTTAGAAACAAAATGAAAGAGTTGTTCTAGAAGGTGGATTGTGCAAATCTTTGAAACATGAAGATCCCATTTGTTTAGTTAAGCCTTGGGTCTCACAAAGCAAAAATTACTACCTAAGGGGGATGTGTCCCTGGTTTGGGGATTGTGTGGTGTTTTATAGTGTACCTCATTGCATGGAAATTTTCTTGAGGTTGGTGGGTGCCCTAGTGTATATTTAATCTGTTCCATTACCAATTTATCTCAACATGAGAATCTTCGAAGTTAGGTGGTGAGCGTTCTAACAGCTTTTAAGTTATTGACCCATGTCCATCAATTCTGCAGTTTTAGGTTCCCAGATTCCCATTAGCAATAGTTTTTACCTCATGTGCACATTAACACAGCAGCAGTAATCAAAGAGATGTTGCTTCAGACGGGCCAAGAGGAGGCCTTCTGTGCACTACCAGCAAGTACCAACATGGAACTGGGGACTGGAGGGAGGAGCCCACCAGAAGACCCCAACAAGTGAGGACTGCAGACTGGGGTTCCCGTCAAACATGGAACTGAAGACTGGACTGCCAGCACTTCCCTGCATGAAATCCGGGGACCAAACCAGAGGCTGAGGATTCCAGTCACCTGGGGAGCTGCTGTTTGAATCAAGGGCTGGGTCTCGGGTTCCAGGGGAAACTGTCTGGTAGCTCAAGCTGCCCTACCTGGACAGGAAAGCCAGTTGGATTGGGAGCTAGATGCAAAGACAGCAGAGCTCTGAACCAGGAAGAACTTACCCAGAGCCCTTGGCTATGGTGAGAAAGACAGAGAACTCTGGGTGCTTGCATGTACTAGTGCCTGTGCTTCTTGCCCCCGAAGCCACCAGAAGCTTCCTTCAGATCCTGTTGTTGCCAGCAATACTCGTAGAAAACAAAATTCAACGGAGTAAATTTTAAAGATCTTACTGGGTTTATTCAGTGACTCATGTATCAGGCAGCATCCCCTTTAGCAGATAGAAAGGAGCTCTGAAGACCTGTACAACATGAGATTTTAAAAAGCAGAAGCGGGTGGGAGAAGGAAGATACAGTAGCAAAGAGGTGATTTTTTTGTGGCAAGGTCACCTTTCTTTAGGGGATGGCAGGGCCTACCAACCAGAGCACGTCACTAGTGCTGACCAGGTGATTCCAGATGAACTAGTTTAAGACTCTATTACTGGGGAGGCTGAAACTATAATTAAGTTGGGTATTAAGTCTTGGTTTGGTGACCTGGAGCTGAGCACAAGTGACTCCATTTGGGGTCCATTGTTTCTTTTTTAACACTGGTGAGAGCCAGTGACACCAGGAGTGGGTTCCTGTCCAAAGCTCAGGGCTCTTCCTGGGATTTAAAAATCTTGTATCAGAAAGGATATAACCTTGTCTCTGTCTAATGATTGTCTCCCAGATGATCACACAACTGCAGTAGCCATGTTTTCTGCTGTTCTGCCATGAGAAAGAATAAAGCATGTGTAGAGAGAAGGATAAACAAGAAATGGAGAGGGTCCCGGCAGGATTCCGTCCCATGCTTCCAGTTTTTCTTGACACCTACCTCCATCTCTGCTGGTCCCATGTCTAACTTTCCCTTTGAATCACTGATTCAATGCATTCTCTTTTTATTTATTTATTTTATCAAGATATTATTTATACACACTCTTATGAAGGTTTCACATGAAGAAACAATGTGTTTACTACATTCACCCATGTTATTGTGTCTTCCCCATAACCCACTGCAATTACTGCCAAACAGTATAGTAAGATGTCACTGTTTGCCTTCTCTGTGCTACACTGTCTTCCCCATGATCCCCCCACACCATGTGTGCCAATCATAATACCCCTCAGTCCCCTTCTCCCTCCATCCCCACCCACCCTCCCCCACCCTCCCCTTTGGTAACCACTAGTTCCTTCTTGGAGTCTCTGAGTCTGCTGCTGTTTTGTTCCTTCAGTTTTGCTTCATTGTTATACTCCACAAATGAGGGAAATCATTTGGAACTTGTCTTTCTCCGCCTGGCTTATTTCACTGAGCGTAATATCCTCCAGCTCCATCCATGTTGTTGCAAGTGGTAGGACTTGTTTTCTTCTTATGGCTGAATAGTATTCCATGTGTATGTGTACCACATCTTCTTTATCCATTCATCTACTGATGGACACTTAGTTTGCTTCCATATCTTGGCTATTGTAAAAAGTGCTGCAATAAACACGGGGGTGCATATGTCTTTCTGAATCTGAGAAATTATATTCTTAGGGTAAATTCCTAGGAGTGGGATTCCCAGGTCTATTTTTAGTTTTTTGAGAAACCTCCATATTGCTTTCCACAATGGTTGGATTCCCACCAGGAGTGTAGCAGGGTTTCCCTTTCTCCACATCCTTGCCAGCATTTGTTGTTCTTAATCTTTTTGATACTGGCCATCCTTACTGGTGTGAGGTGATATCTCATTGTGGTTTTTATTTGCATTTCCCTGATAATTAGAGATATGGAGCATCTTTTCATGTGCCTGTTGGCCATCTGAATTTGTTCTTTGGAGAATCATTACATTCTCTTTTAAGCTGGTTTTGAGCTAGTTTGATTTTGTTTTCTGTTTTTTTTAATTATTTTGTTTTATTTTTCTAGGGGTGCCAGATGAGAAAGCTAAAGCTAAATAAAGGGATTAAGAAAGAGTGTTGTTGCTCCTAAGCCCAGACCCTTTGCTGGGGGCAAACTTCTCTAATGCACAAAGCAGAGACACAGGCTGAGTATCAAAAAAAGAGGAAAAGCTCATGCTCCCTTGGAGGGCATGTGGTTGGGGCAGTGAGGTGGTGAATGATAAGACAAGGATTTAGGTGGAGGCAGGAATGCTGTTGAGTGGAAATTGTTCTCTTGGTGAGACGTTTATACCCACTACTGCTTCTTGGGGGCATCTTTTCTGTTTACTCTGGGTATGTGGCTAAAGCAGTGAATTTCTAGGTGGTTCTATAGACTTGAGTAGGGATGGAGCCCCATCTCTGTCTGTGAATAGAGGGCTTACTATATACCTGACACTTACGGACACTTAAAAGAAATACATATTTATATATATTACATATGTACTTTCAGATGTATTTACATATAAAACTCATTATATTATCATCAATTGGGAATTACCCACATTTTATAGATGAGAACTAGAGGCTGCAATGATCAAAAAGTTGTGTGAGATTCACACAGCTGTAGAGTGAGAGTTGGGATGGGAACCTAGCTTCTGACCCCAAATTATGCTATACGTCCCTTTCTTTCTAGAGAGAGAATCCGACCTCCCAGGTTGCTATGTGGTTTGGGGCTTTTTGTGGCAATGGCTTTCTAGTACTGTGATCCAGAGGCTGTATTCCCTGGGAAAGACACCTGCTCACCCCTGGCCCTCCTGGGAGCCCAGGCCCTGTCCCTTGTGTAAGGGAGGAGTGAATGTTTCAGGGCAGGTCTCTGCTCTGGCGAAAACCCAAGACTCAGCAGGCTGAACCGCTGTTCTACAGCCAGGGGCATCACCGTGCCGTGCCAGGTGCGGCTCTGAGGTGGCCCCTGCGTGTGCTTGGCAAGACCTCTGAGAGGGCCGCCTAATCCGAAATAATAATAATGACAATAGTGGTGATCATGGAGGGTTTTATGTGCAGAAACTGCAGGTCAATCCCACAAGGTCCAGGAACTCCACAAAAGGTCCAGAGGAGTACTACTATCTCTTGGGAGGGCAACAGGTTTAGCTCATGGGCAAATTCTGCGTGGGATGGTAAAGAGAGGGGAGAATAATAATAGCAAATGCTCATGCCTGTAGCCAGGAAAAGGACAGGTAGAAAGCCATTTCTGGAGAATTAAGGTTAGTTCAGACTTTTTCCTGTTTCTTCCCCATTTCTCTTTGGACATGAGTTATCAACAGTGAATGGCTAAGCACAGGCTCGGGTTAAGGTAAGGAGGTAAGTACTGTACAGGAGGCCATTTGCTGTGCATATGGGGTCTGCTGATGGCACACTCTTGGGTCTCTAGGAGCTGGGACATAATGGTAGTGAATGAAAATGGTCAATGGAAGGCGAACATAATTCAGGTAAAGTGAGATAAATACGACAAATGGCCGTCTATGCTTGGATTCAGAATTGGGGGGTGATAAAGAGGGGTGGGGACTGTGGCAAACAGAAGGGAGAGCACATGACCCTACTGAAGGGGCAACTTCCCTGAGATCCAATAAAAGCTGCTCCCATGTTGCCAGATTCTTCCAATTTTGGAGGGAAACTGGAAATCCAAATTTTTGTAGAAAATCTCTGGAAATTGAAATATGGGTAACTAATTTAAACATTTTCAAATGTTATTGGCCTATGGCCTATCTATGGTCTTAGAAGATAACCTTTAATTATTTCAAACTTATAAGAAATTTAGCCTCATTATATGCATGGCATTGGGTGAGCTGGTGCTGGCCCACCGTACACCCCTGACCCCAGGCTGTGCCCCCAGGTTTGCAAAAGAGCCTAGCGAGAAGGAGGTGGGTCTTTTCGGCTCCTGTGTGTCTGGTCACCGCAGGAAGTGCTGGCTGAGGCTGCCCGGGTGGCCCTGAGTGTGATCAGGTGGGAATAGCAGAAAGGAGCTTGGCAGAAGGAGCGGCTGGTGAGGGTGGCACCCAGCGGTGTTCCTGGAGATAAAGGGCAACCAGGACACAATTTCATTTCTTTTAGCTGCTTCTGCCCCTCCTTTCTTTATTTTTATTGCTTGCCATCCACTCTTTCTCCTCCCTCCCTTCCTTTCTTCCTTCCATAAATTCACTGCCCACTAACATTGTGTCAGGGGCTTTACTAGGCTGTGAGAGTTGCAGCTTTACTACAACTATGTATAAAATTATATTTCTGACTTTAAAAAACTATCATGTGGAAACAGCTATAAAGATTTTTACCAAATGTGGTGTTAAGTTGGACAAGGTTGGACATTATATAAGCTATGTGAACTTCTCTTTGAGGAAATTATGTCAGTGAGACACACAGTCAACCTCCAAAGCAGCAGAAAACTGAACAATAACAAGAGGCCTAATGGCTGTTAGTGACATGCGAGCCACCAGACGCCTGAGATGCTGTGGGCAGAGACAACAAACAGGAGGTTCAACTCATGCCTGAACCGAAAGTCCCAGGGGAAACATCTGTTTCTGATATGGTCGACTCTGTAGCGATGCTCCTGGGTAAGTAGCAGTAACACGTAGTCACTTAATGATACCGATGACTTTTTCCAGCAATATGGCACAGGCTTCTCTTGATGCATAAGGATTCGCTTTTATTCTAAAACTACTCAAAGTGTGGTCTGTGGACCAGCAGTGTCAGCTCCACCTGGGAACATGTTAGAAATCAGATTCTCAGGTCTAACACAGACCTACTCCACACGCGCACATTAAAGTTTGAGAAGAACTCTGAATCAGGAATTCTCAAATCTGGAACCATGTGGGGAACTTCAAAAAAATACTAACACTGGGGCCACCACCCCCTCCACCAAGAGGCTCTGATTTAATCAGCGTAGGCGTGGGGTCTGGGCTGTAGGTGTTTTTGAATCCTTCCCCTAGTGTTCCTGATATGCAGACAAGTTTGAGAGGTACAGCTTATTAAAAATACAAATCCTTGGGCCCTACCTCAGACCTAATGAATTAGAATCTCTGTTTTCCGAAGCCTGTAAGTATAATTCTGATGCTTAAGTTTAAGAACCACCACTCCAAAGGGGTCACGATCTATGGTAGAGGCAGACAGGAAAAACAGGCCATTTCTGTGTAGTGGGTTGAGGACTCAGATGGGGCAAGGTCACATTCTCTTGTGAGGGACATCCAGTCTGGGGCAGGAGAGGCAGAAAGGCCATCAGTAGGAGGTGACAGACAACTAGAAGGAGAAATGGAACCCTACCGGGTAGAGTGGAAGGAGAAGAGCATTCTGGCAAAAGGAACAGCAGGTGCAATGGCCCTGGGGCAGGAGCACACAGTTCACTCGAGTACCTGGAAAAGGTTCATGTTGCTGGAAGAGGAGGGGTGCTGAGGGATGAAACTAAAGCTGTAAGTGGGAGACAGATATGAAAGACCCTGGGTGTTGTGCTCAGGAGTTTTCACTCTATCCTAAGGTGGGTTTTTGGTAGGAGAGTATTTGAAACATCAGTTGGGTTGCCATGTGGACAGTGGGTCTTAGGGGGACCTAGTGGAAGCAGAAGACTAGTTAGATGGTCACAGTAGCTCAGACAAGGGACTCATGTATTATCAATCAGTGTGTTTTTACTGGGAATTGCTATGCTAATAATCATGTGTGACATAGTACACAGTATTTTACCTCAAGGGTTTTTGTTGGATTGTCACCAGCCCACTGGCTTCCCCAGCCTTATCCCCTATGTTTGGCTCATCTGGGCCAACCACAGTCATGTGTGGCAGTATTATCTTAATTCCCATTTCATAGATGAGAAAACTGAGGTTCAGAGAGGTTATGCCATTTGCTTCACATCACAGTACTGGCAAAGGAGCAGAGGTGGGATTTTTACTCCAGTCCTTCTAGTCTGGTAATCCCATATGCTGATGATTGTCATGATGTTTCCCAAACTTCAGGCATCTTTTCTGGTTTTTGCCATAATTTTGCAAGCTTGCACTATTATTTACTTTATATTTTACATTAAACTGACTCATTTTTTCATGTTAGATAATTCATTCTAAAAGGGAGATCACATGAATATAATGAATAGAAAATATCACTTGCCATAAATAGCTATAAAACTACAAAATTAAATATGTCAGACACAAACCGATGGTATTACAAATCTACTTGCAGACAGAAGCCTGGTCAAGGCTCTGAGCATGAGGTCTGCCCTCTCTGTTATAAAGGGAAACTTGCAAGTGTTAAGAGGTGTTTATGACCTGGTAACACCACCCTGACACTTAGCTTTGACTCATTATAAACCTCTAAAGATAACTGAGCCTTTTGGGAATAATTTTCTCATGCTGGGATTTAGTCTTATTTAAAGGTGTCTACCACCTCAAACCACTGCGCATCGTCCACAGGGAAGACCCTGGAATGTGTCCCATTCTCGCCTTCCTCCTCTTTGTAAGACAACTGTCCTGCCCTGCCACAGCACCCCACCCCCAGGGTCACTAGGGGCATTCCTTCTAGGGGGCAAAGGAGAGTGAACGCTTGGGACAGGATCGTAGGGTGTAGGGGGAGCTAGACGGGTTTCAGTCTGGGTCACACAGGATGGTGATAAACAGCGATGATCCGTATGTGATGAACCCAAATGTTAGATCTTGCTTTGCCCTTAGTGCCTGCTTTCTTTCCTCTCCTGTGTGAGCCCTGTCAGCCACATCTCATGCTTCTGTCTCTCAGCATTCATGAGCCCTACGTCCCTTGGTTCATCATGTTTAATAACACTTTTATGTTATTATCCAGCATGATAACTTCTAGGATATAGAGAGAAAGAAGGAGGCTCAGTGATGTCTCAGAGTCAGGGAGCCAGGAGGATTGAGACCCCGGCGGGAAAGCTGGCTGAGAAAGGAAGTCAGAGCTTGATTTGCCTTCACACAGGGACATCTCGGTATTGGATGTCCGTTCATGTGGGGAGACTGAGGGAAGGCTGAGGCTGGAGGGCGGTCCTACAGCAGCAATTAGAGCTGCACGAGAAGCCTGAGAGCAGAACTCCACCCCAGGTGAGCAGGGCCTGGGGAAGGTGTCCACACTGCAGGTGGATCTCACATGCACATGGGGGATTCTCAACGTCTGAGAGTGAACTTCTATCCTGACTGTTCTCCCTGACTTGAGAATGTACAAGAGTGGGGATTTATTATAGGAATGTTAATCACCTAAGTGATGTATTTGTTGACCCAACTCTGTATATATCTCATCTGTACACCAGCTGGGACACTGCTTTTATTTAAGTCAAACGATTTATATGTTAACTATCTCACTTTAATGATCATGATTATCATGATTTATCATATATGTTTTAGCATCCTGATAAAAACAAAACGCTTTCAAAATTCAAGAGATTATCACCTGGGTCTGCCTGGCAAGTGATTTATTTCTGCCAATATTCCAGTGAGAGGGAATATTTTGTTTATGTGATACACACTGGGGCTTTACAAAGAGCAAGAGACCCCCTGTCAGATATGATTGCAAGTGAAAACATATCTAAATACGTACAACTCTGTGTGAAAGACGAAAGGAAGAAGAAAATTGATTTTAAGACCAAGTCTTGAATTTCTCTGAATTTTAGTGTAATGGCTTTCCATGAGAGTCCAATATTCAAAATTAGGGTTTGAACAAAAGCCTAAAAAGGTGCTCGAAACTTTTTAAAAACAGCTTTAAAACCTCATTTAAAATAAAAGACACTGATTTCTTTCTAAAATACACATTTATTCTAGGCAAGGTACTAGAGACACTGGGTATACATGATTTATAGGACATAATCACAGCTCTCAGGAGACCTACAGACATAAAGACTGTGATAAAGCAGACCAGAGGCCTTGAAAAGTGACAGGTGAGCCCATGGGCTGGACGATTCATTTTATATCACCTGGCTACAGAGGAGATGGTGTTTGGGTTAGTTCTTGATGGGTGTACAGGACTTCGCAAGGAGTGGGGAGAGATTAGAATCAGAGGGAAGGGTGGGAGCGAGGACAGAGGTAAGGGTGCATGTCTGCTTGGCAGATGGGAGTGAGGGAAAACGACAGAGTGTGAGGGTGGGAGGGGGGTACGAGCCAGTTGTGGAGGTCTCCCAGCGGTGTTGGATTTTGTTGAGCTGGTTGTGGGCAATCATCATTGATTCATAAGCAGGAGAGGGGGTGATGATGGGTTACTTGAATTTAGGGAGCTAGGAAAGGAGATCAGGCAAGCTTTTAAAGTGGCCCAGAAAAAGTTATCTTTTATGTATCTTATACCAATTCTGCTCTATTTCTTTTTTTCTCTGATAAATATATGAAATAAAGGATCGTCATTTTGGAGAGACTCAGTGTATTTGTCACACAAACAATTCAGAGTGTTCCAATGAACGAAGACCTAAAACATAAACAGAAGGGGTGAAAAAGGGCTCTGTTCACTTTGGATCTCTGGTTCTTAATTTTTCCAGTGTGTGGAACGATACTGAGCTGGATGGAGGGAAAAGAGAAAGAGAGAAGAAAACCATATGTGCCATTCTTCGCCTGTTCCTCCAAGAAGACAGATGCTTTTCTTTGTGCGAGGCCCTTCAGATCAAATTAAGCAGTAGAAATACACTAATTGAGTTGGGCTGGCCTGAAGATGGATCCTTATCTTCGTACAATTACATGGTGTAATCTGCGTTTGCAATTATGCCGTCCCTCCTTCCAAGAGGAAGGGACTAAGCTGGTAAACAGATTCTTGGTCAGGATCCGAAAGAAGTGAGACTGCTATTGTCAAAGGGGAGGGAGGGAGGTGCTCTACACGTGCAGTGACCCAGTGCCTTTAAAGCTCCGCATTCCTGCCCGCGAGGAAGGGCGGGAAGGCAGAGGGGCCGCTAGACCATCGATGGAATTGTATTGAGAAATAGCATGGGGATTGCTAGTTTCTGAAGCATGGACCTTAGTCCAGGTCACAGGGGGAGTTACAGGCATGGGGATGACGGCGGTGAGAGGGTGAGGGTCCTCAGGGGCGCCCGCGACCTAATGGAAGCTTAGTTTTCTCTTACTTGGACAGGCAGGTGTGGGAGCCTCCTGCTGGACCTTTCCCCTTTCCTCACACTCCCTCCACCCCCGCCTACTTAGAAAACTACCTCGGAATCAGAAATGAGAAAACACAGTCTGTAGTTTTCTGTGTTGAACTTTTAATTTGCTGATCTGGTTTTGAAAAAGTCTTAAGGCTTTTCCCCTCCTTCTCAACTTCTCTCTAGAATCTTTCAATCCAAGCTCCCTGGGCAGGTGCGCTGACACTGTGGGAAACACTCCATTCTCTCTTATGTGGTAGGAGGAAACTCAATTGTCAGTTTAAAAAATAATGATCTGTAGCCGGTTAAAGAACTGAGAGAGCCTTACACTTTGAATCCTTTAAGTGGGTAATTCCTTTAACCGGGTAATTCTTCTAAGCGGGTGATTCCTTTAAGCGGGACCCTTCACAGCCCTGTAAAACTGAAGACCATCTAGGAACCCTTGAACTGTTTCAAATTGTTTTCAAATGGGTCTGAATGCTGTTGAGAAATGCATAATTTACGACCTTAACACTTGATTAGGTGTTTAACGACTGTCGGGAGAGATGTCCTTGGTAATCCAGTTATCATCTAGACTCTAATTATCACTTCACAGGAGAAGTGAGGCTGGGTAATTGAGAACCAAAATTCTTAAAGGGCTTGAAGTGGCCATTTTCTTATGTAGTTAAGCAAATTATTTCTCTACCTAGAAGGTGTCTAATTGGTACCAATTGATGAGAAGGAAGAAACGGTGTTATGACTTTCAGGAAAGAGTCAAGGGGCTGCAGCCAAAGCAACAGAAAATTGCATTGAGTACAAAGTGGTGCCTCCCATTTAAAAATTAAACTTTATTTAAAATATGTGTTAAAGGAGGGGGAGAAGAGAAAGGAGACAGCCAAGAGAAGACAGAATGTAATTAAAAGCTGATGGCCTAACCTCTCCCCTGTCTGTCATTACTAAGGATTTTTCTCAGATGAGACCCAATTTCACCTTGCCTTAGCTCCCACTGATCACTATGAATTATTTAAGCCACAAATGCTGAGCCATCCATTAAACCAGGAATGGGGTAATGGGCCAAAGCCTGCCTGAGAGAAGGGTCCCACTCTCACTGAATTCAGTAGGAAATAAGAGTAAAAGGCACCAGGGACCGAGTCTCCAGTCTGTACCGGTTCCTCTGATCAGGCTTCCTGCTCTCTGACGCCACCAATTTTCTATGGAGCACTTCTAAGTGACTAAATGTTCACGCTAAGTGCCATGGACGCAGAAGTGGGGATATAAGACATGACCTCTGTCTTCGGCAACATCCACTCTGGAAATATACTGATGGATAGTGCTGAGGATTAAAGGAGGCTAGTAATCAACACCTTCTTTTCCTTCCATAGGTGGGAAAAATTCATAGATGCTGGAGAGTGGGAAACCGGATCACCTTGATTACTAATAAAATTGGAGAATGTGAGTTAGATCTGTAGCCAAGTGGCTTTGCCCATGCACCAGTGAAATCAGCATTTACCTCTGTTCAGTGGCACGGCTGGTCAACTGCAGGCATCCCCCAAGATGAGGGGTGAGAAGTTTCCCAGGGCAGAGAGCACATTCGAATGTGTGTGTGCTTCAGACAGACAGGCTCCAAGGAAGGCTCTCTCCCTCAAATCTGGTCATCACAGCTGCCGTGAGGAGAGTGAGCCAGACGGGGAGCTGAGAGTGTTGCTCTAGCTCATTGTCCCATGGAAACTTCCTGAAAGAGACTCCTTGAAAAGGTTGATAAGTGGAGACCTTATGTGTATGTGGTAAATTATGTGCTTAATTCACTGCTTTTATGGTTTGAGGTTGGAAGTGCACTTTTATGCAATATTCTGAAAAATATAACTGGCTGTAGCCTAAAAAACTAAAAACTGGCTGTGGCACAGAGCCACTACCACCCAAGTCACTGTCCTATTATGCCTGGGATGCAGAAAGTGTGTAGCCTTCCCCTGATTGGTGGGTGTCAATTTGGCATAGCAAATGTGTGATGAGCAGAAAATGATGGCTGATTTTAAGCCTATATTTTATGGGTTCTTCTAACCTTACTTATTTTTTTTTCTTGAGAGCATCAGAGGATATTTAGAAAATGTTCACAAATATATTTTTAAAAAGTCAACTTAGTTCTGCCATTCAAAGAGATCATTGATACCATTCAGGTTTTGTTTTTTAAGAATTTCATTATGATGTATACAAACATGCAATGCTATACATAAATTATGTCGCAATAAAATGAAATAAAATAAAACAAAATTCTAGGTGATATATATATGTACATACTATTTTCCCACAAAATTTCTCTTAATCTATATATGGAACTTTGTATTCTGATTTCTTCTTAATATTTCATGCCATCAAGTAGACTTAGAATATGATTTCAGTGGCTGCAAAGCATTTTGTTTAATCTGCTGCTTCCTCTTGGATATTTAGGTTATTTCCAACTTTCTTTTCTACAAAGATCTCTTTTATATGTAAATATTTATATGTTTCTCTGAATATTTCTTAGAGTTTATAGGATTGAGGGTTTGAACATTTTAAAGCACTGTCATGCCAGTAAATGTTTAACAATTGGCATGCAGGGAAAAAAAAGCCTTGATTTGTAGCACTTGCCAATTTCTGTGGTGTAAATATTCCCACCACAGCAGATTTCAAGCCACCAGTAGTTTAATACCTACTTAAAATTTTCTGAAAAATTAACAATTAGTTCTTGTGTGCCAGTACCTCACTGCAAGGCTTTAAATACATATTTTGCTGTTTCTCTCCAGAAAGTTTATATCTAATTGCATTCCTATCAGTAGCATGTGAAATGGCTTGTTCGCATCTGGCTTAGGGTCTGGCAGCCGCAGGTCGGCCAGCAGTTGAGGTGGAGGGTAAGCCAACTCAGAGTTATTTTATTCTGAAGGAGTCATTGCCACCCCAGATGACATGTAGGATGGAGAGAAAATGGAAGTTCCAGGGCCAGGATTCTCAAGTGACCCTGGTCTCCTGCCCACTGTGCACATGCAATGCTCACAGGAACATGCTTACATGCATGTTGGCAATGGGCTATTATTGACTCTATATAAAGAGCTCTGTCAAGGGCTGTGGGGCTGCAAAATGACAGAGAGGCCCAGAGGCAGAGACTGGCTTGCTGCATGCAGACTTGCCCTGAGGCAGATGGAATTCTAGTGCTTGACCTGACACCACGAAAATAAAGCTGGGTATAAATCCTTTTACTCCCAACATTCCATTGTCATTTTTTGGTCTCACTGAATCCAGAGTGAACTTGCCCAGGGCTGAAACCCTCAGGTGAGACATTTGGCTTTGTCGACAGGATTCTCTATAGACTGAAAAATGGCACAGCTGCCCCTCATGGGAGGGGTACTTCAGTGGGCTGCCCTTCTGGCTGGGGAAATCCTGCGGGAACCCCTTTTGGATGAAGAGGAATTTAGGCATCCTCCAGTGGGAATGTGGATGGAGTTGGCTTTCTTCAGGACTGGGGAGAGGTAGAGGTGACGTCTGAGGCAGTGGCGTTGGCCCTCAGCAAAATAGGGAATGCCTTACAGAAGTAGAGTGCCCATGAGCCCGCAGGAACTGTGGGTTGTTTTTTTCTCACAGTGTTAAGAAAGGCCATAAAGGAGAAGGATGTACTCCTGTGAAAAGCATGAGAAGAGGCAGCAGGAGACCACAAGCTGCAGGGTGCCCTAGAGATGGTAAAGAACTTGTTGGTGACTGAGATGGCATCACTACGAGGTGCTGTGGAGATGGTGAAGGATGTATTGGTAGCACAAAAAGAGACAGCACAAGAATGCCGGCTGTGAGGTGCTGTGGAAGAGGCGAAAGCCATGAAGGAGAAGGACATACTCCTGAGAGAAGCACAAGATGAGGCAGCACAAGAAGGCCACCTGCAAGGCATTGAAGTGAAGGTAAGAGAACTGCTGAAGACTGAGCTAGCGTTTCTGGGAGGCACTGTAGAAAAGGTAAAAGGTGTAGCAGAGGAGGCACTTGGGGGAGCAGTGATAAAGCTGTCATCAGCTCTGGAAGTGGTAGAGGGTGCATCAGAGAGGGTTGAGGGGGTGGAGGTGGTGCTGGTGCTGGAGGCCTCTGACCCCCTCCTCTATTGAAATTCCATCCAGTTGTAGTGAAGAAAATAAAGATGCAGCAACTGCAGGTTTCTTTGGAAGAGGTACAGCCTGCTTCCCAGGTCATGGAGCACTCTATACTCCACCCCTATACACAGGCTGAGCTGCTGGATTTGGGCTCCTGGTTTTGGCAGAAGGCCTCAGAGCTGGTATCAACTTGGCTCCTGCATCTTTGGGATGAAGGAGTAGTTACAGCATATCATGTGACAGGTCATTCTGTCTGGATCAGAAATGGGAAAGCTGGTTTCCCTGACAGTTCATCCTGCCTTGCAGCAGTGACTGCAGAATGCATATCAGACCCCCGACAATCACTCCCTCCTAGATTGGCTTATGACTGTGCTTCATGCTGTATGGCCCAGTCAGGGTGATTTACCATCCTCCCCTGCTAGATGGCAGAGGTATGCTGAGCTCCAACAGGTGTTAGAAGAGTTGGGCATAAAAAAATGCTATTTATAGTCCAGTGAATTCTGGCCTGGATGAGGAGCCATTTACTGTGGGATGAGGAATGTTGTGCAAATGGCTCCCCCGGCCCTCTTTGTGTCCCTAGTGGCCATTTTTTCCCTTCACTTAGGGCAGTCCATAAGTAAGGTTACCTGTACAGTGCAGATTTGGGAGAGGCTGAAACATGAGAGCATGGAAGGTATTATGGTCCGTTTCTTAGAAGAAGAGTTTAAAGGGCCCTGTGAAGGTCACAAGTACCCAGATGTGGGTTGATTTGATAAAGGCAGGAGCAGACAGAGAGAAATTGTATAGAAAGTCAAATAAAATCTTACTGGAGCTGTGACAGCAATTTAAGCCTGAGCAATAGTTTCAGCAGTTGGCTAAAGCGAAGACCAAGAAACGGAAGCCAGAGACAAAGCCACAAGTCTCGCCTATGTGCCTGCAGGATTTCCTGCTGGAGGCGAGCCAGCCCTGCCTTGATCCTCACAGGAAGATGATTGGGTGATAGTGTTTGACTGAGGGAAGGTCAAGGCACCTGCCTTGGGGGACCAGAGGCCACATATTTAAATACCAATTCATTAGTCCCCAGTGAATGTACAGTGTGTCTTGGCTTTGGTGGACACAGGGGCTGAGTGCTCCCTGATCTACAGCGACCCTGAGCAGTTCCCCAGGACCCCTACTGTTCTAGATGGGTATGGGCTAAGGCTATCAGAATGAAACAAGCCTGAATCCCACTGGGAATAGGGCATCTACCCCTAAAGGAGTATACTGTATATACCTCTCCCATCCTTGAGTATATTTTGGGGATAGATATCCTGCAGGGCCTAGGGTTGCAGACCACTGCAGGTGAGTTCAGACTGAGGGTACATGTGGTGAAGGCAGTTCTGAGGGGACATGCTAGGCACCTGCCCATAGCTTTGCCTGTGCCTCAGCGGGTGACTAATACCAAGCAATACAAATTGCCTGGAGAGCATAAAGAAATTGGTGAAACCGTCCAGGAACTGGAGAAGGTAAGTATTATAAAGCCACCCATAGTCCTTTTAATTCCCCAGTGTGGCCAGTGAAAAAGCTGGATGCTTCCTGGTGTATGACTGTGGATTACAGAGAATTGAATAAAGTTATAACCCCACTGCATGCTGCTGTCCCCTCTATTACAGGCCTTATGGACACCTGCAGTCATGACATAGGGACATATTATGTTGTGGATCTTATGATTGCCTTCTTTTCCATTGACATAGAACAGGAAAATCAGGAACAGTTTGCCTTCATGTGGGAAGGACGGCAATGGACTTTCACCATCCTCCCACAGGGACACCTCCACAGCCCACCATCTGTCATGGACTTGTAGCCCAGGACTTGGCAGCATGGGAGGAACTGCCAAATGTGTGGTTGTATCATTATATTGATGACATGCACACGTCTGATTTTCTTTCAGATGTAGAAGGTACAGTTCCTAGACTGCTGCAAGATCAACAGAAGAAAGGAGGGGCTGTGAACAGTACCAAGGCTCAGGGACCTGGTTTTTCAGTTAAATTCCTGGGGGTCATCTGGTTGGGTAAGACTAAAGTTATACCAGAAGCAGTCATAGATAAAGTTCAGCTTTTCCTATCCCTGTGACTGTCACATTATTGCAAAAGTGTTTGGGCTTTTTAGGGTACTGTAGAGTATTTATTCTGCACTTGTCACAAACTCAGAAGCCCTTATACCATTTGGTATGAAAGGGTATTGGGTGGAACTGGGATTTAACATGTGCATCTGTTTTTAATGCTGCAAAAGAGGCAGTCAAGGCTGTGCAGGCCTTGGATGTGATAGACCCATCAAGGCCCTGTGAGCTGGATGTTCATGTGATGGAAGACGGTTATGACAGGAGTCTCTGGTAGTGGCTTGAACAAACTCACCAATCTATTGGATTCTGGTTGCAACTCTGGAAAGGTACGGTACACTTTAGAAAGTGGCTGCTGGCTATGGAGCCCATCACCAGAATGGCCCTGATAAAATAACCACTCATCCCATCATGGGGTGGGTATGATACTGGATCAAAAACTGCAGAGTGGTGTGGCACAGACACCTACACTGGTCAAGTGCGGCTCATACCTACAACAGTGTAGCACCCTCTCTACTAGCCCCTGAGTGAAGAACTCCAGTGCTTATTGGGGCCAGTGACATATTACAGTGACAGGCAGGAAGAATTTGTTTTAGAGCCATTAGTAGCAGAGAGTCCTTATTGGTAGGGAAGAGCCCCTATACCCAAAGATGCATGGTACACACACCGCTCCAGCCATGGGCAGCCCCCAAAATGGAGGGCTGTAGCTTTCCATCCTAAGACTGGGACAATATAAATGGAAGTTGGTGAGGGGAAGAGCAGTCAGTGGGCAATGTTGCAGGCAGTATGGCTCGTAATCACCCAGGAGCCCTCCCCTCTAGTTGTGTGCACTGGCAGCTGGGCTGTCTACTGAGACATGACTCTGTGGCTACTGACATGGTACCATGCTAACTGTTGGTTGCTCACCAACCCCTTTAGGGAAAAGAATTGTGGCAAGACTAATGGCTTCTGGTCAGACTAAAACAGTTACAGTGTATCATGTGACAGGTCATTTGCTGCTGGCATCCCCAGGAAATGATGAAGCAGATGAACTGTCCCAGGTGTGCTGGCTAGAAGAAAAGCCTGCCTCTGATGTGGCCCAATGGTTACATCAACATTTGTTGCACACAGGGCAGAAGACAATGTGGGCCTTAGCCTGTCGGTGAGGCCTGCCTTTAACCTTTGAAGAAGTCAGCAAGAGGTCATTGTGTGCTCTAAAAGAGACCTACGCTGAGTCCCACAGCAGCTTGGGACAATAGCTAAGGGGCTGATAGCCTCGTCAGGTGGCAGATAGACTATATCGGGTCTCTGCTCATGTCAGAAGGGTACAGATATGCTGTGACTTGTATGGACACAGCTACCAGACTTCTGGCTGCCTTTCTTGCGTGTTATACAGGCCAGAAAATGACAAAAAGAGGCCTGGAGCGTTGCAGCCTATGGCCGACTGCAGGTAATTGAGAGTGATCAGGGCACCCAGTTTACTGGACGTTCACTACAAATATAGGTGCAACAGTTAGGAAGCAAATGGAAGTTTCATGTATCATATAATCCTACCATGGCAGGCATGGTAGAGTGGTACAATGGATTGCTAAAATCTGGCCTGAAGTTAGACACCAATGGTCTATGGGGATGGTCATTCTGCTATGGACAGTGCTAAGGAACTTGAACGAGAAGCCCCAGAAAGGGGCATTGAGCCGCATAGACATGTTATCATACATGGCTGCCTCCCTGTACAACTACAAGTAAAAACCAAGGAGGAATTGTTGAGGCTGGGGTTTGGCCACCAAAATAATGTCTTGCTACCAGCCCCGACTGCAATAAATCTCAGAGACTCTGTTCAGTGGATATGGCCTTGAACATTTTGACACATGGACCAGTGATGGCTGGCCCTATTAGCACCTTGCAGGCAAGGCCTAGAGGCTGGCTGCCTGTGTATTTCTGGAGTAATGACAGAGTGGCCCCCAAAGATCAAGATGGTATACCCTAAATGGTCAGTAGGTAAAAGCATCTTACTGGGGAGTTTTATCTTTATGGCCAGTGCATGCACCTCCAGTAGCTCTCTATATAAACCTTTCAGTAATCCCCACAGGGAGGGGGTAAAGATATGGTATACTAGACCCAGACAGGACCCCCTTCCTGCACAGTCCTATTACAGAACCACTCTCTTGCATGCGTCCTGTCTAATGGACAAAATTTGCCTATGCTGGTGTCTCTAAAATGTGTATTATTGCCCTTAAGGTTAATCTCTTCTAATGTCTGTGTGGACTGGGCACATACGCTAGCAAAAATTGCTGCTTGCTGGGTGTGCTTGGAAAGTGCAAGTCATGAACTCATCTGAATAGAACTGGTTTGAATACAGCTGGAATGACCAGTGGTGGCAATTGATCTCCTCAGACTTGAGGATTATCACAATTTCTGTTTTTATCTGTATCATAATTTTTGTTGTTATTTGTATTTTGTTGTAGTCTCTGTTGTTATTGTGGGGTTACGATGTTCCAGCTTCCTTGCACAGGGATGAAGATTGTGGGTGAGAATCCTGGAATTGCAGAAGATTGAGGGCACATAGATTATGGGTGAGAATCCTGGAGGGGTGGTGTGGAGAGAAAATGGAAGTTTCACAGCCAGGATTCTCATCTGATCCTGGTCTGCTTGTCTACTGTGCATGTGAAATGCTCACAGGGACATGCTTACACATGTGTTAGCAATGGACTATTATTGACACTATATAAAGAACTCCACCCAGTTCTTTATATAGGTGGAGAGGCCTGGAAGCAGAGACCAGCATGCTGCATGCAGAATTGCCCTGAGGTGGACAGGACTCTAGTGCTTAACCTGCCACTACAAATACAAAGCTGGGTATAAACCCTTTTAACCCCAACATTCTATTGTCATTTTTCAGTCTCACCAAATCCAGAGCGAACTTGCCCAGGGCTAAAACCCTCAGGCGAGACAAGAAGAAATAACTTTTTCCTAAATAATTATTCCACACATGCAAACTTTGTAAAAGGGGAAAAAACTAAACTCAGAATTTGTTTTAGATTTTATGGAAGACCAAGTCCAAATATTTGCTAACCAAAATAGTTTCTTTGTTACTTCTCTATGCTTCATACTGATGCAATGCTATTAAATATGACATTCAATCATCTTGTGTATGCAGAGAAATATGGCATCATGGAATAAAAAGGGATTTTGTAATATTGCTGGAGCACGGTAGTTCTCAAAGAGCTGTAACCCTGGCTCAGCCTGTCACGGGGACCCTAACTAGCCCCCTTGCATTTTCTGTTGATCTATATGGGAACCAAAGTGAGCCAGTAAGTGCGGACCTGATTCTGCCACTCGTCTTCATTCAATAGCTTCTTTATTGGCATTAGAATAAAATACCAAATTCTTATTATGGTTCACAATGTTCCATGGTCTGGCAGACACACTCTAAGGTAACCCCCAATAGCCTTGTGCTCTGTTATTGGTGTTCTGATATAGTTCCTCCCCTGAGTTGGGTCAGTGAGCCTCTGATTTACATCTACCCAATGGGACATGGCAAAGATGACGGGCTGTCACTCAGTGTTTATGTTATGTTATGTAAGACTCCATCGCTCTAGAGTCACCCTTGGTCTCCTGCTGGTCTCGAAGAAATAAGCGTCCATGTTGTGAATTGTCTATGGAAAGGCTGACATGGCAATTAGAGGCAGAAGCTTATAGGAATTGAGAGCCTCCATCTTTTAACCAGAAGGAACTGAATTCTGACAACAACCTGAATGAACTTGGAAGTGGAAATTTCTCCCGTCAAACCTCCAGAAGAGCACGCAGCCTGGTCAGCACCCTAGCGGGAGCCTGGTGAAACTCCGAGCACGCCTGGCCCCCCGAGCCGCAGAGCTGTGAGATGACGCATGTGTATTATTTCAAGCTGCTGAGTCCGTGGTGCTTTGTCACGCAGCCGTAGCGGAGTGGTTACAAAGTCTCCCACAGTATTCTGACTGCTTCCCCTCCAGATGGGTCCCGGAGGCTGCTCCTCTCCTCTCTGGGCTCCAGGAGGCTGACTTCTATGGACTTCCTTTACCTCTCGTTGTTGATTGGTGTTGAAGCGAGGGTGGGAAGTGGGAGGTAGGGGGAGGTGGGAGGTAGAGGATGAATCTCGGCTCCCTGCCTGCCTGGTTGTAGGGCGGGAATAGCCATGTCTGTCTCTGAAGGTCACCACTCTGGTCAGGCGGTGCTCCGGCCCCCTCTGGCTTCCCTGCTGCTCCCTTCCCGCTCACCTTGGTGCTGGGGCTGGCACAGGCCCCTCTTTGGGGCTAGCCCTTGGTGTTCTGCCATCCCTCCCCTGTGTACTTCCCTTAACCCTGCCTAAACATTTCTTAGCTGTCACTTCACGAAGCTCTGCTAAATTACTTTAAGTAGATCACTGTTTCCGCTGGGACCCTGAAAGATATAATGCGTTATTTCAATCCCAACCTCTTTTATGCAAAGCGCTTCTCACACACCATTCGCATGCCCAGAAGACCCCCAAACCTTGGCCCCTGCCTCAGCTGGCTCACTAGTTTTCAAAGCGTGGCCCTGAGAAGGCAGCATCGGCAACAGTCTTGGACCTTGTTACAGATGTAAATTCTCAGGTCCAAGCCCACGTCTACTGAAGCAGAGCTCTGGGACTAGGCCCAGTGCTGTGCCTTCTGACCAGGCCTCTCAGTGATTCTGAGGCTGACGTTTGGGGACCACTGAACCAGCTTGCTCTATTATCTTCTTAAGTTCCCCCTTAAACTCTTAGACTTAGTTTCCTCCCTTTGTTATATTTCCCACAGCATCTTCTGTCTCTGGACGTGTAGTATGCATATCACTTATTTGCTTAAATTTGGTCTCTGCCAGCATTCTATGGGCCTAGCATCTATGTCCACTTTGTCATGTTGGAATTATTCATGTCCTATCTGCTGCCTGGATGTGCACGAATTATTTCTTAAAATAAATTGATTGAATGCACCATTTGGGCCTCAGTTTACTTGTTCATGAAAGGGAGATTGGCTGGCTCATGCATTCAGGGGTTGACCTGCTCCAGGTAGCTCAGTTAAGTTGTAGAGTTTGGCTCTGGACAGAAGTTTCCAGCCTTCTCGTCTGGAAAGATCCATCTAGTGTGGGTTACGTCTCATCCTTTACGATCATTTTTATCCAAGTTCCTAACATTGCAGATTTGCACAAATATATTATGCAACATAGTTTTCTTTATAAATAGCTTAGTTCATAGCTCGGATGAATTGCTTTCAAAGTCCTATCTAAATAATCTGACCAAAGAACTTGTGTTCCACTGTTTAGCTCAAATCACTTAGTGGGCTCTATATTAATCTCATGTTTTTTGATATATTCATCCATCCATCTAGCCATTCAGCATTAACACCTGAGACAAGTATTGAACATGGAACAGTAGCATAGGCTATGGCAGGGAAAAAGAGTTAGAACTGTTGTTTTTTAAGAAACACCACAGAACTATAGCCTAATGTCATGGATTTAATGACAGTGGAGTAATTATCCAAAATGAATGTGCTAGACTTGAAGTGGGCTTGTTCCTGAAAGATGTCCTTGGGCTTAAGACACGTAGGAGGGGATGGGAGTCACTGGAGGGTTGGACAGAGACCTGACAGGTACAAACTTACAATTTAAAAGGATCACCCTGGCCACTCTGGCGTGCAGTGGGAGGGGTAAGCGTGGAGGCAAGGATGTCCGCCCTGAGGCGACCGCAGTGTCACAGGGGGGACGATGGCGGGTGGATCAGAGGGACAGCACCACCAGGGGAGGCATATTTAGCTCCTGGATAAAATAAATCCAGGTAGAGCTGACAGACGTGATGGGCTGAGAGAGAGGGAAAGAAGTCAAGGCTTTCTGCCCGTGCAGCTGGGAGGGCGGGGCTGCAGCTTGGTGGGATGGGGAGAGCCGGGCGAGGAGTCCAGGCAAGGGCATCTGGGACATGGAACCGTCTCATCACAAATCACCCCCAGGATCCGACTGAATAAATAACATGGCGTTTAATAAATATTGTGGGAGTTTTACAAACTATTTGAAAGTTTGCCTATGACTGTGGGTGGAGACGACGAACACCCTGTGATGTGGCCTCTGGCCAGCACGGGCCGGCAGAGGCGGGCGTGCTTCCGCCCACCGGGGACTGCTGCCCACCATGGCTCAGAGTCTGTGCTCGTCGTCAGCTCGGATTTATTCCTTGCCCTCTGCTCTGCTCTGTATCTCCGAAGCACCTACAATTGTAGACCATAGTTAACTGGGCTCCCCGATTGGGGCTTTTCCCTGTGCTTGTGCTGGTAGAACAGCAGGGGAGGCAGGAGAAGCCAGAGATGTTTCCTCCCCTCTGTCAGACTTGGGTAGTGTCACCAGCCATGGCTGGATGTCCTCGGTGGCACCAGCTTGCACTGGATAGGCCGCTGGGGCTCTGGCCTCTCTCCTCACCCTGGGCCCTGATAAGCGCACCTCCTCCTTTGAACCCCAGCGCAGGGCCCTCTCCAGCTCCCTGCAGCTGCTCATCTCTGAGATGTCATCCTGTCCCTGCCTGGTTTCTCACTTTATCATTTGGAGCATTGGACATTTAGACTGTAACATTAGAGGTTTCTATCTTCCTGGTTGGCTCCCACAGACTAAGAATACTAGAGTGAAACGAAGAGGAAATCTAGGTAATTATTTGGTGCATCACTTATTTCAAGGGAATCTCAGTGTTTGACTTGAGTTTATCCTCTACACTTGCCTTGTCTGTGACCTGACCATCCATTGGTGTGAGATAGGCTCTCGGTTTAGTATTGATCTGGCCTTCGTGTATTTTGTTCCACTGCCCAGGACCAAAAGGCTGACGGTAATCTTAGAATAATACCCTTTCTCTGATGTTTGAATTTCCTCTTGCTATCTTTACCCTGCTTGGATACTCCTCATAAGAAACTCACTGATTTCTGAGGTTTAGTATTTCATCTTCAGATAGTTCTGTTTCAAATTTTCATAAGAAACTCACTGATTTCTAAGGTTTAGTGTTTCATCTTCAGATAGTTTTGTTTCAAATTTTAATGTTTTCATTAGAACATTTTATGTTGAAAAGCCCAAGACACAATGGCTTCAAGAGAAACCAGCATTTATTGGTTTCTTTAATCACTCAATGCAGGGGCCATGTTTCAGGTGAACCTTTACTCCAGGCTGAAATGATGTGTCTCTGATCCCGTTTTCGTCCTGGTTTTCCTCTCTCTCCATGAACTCTTCAGGGCTGTTTCCGTGATGAGGCTGGCGCTCACCCTGTGGCCTAAAGTTGGCTCCCAGCAGCTCACAAAATCTCAGACAAATCCCGGCGTGGAGTCTCTCTGGCCCCAACTGGTTCTTGCCCCCTAGCTCATTAGTCTGTTTAGGTCATGTCCCCAGCCCCCATTTGCCTGTTGTGGGTTATGCTCTCATCCCTGAACTAATTCCTGTGACTGGGTGAATGGGATACACTGAAGGGCCTGAGAAGAACAGTACATGGGACACACTGGTCAGCTTAAGCGAATACATGACTGGATGGAACCGGGAGTGGGGTCTATCCCACCCAAACCACACATCTCAAAAATACAGAGTGAACTTAGTAAAGAAGGGGGAGATGGGCTCTAGGGGTTCCTGCAAAAAAAAAAAGTCCACTATGGAAGGGAAGGACAAAGAGTCACTTGAGGGTCTATTATTATTTCATCCAAATAAGTAAAGGATTTCTGAAGGTTTACACTGGATAAACTAAGGCTTCCAGGGTATATTAACAAATCACAGGGAGCCGCAACTCCAGAATTTGGCAGGTATAACAGGAGCCTCTGTATATAATACGGATATAAACTCTGAATTTCCAAAACTCTTTGTGCAGCAATAAAACTATTTTTAATTCAATCATAAATAAATAATAATGCATACATAGGCATATACGTTTGGAAGGAGAAGACAGAAACAAAAGAAAAGGATGGCTTTTGAAAATCTCAGCTTTAGACGTAAAAATACATAAAAAAAATGAGCCATCTCATAAAACAATGCATGATCAAAACTGAAGCTATCACACTCCATGGGTGGAAATCACATGACTAGGAAGAAAGGCTATCACCACCAAAAAATATATCGGACCCTGGTAAGAAATGCAGCCAAAATTTCATTTGAGAATTCCATCCCTTCGTTTTGTAAAGTGGTAACCGCGGCTACTAAAATAAGCTTTAAAGGTCCACACGTCCATACACACCTCAGTGTGTGGCAGGTTTCTTATTTGTTATTCTCTCTCCTCCAGGCCAATGAGCAGTTAAATCCAGCCAGACTCCCCTCCTCCCCCTCCTTCTTCCTAGCTCTCTTTTTCCTTCTGGCTTGGCAGGTGCCTGGATTTTTATGTTTGCACAGGACAATGAAGCTGCAGATGATCTGGTAACAAGCGACAAAAAGAACAAAATCCCACACACAACTGCAACTTAAAAAATAGTGAACAGGGATTCTCTTAATCCTATTCTTACTATTAAATCACAGCTAATTATTTATAAATTAAGAAGAAAGTATATAAGTCTTAGTGAATATGGTTGATTGATATAACAGGGAGTAGGATTTTTAAATTTTGTTTTGTTTTGTTTGAGTTTATCTTATTTTAGCACGGATGCTTTCTGTCCTTTTTGCCAAAGTAAACTGACTTTTAAGTTTCAGAGAACTACTGGAGGCTCGAAGGAGCTATTGTTCTGACAGAGTTTACCTGTTGAGGTTGTTTTTTATGTTAATCATTTACACTAAATAATTCTGAAATGGCTTCTTTTCTTCAGCTGACTTGAAAATCACCACAACAGCAATTACAGCAAAACAGAGATTCCCCATCGCTGTGTGAGACCCAGGCTCACTGCCTCTCTAGCCTAATGATTGGGGAAATATCTCAGTTAGCTGTTGTAGGGTAACAATCCTCCTCCAAGCTCAGTGGCTAAAAATAACAACCTTTGATTATTCCTGACAAGTCAGTGCATTTTTTGGGTGGAGCCACTGAGCTGGGCTGGCCTCAGTTGTCTCGGCTGGGCTCGCTCATGTCCCTGTGGTCAGCTGGAGGGTCGGCGAGGGCTGGCTGGTCTAGGATGGCTGGAATGGGTCACCTTGGATCCAGCTTGGTTCTCTTACCATTCTAGCAGGCCGGTCTGGACTTGGCCGCGCACAATGGCAGGGATCTGATAGAAAATGGAAACAGGGAAGGTCTCTTGAACTAGAACATTATCGCATTGACCTCATTCTATTAGCAAAAGCAAGCCCAGATTCCAGAGGAAGGAAATAGCTGATGCTTTCTGGTGGGAGGGGCTACAAATCCCACTGGATACAGGAAGGAAAGAATCGGGGACATATTTGTATCCATGTACCCAGAAAACTTGAGTATGCTCAGCTCACATGGTAAACACCTTATTTTTAGGGGGGAGAGTAAAATAAAAATAAACATTATGTGTGAAAGAAGTTCCCTACCCCATTTAGAAACAATCTGGTTTATTAAAATAGAAGCATCACGCCCCCAAATCCATTTTTAGGTTTCTCTTTTCTACCATTTGTTGACTTTTCTACTATGTAGAGAGAAAAGATTTCATGTTTAACTCACTTTTTGTTTTGATTATACTTGAATTATTTTTGGCTTTGTTTATTAATATATTACTGTGGTGATTAGGTTTTTAATATCATGGGAACATTTTTCTATTCTTCTGAGTTTGTGTTTAGGGATCTTAAAATGAATTGCTTCCCGTAGTGAAATACTTGATATTATTGTGTGCAAAGGAAAAATATGATTCAATTTTTCACTTCTTCAAGAAATACTGGTTGAGTGAGCGCTTCCTGCACATCAGAAGCTGGGCTAGGTGCTCAGCATACAGTGGAGAGCAAGACAAACTCCGTGTCCTCACGGAGCTTCCACTTTACTGAGGTGACAGACGGGAAGCGAGCGAGCAATGACTCACCATGATACGTAGTAGGAAGGCTGAAGCAGGACTTGGGAGAGCTCCGCTTAACCAGAGCCAGCTTGGTCCTTTTTTGGAGGGTGGAGGGGTGAAACGAGGCCAAAGCGACCTCAGGGAGAAGAAGGAACCCATGCAAACGGCCAGGGGCAGAGCAGACCTCCATGAAGCCTCCAACGCCCCATGGAGTCTCTGAGACACTGTCACTACGCTGCCCACATCCTTTTAGAGTCAACCTCTGGCGCACTCTCCCTCCCAGCAGCAGCACCTGTATCTCTTTGTTGGTGGGCTGCCTTCCAGTTGCCAGAAACCACTTTCCCCGCAACTCCCAAGATCTGGTAGTCTGGGAATGTCTATCCCTGGTCCTCCAGGCAGCCCTTTACCATGATGGATGGGTGGGGGCATGGATTCCCCGGCTCCTACACCCCTGCTGGGAACGCCTCCCCAGACCTCCCTTGCAGAACCGAGCTGAAGTTGTCCTCACTGGGGCTTTCCTTCATTTCTCACCCTTGCTTGGCATCCTTCCCTTCCTGGTCCCACTTCCTCAGGCTCCTATTGCTTTTGCCTGGAATGCTTTTAATAAATGGCTTTCACATGAATTCTTCTCTCTGAAGATGATTTTGAGGAGCCCAGGGCTAGGCAGCCAGTGACACTGGAGCCCAGCACAGGCAGAAGGCCTGGGATGAGATCCCAGAGGCAGACAAATCAGGCAGGGTGTTGCGGCCTCAGTCCCACAAAGGACTGACATCGCCTAACGTGCTTTGAAACAGATCACTCTCTTTGCCAGTGGCTGGAAAGAGAGTTGGTTGGATGAGGGCAAGAATAAAACCTCACATCAAATCTAGGGCCAGTTATCCCCTCCTGTGCTGATACCTCCACCAATATCTTTTTATCTTTTCAATTGGGATTAAATGATCTACCCTTTGGCTATGCCTCAAAGATAGCATGAGGGTGAAAAGATGATTTGCATAAGCTTCTAGAGCTTGCTGGAAAATAAATGTCCCATAAAAACCACTACTGTTATTGATAAAAATAAAAATAGCAATGCAAGCTCATAACCAGCCTCGGGAGAATATTCATACATTAATGGGAAAGTTAAGTGTTATATTAAAGATTCAAGTAACTGTTTCTAGGTTTCTCTTTTGTTCCTACTGTTGTTGCTCTTTTGAGTGTGTGGAGAAGCAGAATAGCTGACACAAATATTTGTGCCGCAACCCGGTACACCCTGAAGTGCCGGCGAAGTTCTTCTGAAAATGGTGGCAATGAAACTGTCACTCCAGGCTTTTTCTTTTGGTGAGGAAGGGATAGTTTGTTTTGAAATTAAAAAAAAAAACTGTTTATAAACGGAGGTAAAACTATTGTAGAAAAATACCAGCTTATGCTTTAAATAAATACACACATACACCCCCAATGTCCATACAGAGCAAGGGACTGAGTGATTGTGTGTGTGTGTGTGTGTGTGTGTGTGCACATGTGATGTGTACGTGCAGGCAGGGGCGGTACACTTGCTCTGCTCACTGAACGAGTTTTCCAACTCCATGTACGGAAAGTGACAGATGGAGCAGCAATGGCTGAGAAGCAGGTACACGTATCTGGCCAGCATGGTTTGATTGTGTGTTGGATCGTCAGCCAGCCACACACCAGAACTATTATTTTAGGAGGCTGGAAGAGAACGTCCAGGGTCAATGGGACGAGGGTGGTGCAGGGAATGAAATAGGCACTCTGTATGTGTGAGGGGTGGGGTAGGGAGCGAGGGAGACAAAGTGGGAGGCGCAGTATCGGTGTGACTCAAGAAGCGCCCAAGCTCCTGGGGCCTCTAGTTCCTCTCCATAGAAAAAGCATCATTCATCTTCTGTAAAAATGCTTTCAATAAGGCATCAGTATAGCTGAAGCTGCATCCAACTGTCGGAATTCACATAGCTCACTGAAAGCAATGCATTCTGGCATCTAGGCTCAATTGTTCTTGTGTCCGAGTTTTCATAATAAAATCTCATAGGTGAAATAAATATGTACCACACAGGGGTCTTAGGACTGTGTATCTGTGTCTTCAGATAACCCTGTAACTACTTATGTCAGTGGTTTTTCTGAGCCACATGGCAGGTATAACCTCAAATGCAGTAAAAAAATGACTGACAGACTTGAATGTCCAAAGAACAAATATTTAGGCTTAGCACTTGAAAAGGTTGCATATCTCAGTGAGATCAACAAATCAAAGGAATCTGTAGGAAACATGGAGGTGTTTGCTTTCCTGCTTCTCCATCAATGCCATTCTGGTACTCTGCTCTAAATAATTCATCTAAATAATTCATTTAAAGCATCTAAATAATGCTTTAAAATACACCCTGCTTGACCAAAGAGATGTCAACGTTAGCCCAAATGATCTGGTGCAGTCTACACTTGTCGTGGGGAGGATACTTTAAGTCACCAGTCTTTTTTCCAAGTTGAATAAGTTGACTACCCAAATCTCTCTTTCGTTGTTTCTTCTCTACCAGAAGAAAGAGGCCTTACAGGCCTATGTTGTTAAACTATATCATCACCATGTTTTAGTACCTCATCCTTGGGTCCCTTGAGGAGGTTGAGAGGTAGACACAATGGTTGGTTTTGAAAAATGGCAGAAAGAGTTACATGCAGTATTGCTAACAATTGCTACCCATGTACTTTAAATATCTCAGAAACTCTGTTCCCAGCTGCCTCTGCCTCCTTCTCTCCTGTCCTCATCCTTCCCAGCATTTTCCTAGCAGCTCCTATGAGGCTCACCCCGACTACTCACAAGCATCCCTACATTCACTTTTGAAGATTGCCTCTTCTATTAAATTTTTAGTTCTTTAAAAACTACAAAATCTCCACAGTAACCAGGGCCTAGAACATAGTAAGTGCTTAATAAATGTGCATTGGATGAATTAATTAAGAATAATTAGAAAATACAGTCCAGAGGAAGACAAAAATTAAGAACCAGTCACAAACCCACCTTACAGAGATGAGCAGCAACACCTCCCCTTGGTTATATGCTTCTAGATATTTTCTTTAATTCTAAAAACAAAAATCAGATCATTTTGTCTTTATTATTTTGTTTCATGCTTGCCTCCCCACTCAAGATGAAGATCGGCCCATGACAACATACAGTCTTAAGTGCCAAACTTTTAGTGGTTACATTACAAACCATTTTATATAATATTATTATGAACTATTTAACTAAGTTCCTATTGTCTAACATTTACATTGCTTCTAGTACTTCTTTTGTAAACAATAATGGAAGAAACATTCTCAATGTTGTTCTTCAGTTGTTACATGAAATATTAAGTATTTCTTTAGGATAAATTCCCAGAAATGAAGTATCTGGCCTAAAGAATCTGTGAGTTTTACTACTGATTGACAAGTCACCCAGGGAAGCAACTCTTTGCTTGAGCCCTGACATGGATCCATTTCCAGCCAGAACTCTGAATTATAATCTCTTTCAAGACCTGCGAGTTTTACAGCAGATGATCAATATGTATTTATTAGGTCAAGTAATTAGAATATCCTTTTTCCATGGTCATGAGTCTAGCTCCCTTAAGAAATGAATTCCCTTATATAGCCAAAAAATAGATATGTAGGAAACCAGAGAAAGAATAGCTCTGTGTTATCTCTGAAACCCTAACTCTGGCTCAATTAATTAATCTAGAGCAGAGGTCAGCCCACTCTAGCCCATGAGTCAAATCCAGTCTGTTTCTGTGTGGTCTATAAGCTAAGAATTGTTTCTCCATTTGTAAATGCTTGAAAAAAAAGCAAAGAAGGAATAATATTTCTTGATGTGAAAATTATATGAAATTTAATTGGTGTCCATAAATAAAGTTTAACTGAAATACAGTTAGGCTGACTTTTGCATGTCTTGACTATGCCTGCTTTATTGCTAAAATGGCAGACCTACGTGATTTCAACAGAGACCAAATGCCTGCAAAGCCTGTAATATTTACTATTTGGTCCTTTACAGAAAAAGTTTGCTGAACCCTGATCCAGACGTTAGCTGATCCAAGCTAAGTAATCTGAGGGCTAGAAAACTGAAATTTGCAATGATGCTGCCTCTAAATTAGCACTCTGAGAGAGGCGCAGGTGTTCTCACTGGCAGTGAATGTGGGTGAGATCTCACCGTCTTTCTACTGCTTCAGCTTTGACCCCAGCATTCCGTAGGTGAGAAAATCTAGCACCTTAAACCCAGGCTCCACAAAGTCCTCACACGAGGGTTTTTCACTGTGAGCATTGACAGTTTCCCAAGTTCACAGTTTTAGCGCCACTGATACCAAGTCCTGAGAGCCCAGGCCTTGGCTAGTGTGGCTGATGAGATGAAGTATAGCTCCCGTATTAACTTGTCAAAGTGCGGTGCAGCTGCATCATTTGCTCACCCATTTGCTTAACTTAAATAAAGGTTGGTGGTTAGGCTTCTGTTGCATTGTGCTCTCCTGCTAATTATCAGTGTATTTGTTTTAGAGACAATTAGCCACCTGGTTCATTCTCCCACTGAAGTCAGGTCATCATGAGTTACATCTGCTTTCAGGCCTCCTCAAGTCCAAGACATAATAAAAAGATGATGGCTATGATTATAAAAGGCGTGCGGGGCTGGGCATCAGTGGTATAGCATATTGAATTCCCAAGGAGCATTGAGCTGCATCGCTGTGCTCACAGAAGCTCCTCTGTGTCAGTCACAAAAGAGGCATGGGAACCGAGAGCTCCTGCACAGAGCCAGGAGTCCTTTAGCAAGTGGGGAGAGCATCTGCAAAGGTCTGTGCTAACAACGGCAAAGCCAAGTGAGACACGACGCCCCCCGGGGCACGGGCTGATACAGCAGAAACGTGACACGTAAGCGCGTCTTAGTGCTTGCAGAATTTGCCCAAAACTGAAGTAGTTCAGACCTGTGAGTGTTGCCTTTTTTAAAAATGTGCCTGATAATGTGACATAATATTATGCAGAATACATATTTGCTTTTATGATCCCATATGCTCTGCCAAAACTTAGCATTTTGGAGCTAAGGCTTTATTATGCTAGGTCTTCGTTGCGTCACATTCATGATGGAGACACTGCTGCTTTCTGAATTTGGGGAGTTGAGGGGCTGTGGCATTGAGGCAGCTTGATCACATGGGAGGTTGGGTTGCGAGGATGTTGCTTGATTATAGAGAGGAAAATCAGATCTATGAGGCTTAGTGTAATTAATCAAGTGTGTGTCTTCACTGCAGAGGGCCTGGAACTGGATTCAGTAGGGTTAAAGTGAGTATTAAACTGTTCTATTTGGCTGCCTTAATACTCGTCAAGCAGAAACTGTTAAGGGAGGTTCAGTGTTGGGTAAAAACTACAAGTAACTGAACACACTCTGAAAACCTTTCACTGCACACCAAGTAGAATGTAACAGACAATGCATGCTTCAAACAAAATAATCGGCAAGTTATTTAAGCACCAAAAGAAGTTCCAGTTTACATAAAGCTCTAGAGATTCCGAGTGGATTATTTGCAGCGTATTTCCCAATTTGAATCAGTAAAGATGAGTGAGCAGAAGGCTGACGTGGTGCTCTCGGATGGGGCTTCCCAAAGGGAGACCTGGCAGAACATTGGTTCTGTGGGATAGGATGTTGAAAATGAGGTTCCACGGTCTTCTCATTTTGGGAAAAGGGGGCTTCTGCTAAATTAACTCAGCTACAGTAAAGTTTACGTGGGCCTTCTGGGAGTCCTTGTAGGTTTTAGTACGCTAAAGAGCTGTAGACCACAGAGCCCCCTTTTCCTGAGCATCTGGTGGGAATGCTGTTCTAACAAAGGCTTCTTGAGAAACATTGACCCAAAGTGTTTGGGGTCAGGGATTTATTAAAAACCCAAGAGTGAGTACAAGTAGTTGGGGATGGAGGGTGCACCCCATGAAATGGGCAGGCTGGCAGCAGTCCCAGTTCACCTGTGAATTGTCCTTTTGGATCCTATCAGGGGTTGGGCTTACTACAGGGCTGAAGTCTGAGCAGGAAGGGTCCCACTTTTAAATTTTTTTGAATTGCTGCCTTGAGGAGTCTAGGGCTAAGATTTGAATGATAAGAAATGATTTAGCTGATTGAATCGAGAAGTAAGCCCACAACTTTTGATCACCTGCACACGCTCCATTAAGCTGAAGATAAATTGTGCAGTGCAAAGGGTGAACAAATGAGTATGATAGGGTGGGATCGTCCTAATCTCCTAATGCCAGAGAAAGCAATTCAGCCTGATTGTACATCACCGTGGTAGCATGTGAGTCTCACTATTTGAACATGTTTGCCAGTTACATAATAGAGTGTGAAACATAAATAGTAAGATCAAGTTAGAATGAGAGACCATGGAGGTTACTGTTTGATGCACATTGATTCATAAAACCGGATTTTAGAGAAAAGAGTCTTTGGACAGCAGCTACATATAAATGCATTTTCCTTGTCCAGGACTATTTTTCTGTCATGCTTTCCTGCAGACTTTCACAAGGCTGTTGTAAACTTAATCCTGTTTAGCAATTATGATTTACTTCAAATGGCTCCAATCATTAAGCTGTTTAAACTTAGATTTAAAGAATAATATCCACTTTGTTCTCTCACATAACTATGGGGAAAAATAAACCATTCAAAATGGGATTCTTGGCAGAGAGCAATTGACGTAAGACTCTAATGCTTACTGAACCTTTAATACACATATATATTTTTTCTTCTTTAAAAAGGACTTTGAATGAGAACAGCCCAGACTATTTGTTTTTTATTTTATTTATTTATTTTTATTTTGGTATCGTTAATGTACAATCACTTGAACAACATTATGGTTACTAGACCCCTTATTATTAAGTACCCCCACATACCCCATTA